>JAUKNK010000125.1:292500-892500 GCA_030765055.1 Mantis religiosa
CGGACCTCCCCGTTAGAGGTCCAGAGGTAGTCCTAGTCGGGCGGGGCTTTCCGTGTCATGCCAGCCGTTCTTATATACTACGTGCGGGACCCGAATTGTATCCGTGAGAGTTTACTAATTATATATTCGATTCTAACAAATTACTGTGTATATAGTTTCACATTAATTTCAAGTGTGACATTTGCAATAAATTTTTTTTTAAACTGTTGATAATAATTTAATATTGTGATCATCTCTACCTCAGTATAATACAATATACTTTAAACAAACAAATTCATGCTGGGAAGAAGGTGAGCAGTAACGAGGTACGAGTAAGGATACCAGAATGCTACTAATAGAACACGTATTTTTGTTATTTTTTACATATGCACGTACTTTAGTGTTTGTGGTTCTCAATATCCCATTCTATTATGTGTGTATTCACAATATAATATTGCTGAGAGGGCGGTGTATCAAGTTAGAGGTTTTTACATGTCGTACATTTAGAAAAGGCTTTACTTCCGCTATGTGAGCGACAGTCAGCATATCAGAATTTTGTTTTAAACATTCAAATTAAAATGATTGTTATTACTTCCAGTTTAATTATAACAGTAAAGCAAATAACACGTGTTACATCAACATGACCTTTCCTGCGATTACCGTTTATTACTTTTGTACTATCAGAGTAAACACTCGAAGTATTGTATTACAATTAATAATTTGATATCAGGTATTGAGCACAAATATAGCATTTAGATTTACTACTGCACGCAAAATAAAACATGTCTACTTCTTTCTGTCTACCACCACGCTACCGAGGCGGACCACCTTCTGTAAGTTCTAAACTTGTGGAATGGGAACTTGAAAAGAATATATCAAATCTAAAATTTGAATTGCAGATTATTAAAAAGCTTTCTGCGTTTCTTAAAAAAGAATTCTTTATTTTGATTCACAAAAGAATCAATTTTGTTTAAGATATTGTCATAAGCAATTAGTAAATATATATCCCAAAGGTACCAATAGTATTCCAGAAGTTTAAAGTTCTTGACGACGTTTCTACAAGTGATATAAAAAGAATATTACTACCTATAAAGATGTAAATCAGGTTAAAAATTATGTCAAAGATATATTTTGTGCTGCAGATCATTTTCGAGATACATTTTGTTCTCATATCTCTGCTTTACTCGAATAGGAACCCGTTATTCAATTTTTATCTCCGACTATAAAAACATAATGGAGTTACAAGTCCACTTCGTATCGACTGGTTGTCAGTTGTCTATCATTTTAAGTCAACTATATTCCATAGTAACCAAAACAAAATTAGCACAAAATTAGCAATAACATTAATAAGATTAAATTAGCAATATATAATTAAAAAATAAAATAAATAAACAAATAAATAAATAAGACTAAATTAATAAATTAGCAATAAGATTAACATTAAGATAATGTTTATCTTCATTAACATGAAGTAAAGAGCGGAATGGATTTTATAAAAGAACGAGAAGAAGAAGATGACGATAATAATAATAATAATAATAATAATAATAATAATAATAATAATAATAATAATAATAATAATAATAATAATAATAATAATAATAATAATAATAATAATAATAATAATAATAATAATAATAATAATAGTAATAATAATAGTAATAATAGTAATAATAATAATAATAATAATAATAATAATAATAATAATAATAATAATAATAATAATAATAATAATAATAATAATAATAATAATAATAATAATAATAATAATAATAATAATAATAATAATAATAATAATAATAATAATAATAATAATAATAATAATAATAATAATAATAATAATAATAATAATAATAATAATAATAATAATAATAATAATAATAATAATAATAATAATAATAATAATAATAATAATAATAATAATAATAATAATAATAATAATAATAATAATAATAATAATAATAATAATAATAATAATAATAATAATAATAATAATAATAATAATAATAATAATAATAATAATAATAATAATAATAATAATAATATTATTTATTATTATTTATTAGTATTAATTATTATCATTTATTAATTTATTATTATGATTATTTATTATTATTATTATTATTATTATTATTATTATTATTATTATTATTATTATTATTATTATTAATAAATGATAATAATTAATACTAATAAATAATAATAAATAATAATTAATAATAATAAAAAATAATAATAATAAATAATATTAAAAAAATAATATATTAATAATATTTATTATTTATTATTATTATTATTATTATTATTATTATTATTATTATTATTATTATTATTATTATTATTATTATTATTATTATTATTATTATTATTATTATTATTATTATTATTATTATTATTATTATTATTATTATTATTATTATTATTATTATTATTATTATTATTATTATTATTATTATTATTATTATTATTATTATTATTATTATTATTATTATTATTATTATTATTATTATTATTATTATTATTATTATTATTATTATTATTATTATTATTATTATTATTATTATTATTATTATTATTATTATTATTATTATTATTATTATTATTATTATTATTATTATTATTATTATTATTATTATTATTATTATTATTATTATTATTATTATTATTATTATTATTATTATTATTATTATTTAAAACATTTCAGAAATATAGAACGTAGATACTGTCTACAGAAATTCTAAGCTTGTAAAAATTCCATAATTACGTCATATTACAAAATATATAAAATAAAAAAGTTATATTACATTCATATGTCACTCTGTTATAAAGTCTTGTCGTCAAATCTTGTTCGTCACCTTGGTTTTTGTATATGGAGATAAGCTTTCATTATACGTTACGCCCGGCTTTGTGTCGTAGGTGTGTCTACCTCATATTCAAGATGTATCGAGTTCGCATCTCGTTATTTGAATAATCCCGGAATATTAACTTATAACACGTTTTCAAATTATTAGTGCAATTGAACAATGCAACTTTCGCAGGACATCACACAAGTATTAATTTGTAATTACCGAACAATTATAATCATAACTCTCGCGGATACAAATTGGACCTTTCATGTTGTATATAAGAAGCGGTTGGCTGACACATGAGCGGGGAGGTCCGGTGCTACAGGGTTCCTTTCATTCCTTCTATAACACATCGAGAGAGTTGAATCCAAGTACCTGGCGCGAAATGCGACTCTAGGCCACGGAGTACAAAGTGGCACTAACCCATGTAGCGACTATGACTTCCCTTTTGCAATATTTTATAAATATTTAATATTGATCTATGTATCAATATTCAAACATTTTCGGCATAAAACTATACACAAATAAATTTGTATATGTTATCTAAGGTAGGTGTAATTTTTACTGTTATAAATATAGTTCTCTGTCAATCTCTGCAGAGTAGAGGTAGCATGTATGCCGTAGTTTCAAGAGGTCCCGAGTTCGAATCTCGGGTTATCTGAATAAGATTTTCAAGGAGTTTTTCCCTTGTACTGAAAGATGAGTGTCTCTTAACTTTTAGTTCTATGTACCCTGCACACATTTGAACATCATTTCATCATCGTATGATATGACTTAACGCTGGAGGAGTTCTCTTATCCTGAAACATGAATGAATGTCTGCTAACACTAAGCTCTATGTGTCTTGCTCTCATTTGGACATAATATTATTAATATTCCGATATGACTTAACGTTGGAGGTTTTCCCTTATACTGAAAGACGAGTGTCTGGTAACTTTAAGCTCTGTGTGTCCTGTACTCATTTGAACATCATTTTACTCATCGTCTGATATGACTTAACGTTGAAGGTTTTCCCTTATCCTGAAAGACGAGTGTCTGGTAACTTTAAGCTCTATGTGTCCTGTACTCATTTGGACATCATTTCACTCATCGTCTGATATGACTTAACGTTGGAGGTTTTCCCTTATCCTGAAAGACGAGTGTCTGGTAACTTTAAGCTCTATGTGTCCTGTACTCATTTGGACATAATTTCATTCATCGTCCGATATGACTTAACGTTGGAGGTTTTCCCTTATCCTGTAAGACGAGTGTCTGGTAACCTTAAGCTCTATGTGTCCTGTACTCATTTGGACATAATTTCATTCATCGACCGGTATGACTTAACGTTGGATGTTTTCCCTTATCCTGAAAGAGGAGTGTCTGGAAACTTTAAGCTCTATGTGTCCTGTTCTCATTTGGACATCATTTCACTCATCGTCTTATATGACTTAACGTTGGAGGTTTTCACATATCCCGAAAGACGAGTGTCTGGTAACTTTAAGCTGTATGTGTCCTGTACTCATTTGGACATAATTTCATTCATCGTCCGATATGACTGAAATTGGAGGTTTTCCCTTATTTTCATTATCATTATTATTACTATTATTATTATTAACTGTATATTGATTTATTTTATTTTTATATTATCTGTAGAACTATTGTTGTAAAATCATAAAATGTTAATTAAATGTAAAGGTTTGGAATATCTATACCCCGGCTTAAGAAATTAGGTGCCGGGGTATGGTATTGCAGATGTTTATTTATTTATTTTTTATTTATTTATTTTTTTATTTATTTATTCAGATGGTGACCGCTGGCATAGATAAAAAGTTTCCGCGAACTTCATAAAGTCACAAAGGTATTCAATTCATTTTGTGTCAATGCAATTAACATTCAAAAAGTCACAAGCACAAATTTTGAAGAAGTTATCCAAAGATCCACCAATATTTGACAACAATTATCTGTGGTCAAATATTTACAGTGTTATAGTGAGGTCAGAAATTTTGTTTTTAACCTTCGAAAGGTATATCCTCATGCTGAATAAAAGATTTCAGTCTCGATAACAAATGATAAACGTTATTTAATAAAATATGACAAATGAAATATCTTTGACGACTTTGGCAAGGAGTGGAATGCCCGCCTCGGTAGCGTGGATGGTAGAGTGTCTGCCTCACGTTCAAGAGGCCCCGAGTTTGAATCTCGGTCAGGGTGGGTTACCTAGATATGGTTTTCCCGGGGTTTTCCCTTATCCTGGTAGACGACTGTCGGGTTACTAAGCTCCATGGACCCTGGGCTCATTTGAACATCATTTCACCGATTTTATTCATTGTCCGATATGACTTAACGTTGGAAATGTGAAATGTGTAGCGTTTAACGCCCGCTTTTACTACATACGGCACCGCAGGCGGTGACACTGATGATGCATGAAATGAAGATGGAGCACCGGTGGATTGAGATGGCGGGGGAAACTGGAGATCCCGGAGAAAACCCGCCCCAACGCCGTGTTGTCCACCACAAATCTCACTTTGCGGTCGCCTGGGATCGAACCCGGGCCGCCTTGGTGAGAGCCAAGCGGTCTAACCACTGAGCCTCGGCGTGGCCTGTCTTAACTTTGGAGGACGTAAATAACGTAAAAAAGGAGGAGTGGAATATCTTTGCATTTTGTGATGCTTTTGTTTGTAGAAAATAACAGAAAGTGTATGTGTTCCATAAAAGTTTGCGTGTGTACTTTCCTATTTAGTTAATGACCCGGTCCATTGTCACTTCAGGTTTCCTTCTCACCTTTTAAAGAAAGGCTACACTGAAAATTCCAACTTTTATTAATAATAAACACATGATTATGAACATTTACCCACATAATTAGAGTATCATTTTAAAATTGCATACCAATTTTCATGTTCCTACACCAAATAATAATTAATTATTAATTACTTTTGTGAAAATATTGTAAACGTTATTCGCTATATAAAATATTCTAGGCGTAAAACATTTGAGTTTTTAAGGGTATGCATGACTGAAATTTTCAAATTCTGAACTGATAATGCTAGCTTTTTCAAATTTACACAATAGGTGTAGTATATTGTAAACATGTTACAACCTAAATTTAAACCATTTTTCTCCAGCAGTTTAGAAATTATGATAAGTTTTGTATGTTTTTTGTTACGTCACTAAAAAAGTCCCTTGCGACAAAATATTTTGAATTTTGGTCTCATATTTTAATCCTATGTTCATAATACACATACTTTTTGAAATTGCTCTGGGTTTTTCTGTGTCTCCTTTAGTTTAGGTCACAAATTTTTTTTAATTTACAAATATTCTTTTTTTGTCTAAAAACTGTAATTTTTGTGTTTGAAAATTAAAAATATATGCTTATATACATTTCACAATAAAACCTAGGGAGATTTTCATTCCTCATGATATTCTGAACCTGTGTAGGAAATTTCATGAATGTAGTACAAAAACTGCATCGCAAGGAGCATTTTACAGGAAGAAAAATGCTGAAAATATGAACATTGAGAAAACAGCGATTAAAGATTTGATTGCATAACTCACATTAAAATCCACCAGGCTGATAGGTTGGACCCTCAGATTTCTTTTTCCTCTCCTCTGTTGCTGCTTTTTCCACCTTTTTCTTCTTTAGATGTTGCTTTTCTTCTGCACAACTTCGCTTCTTGCTTTGCAGGACACGAGTCTGATCTCGCTGCACTGAAGTTTTTCTTGCTGAGTCTACTACACTTTCACCTCTGATATTTTGCTGCAGCTCCAAATGACTTAAGACTACCCATGTTAAACTCACTGATGCTTTTAATAACAGCAAGATCCAATTTTTGTTTTGATACGAAAACTTCCTTTGGACACTTATTCCATATGACATGATGCAAAGATTCATTGGCATTCTGTGTTTTTGCTGTTTTGCACCTCTCTAGTAATGTTGTAGAAGCCAGCCTCTGATATATTGGCAACATTTTAGGAACTATTTTGTCTGAAAGCCTTATTTTTCTTTTCTTGAATTGAAAATTTAAGAACGGAAAACAGACAAAGAATGTGGATGTAGGCAAAAGGGGCGTGACTCTGACAGAGTTTAAAGGCCACCGACATTTAAATAAGCATTTAAAAATGGCGTCCGGAGGCAAATTATGCATTTTTCACATTCGGGAATGTCTAAATTATTTTATAGAATTAAAAGAAAAGAGTCGTTATTTTCACGATTTTAATGAAATTTCAGTCATACATACCCTTAAGTTCAATTTAAAAAAATAACCGTCACAACATCCATACTATTTCAGGTCAGAAAATGAGAAAATAATTGAAAAATTCGATAGTAAATTTCTTGGAAATGGCTGAACGGCAAATGTTATTTAAAAACAAACTCGGTCTACACTATATCATCATCATCATCATCATCATCATCATCGTCATCGCCCGCATCGGTGGCGTAGATGGTAGCATATCTTCCTCACCTTCAAGAGGTCCCGAATTCGAAACTCGGTCAGGCTGAGATACCTGTATAAAGTTTGTTCCGGGGTTTTCCCTTATCCTGTGGCGAAAAATGGTTTTCCACTTGCAGCAGATAGGAAGCACGCCGACTGTTTTGAAGATCCAGGTCAAGATTTGATTAAATAAAGAGTCATGAGATCTTTTCTCAGGTGTGGATTTTTTTGTGACAGAAATAAAATTCTATATATCTTCTATTTCGTAATATATTTAATTGTATAATCCACTCGTTACTATTACGAATTTCGAATAAGTCTTTTTGAAGTTTATTAACTTTCCTTTACAATTATATTCACCGCAACATTTTTCATCGTCATGAAACAAGACTGAAGAACATATCTCTCTCAAGATTATTAATTTTCCGTAACTATCGTTACTTCTCTATTAATTTTGTGATTGGCCGATTTACTGCTACGTCACCGCATTATGTAATACCATTATTACTACGGTCAATTACAAAATTACACATATATTTGTTTTTAATAGGTCATTACATGGCCTACTAAGTCATATGTATGCTGATGATACCACGTTTTTGAATACCAGTACCGATTATCAAAGCCTTAACTTGCTAACAGAAGATACTCTAAGGCATGAAAATACTTGGTTTAGAGCCAATGGTTTCCTGCTAAATGAGAACAAAACTGAACAACTTACATTTAGTTTGCGTGAGACATCTTATGAAAATTGTTCAAGGAATGTAAAATTTTTGGGTGTAGTTGTGGACAATAGGCTGACATGGCAACCCCATATCAACTATATTACAGCGAAGCTGTCCAGAGTTATATATTTAATCAGAAATTTGAAAAGTCATGTACCTGATTCGTATTTAAGAACAGCCTATTTTGCGTTCTTCCACAGTATAATCTCATATGGCATTTTACTCTGGGGAAGCAGCAGTCATATTTCTACTATCCTAATATTACAAAAAAAAAAAAAAAATAATTCGTACCATCTCAAATTCAGATAAATTTGCACATTGTAAACTTCTATTTATAAAATTAAGAATTATGACTGTGATACATGTATATATTTATAATACTCTCATCTATGTAAAAAGTAACTTAACCGACCAGCTATTCAGGCAGGATATTCATAATTATAATACTAGGTTTAATTATAAACTCAATATACCATATCATAGATTAACTAAAACCTCTAACAGCTTTGAAGTATTGGGCATTAAACTATATACTCAATTACCTTTAGAATTAACTGAATTATCAGGTAATACATTTAAATGCAAATTATATGAATGGTTAGTTTCCAAACCTTATTATTCAATACAGGAATACTTTAGCAGGTGTAGTTAAACTTCGGCTTATGTCATGAAGTATTCTTATTTCCTCATTTTATTTTAAGTCTCTATATTTGTATATCTAATGTAAGTATTTTATTGATTTTTTTATCTTCACTTTATTACAACTGTATTAATTTGTACTCTATTTTTGAATTTGTCTATTGCTGTAATAAGCTTAACGACAATAAATCATTATTCATTATCAGAAAACAATATTCATATAAAAAATTCTAACTAAAACATATCGTTACAATCATCAATTAGGAATGTTTGGTAACTCTAAGCTCTATGGCCCCTGGGCGTATTTGAGCATCATTTCACCCATTTCATTCATCGTCCGATATGACGACATTGCAGGACGTTTTAAAAGATCCACATTCTTATTTTTTGGAATATTCTTATAGCATTTGTTCTAAAATATGTTTCATGTGTCAGCTCTCAAAGTGTTGAAAATATGAACTTCGTTATTCCTTAAGAGCATAATTTTCAAAACATGGGTCTTAACAAACAGGGGGGAATGTGAAGTATCTTATTCACATATTATGGACCTGTCCTTAAGTTTCACCAAGTTACGAGGACTTTTCAATAAAGAATGATCACAATTTTTTACGGTCATTATTTTTCGCACTAAAATTCAATCTTATATTCTGTTAGGTTAATGTAAAACAAACACGCCGTAGTAGTTTCATTGTTGGTACTCCTGGTTCCCGCCTGTGAGAACCAGGCAAGTTCAGACATGTTCAGTATCGCCTTCAGCTGCAGTGGAGGTAACACGCGAGGAACAATATGCGGCTTTCAAATTATGCTTTCATCTCAACAAATGTTCAGTTGAGGTGTATACAATATTACAGGAAGCCTATGGAGAGTCTGTTCTTCCCTACAGCACAGCGCGAAGGTGGTTTAAAATGTTTAAAGAGGAGAGACACTCAATTTCAAAGGAAGGTGGACCCGGTACTCCAGTTACTGCTCTTACGGAAGAAAACATCAACTCTACTGCTGCCATTGTGAGAGAGGATCGACGAATTACCTTAAAACCACTTTCTGAAATACTGAACAGTTCATTGGGTGCCACCCACACGTTGGTGACAGAAACATTACACATGAGACGTGTTTGTGCGCGATAGGTTCCAAGACTGTTGATTCCCCAACAAAAGGACATTCGTTTGCAGGTCTGTATGTAGTTAAAGCTGATGTTAGAGGAAGATCCGGAGTTTCTCTCAAACGTAATCACTGCTAATGAAACTTGGCTACATCATTTTGATCCTGAGAGCAAACAGCAGAGCTCAGTTTGGAAATCTCCTTCATCACCAACCCCCAATGAAGCAAAAGTAGTTACTTCTGTTGGGAAAGTTATGGTTATCTCATTGTTTGATATTCATGGAATGGTTTATCAGCATATTGTACCCGCACACACATTAGTAACAATACTACAGGGATGTCCTGAAAACGTTAAAGTCCATATCAGGCGCAAAAGACCACATATCCGTGAAGCAGGCTGGATGCTGCACCACGATAATGCGCGGCTGCATATTGCCAATGTTGTTGCTGAATATCTTGCAAAAATCAACGTGAAGTGCATCCCTCACCCTCCCTATAGTCCGGATTTAGCCCCATCTCACTTCTTTCTATTCCCTAACTTGAAGAAACGACTTTGTGGGCGGCATTATCCGTCATCAGAAGCAGTGGTGAAGGCTGCGGAGGCGATTTTGAAGGATCTCTCAAAAATGGTTTCCAGCATGTCTTTGAAGACTGGCAGAAACGCTGGGACAAGTCCATCACATTCAGAGAAGACTATTTTGAAAAGAACCATCAAAATTATGAGGATGAGTAAACGTTCGTCGTCAAAAAAAAAAAAAAAAAAAAAAAAAAAAAAAAAAAAAATTGAACAGCCCTCATATATGAAGAACTTTGACGTGTGAGGCATTTTGAATACTGTAAAGTGTTAGAAAAAACGTTTCTTAGAAAATTAACTTTAAAGTAATGGTTGTTACTTTTAAAGTTTGTTAAAGGTGTATTTAAATTGTCACGTGATGACCTAAGATGGTGCAAATGATAAAAATAGCATGCCATCTATTACTACACACTCTAAGCTACCAAAAATGACAAAAAAGAAAAGTCCATGATTTTTAACATTTTCTGCGAATTTTCAGTATAACTTTGCCTTAAACCTCCATGGACTTAAACAAATATTTCAAAACCAAAATTGGTTCAGCCATTCTCGAGCTTTTCTGAGACTAACAAATGTCAATTTTTCTAGCTTATTTTAGAATAAACTGTTTAGCTTCAATATCAGGAGGAATTTATTTGAGCCCGCCTCGGTATCGTAGATGGTAGCGTTTCTGCCTCACGTTTAAGAGGTCTCGAGTTTGAATCTCGTTTAGGGTAAGTTTCCTGGATATCGATTTGCCGGGGTTTTCCCTTATCCTAAAATACGAATGTCGGGTAGCTCCAATCTCTATGCCTGCCTAGGTAGCGTAGATGGTAGCGTGTCTACTTCACGTTCAAGAGGCCCTGAGTTCGAATCTCGGTCAGGGTGAGTTTCCTGGATAAGGTTTTTTCTGGGGGGTTTCCTAATCCTGAAAGACGAATGTCGGGTAACTCTGAGCTCCATGGACCCCGAACACATATGAGCATCATTTCACACGGGTCACTCATCGTCCAATATGACTTAACGTTGGAGGTTTTCCCTTATCCTGAAAGACGACTGTCTGGTAACTTTAAGCTCTGTGTGTCCTGTACTCATTTGAACATCATTTCACTCATCGTCTGATATGACTTAAAGTTGGAGGTTTTCCCTTATACTGAAAGACGAGTGTCTGGTAACTTTAAGCTCTATGTGTCCTGTGCTCATTTGAACATCATTTCATCATCGTCCGATATGACTTAACGTTGAAGGTTTTCCCTTATCCTGAAAGACGAGTGTCTGGTAACTTTAAGCTCTATGTGTCCTGTGCTCATTTGAACATCATTTCACTTATCGTCTGATATGACTTAACGTTGGAGGTTTTCCCTTATACTGAAAGACGAGTGTCTGGTAACTTTAAGCTCTATGTGTCCTGTACTCATTTGAACATCATTTCACTCATCGTCTGATATGACTTAACGTTGGAGGTTTTCCCTTATACTGAAAGACGAGTGTCTGGTAACTTTAAGCTCTATGTGTCCTGTGCTCATTTGAACATCATTTCATCATCGTCCGATATGACTTAACGTTGGAGGTTTTCCCTTATCCTGAAAGACGAGTGTCTGGTAACTTTAAGCTCTATGTGTCCTGTACTCATTTGTACATCCTTTCATTCATCCTCCGATATGACTGAACGTTGGAGGTTTTGCCTTATCCTGAAAGACGAGTGTCTGGTAAGTCTAAGCTGTATGTACCCTGTACTCATTTGAACATCATTTCATTCATCGTCCGATATGACTTAACGTTGGAGGTTTTCCCTTATCCTGAAAGACGAGTGTCTGTAAACATTTTAGCTCTATGTGTCCTGTACTCATTTGAACATCATTTCATCATCGTCCGATATGACTTAACGTTGGAGGTTTTACGTTATCCAGACGAATGTCTGGTAACTTTAAGCTCTATGTGTCCTGTACTCATTTGAACATCATTTCATCATCGTCCGATATGACCTAACGTTGGAGGTTTTCCCTTATCCTGAAAGACGAGTGTCTGGTAACTTTAAGCTCTATGTGTCCTGTACTCATTTGAACATCATTTCATTCATCGTCCGATATGACTGAACGGTGGAGGTTTTCCCTTATGCTGAAAGACGAGTGTCTGGTAAGTCTAAGCTATATGTACCCTGTACTCATTTGAACATCATTTCATTCATCGTCCGATATGACTTAACGTTGGAGGTTTTCCCTTATCCTGAAAGACGAGTATCTGGTAACTTTAAGCTCTATGTGTCCTGTGCTCATTTGAACATCATTTCATTCATCGTCCGATATGACTTAACGTTGGAGGTTTTCCCTTATCCTGAAAGACGAGTGTCTGTTAACTTTAAGCTCTATGTGTCCTGTACTCATTTGAACATCATTTCATCATCGTCCGATATGACTTAACGTTGGAGGATTTCCCTTATCCAGACGAATGTCTGGTAACTTTGAGCTCTATGTGTCCTGTACTCATTTGAACATCATTTCATCATCGTCCGATATGACTTAACATTGGAGGTTTTCTCTTATCCTGAAAGACGAATGTCTGGTAACTTTAAGCTCTATGTGTCCTGTACTCATTTGAACATTATTTCATCATCGTCCGATATGACTTAACGTTGGAGGTTTTCCCTTATACTGAGAGACGCGTGTGTGGTAACTTTAAGCTCTATGTGTCCCGTACTCATTTGAACATCATTTCATCATCGTCCGATATGACTTAACGTTGGCGGTTTTCCCTTATCCCGAAAGACGAGTGTCTGGTAACTTTAAGCTCTATGAGTCCTGTACTCATTTGGACATAATTTCATTCATCGTCCGATATGACTTAACGTTGGCGGTTTTCCCTTATCGCGAAAGACGAGTGTCTGGTAACTTTAAGCTCTATGTGTCCTGTACTCATTTGAACATCATTTCATCATCGTCCGATATGACTTAACGTTGGAGGTTTTCCCTTATCCTGAAAGACGAGTGTCTGGTAACTTAAAGCTCTGAGTGTCCTGGTCTCATTTGGACATAATTTCATTCATCGTCCGATATGACTTAACGTTGGAGGTTTTCCCTTATCCCAAAAGACGAGTGTCTGGTAACTTTAAGCTCTGTGTGTCCTGGTCTCATTTGGACATAATTTCATTCATCGTCCGATATGACTTAACGTTGGAGGTTTTCCCTTATCCAGACGAATGTCTGGTAACTTTAAGCTCTGCGTGTCCTGGTCTCATTTGGACATAATTTCATTCATCGTCCGATATGACTGAACGTAGGAGGTTTTCCCTTATTTTCATTATCATTATTATTACTATTATTATTATTATTATTCTTATTATTATTATTATTATTATTATTATTATTATTATTATTATTATTATTATTATTATTATTATTATTATTATTATTATTATTATTATTATTATTATTATTATTATTATTATTATTATTATTATTATTATTATTATTATTATTATTATTATTATTATTATTATTATTATTATTATTATTATTATTATTATTATTATTATTATTATTATTATTATTATTATTATTATTATTATTATTATTATTATTATTATTATTATTATTATTATTATTATTATTATTATTATTATTATTATTATTATTATTATTATTATTATTATTATTATTATTATTATTATTATTATTATTATTATTATTATTATTATTATTATTATTATTATTATTATTATTATTATTATTATTATTATTATTATTATTATTATTATTATTATTATTATTATTATTATTATTATTATTATTATTATTATTACTATTACTATTACTATTATTATTATTATTATTATTATTATTATTATTATTATTATTATTATTATTATTATTATTATTATTATTATTATTATTATTATTATTATTATTATTATTATTATTATTATTATTATTATTATTATTATTATTATTAGCTGTACATTGATTTATTTTATTTTTATATTATCTGTAGAACTATTGTTGTAAAATCATAAAAAATTAATTAAATGTAAAGTTTTGGAATATCTATACCCCTCTTAAGTAATTAGGTGCCGGGGTATGGTATTGCAGATGCTTATTTATTTATTTTTTATTTATTCACTTTTTTATTTATTTATTCAGATGGTGACCGCTGGCATAGATAAAAAGTTTCCGCGAACTTCATAAAGTCACAAAGGTATTCAATTCATTTTGTGTCAATGCAATTAACATTCAAAAAGTCACAAGCACAAATTATGAAGAAGTTATCCAAAGATCCACCAATATTTGACAACAATTATCTGTGGTCAAATATTTACAGTGTTATAGTGAGGTCAGAAATTTTGTTTCTAATCTTCGAAAGGTATATCCTCATGCTGAATAAAAGATTTCAGTCTCGATAACAAATGATAAACGTTATTAAATAAAATATGACAAATGAAATATCTTTGACGACTTTGGCAAGGAGTGGAATGCCCGCCTCGGTAGGGTGGATGGTAGAGTGTCTGCCTCACGTTCAAGAGGCCCCGAGTTTGAATCTCGGTCAGGGTGCGTTACCTAGATAAGGTTTTCCCGGGGTTTTCCCTTATCCTGGTAGACGACTGTCGGGTAACTAAGCTCCATGGACCCTGGGCTCATTTGAACATCATTTCACCGATTTTATTCATCGTCCGATATGACTTAACGTTGGAAATGTGAAATGTGTAGCGTTTAACGCCCGCTTTTACTACATACGGCACCGCAGGCGGTGACACTGATGATGCATGAGATGAAGATGGAGCACCGGTGGATTGAGATGGCGGGGGAAACTGGAGGTCCCGGAGAAAACCCGCCCCAACGCCGTGTTGTCCACCACAAATCTCACTTTGCGGTCGCCTGGGATCGAACCCGGGCCGCCTTGGTGAGAGCCAAGCGGTCTAACCACTGAGCCACGGCTTGGCCTGTCTTAACGTTGGAGGACGTAAATAACATAAAAAAGGAGGAGTGGTATATCTTTGTATTTTGTGATCCTTTTGTTTGTAGAAAATAAAAGAAAGTGTATGTGTTCCATAAAATTTTGCGTGTGTACTTTCCTATTAAGTTAATAACCCGGTCCATTGTCACTTCAGGTTTCCTTCTCACCTTTTAAAGAAAGGCTACACTGAAAATTCCAACTTTTATTAATAATAAACACATGATTATGAACATTTGCCCACATAATTAGAGTATCATTTTAAAATTGCATGCCAATTTTCATGTTCCTACACCAAATAATAATTAATTATTAATTACTTTTGTGAAAATATTGTAAAAATTATTCGCTATATAAAATATTCTAGGCGTAAAAGATTTGAGTTTTTAAGGGTATGTATGACTGAACTTTTCAAATTCTGAACTAGTAATGCTAGCTTTTTAAAATTTACACAATAGGTGTAGTATATTGTGAACATGTTACAACCTAAATTTAAACAATTTTTCTCCAGCAGTTCAGAAATTATGATAAATTTTGTATGTTTTTTCTTACGTCACTAAAAAAGTCCCTTGCGACAAAGTATTTTGAATTTTGGTCTAATATTTTAACCCTATGTTCATAATACACATACGTTTTGAAATTGCTCTGGGTTTTTCTGTGTCTCCTTTAGTTTAGGTCACAATTTTTTTTTTAATTTACAAATATTCTTTTTTTGTCTAAAAACTGTAATTTTTGTGTTTGAAAATTAAAAATATACGCTTATATACATTTCACAATAAAACCTAGGGAGATTTCCATTCCTCATGATATTCTGAACCTGTATAGGAAATTTCATGAATGTAGTACAAAAACTGCATCGCAAGGAGCATTTTACAGGAAGAAAAATGCTGAAAATATGAACATTGAGAAAACAGCGATTAAAGATTTGATTGCATAACTCACATTAAAATCCACCAGGCTGATAGGTTGGACCCTCAGATTTCTTTTTCCTCTCCTCTGTTGCTGCTTTTTCCACCTTTTTCTTCTTTAGATGTTGCTTTTCTTCTGCACAACTTCGCTTCTTGCTTTGCAGGATACGAGTCTGATCTCGCTGCACTGAAGTTTTCCTTGCTGAGTCTACTACACTTTCACCTCTGATATTTCGCTGCAGCTCCAATGGCTTAAGACTACCCATGTTAATTTCACTGATGCATTTAATAACAGCAAGATCCAATTTTTGTTTTGATATGAAAACTTCCTTTGGGCACTTATTCCATATGACATGATGCAAAGATTCATTGGCATTCTGTGTTTTTCCTGTTTTGCACATCTCTAGTAATGTTGTAGAAGCCAGCCTCTGATATATTGGCAACATTTTAGGAACTATTTTGTCTGAAAGCCTTATTTTTCTTTTCTTGAATTGAACATTTAAGAACGGAAAACAGACAAAGAATGTGGATGTAGGCAAAAGAGGACGTGACTCTGACAGAGTTTAAAGGCCACCGACATTTAAATAAGCATTTAAAAATGGCGTCCGGAGGCAAATTATGCATTTTTCACATTCGGGAAAGTCTAATTTATTTTATAGAATTAAAAGAAAAGAGTCGTTATTTTCACGATTTTCATGAAATTTCAGTCATACATACCCTTAAGTTCAATTTAAAAAAATAACCGTCACAACATCCATACTATTTCAGGTCAGAAAATGAAAAAATAATTGAATAATTCGATAGTAAATTTCTTGGAAATGACTGAAAGGAAAATGTTATTTAAAAACAAACTCGGTCTGCACTATATCATCATCATCATCATCGTCATGGTCCGCATTGGTGGCGGAGATGGTAGCATATCTTCCTCACCTTCAAGAGGTCCCGAATTCGAATCTCGGTCAGGCTGAGATACTTGTATAAAGTTTTTTCCGGGGTTTTCCCTTATCCTGTGGCGAAAAATGATTCTCCACTCGCAGCAGATAGGAAGCACGCCGACTGTTTTGAAGATCCAGGTCAAGATTTGATTAAATAAAGAGTCATGATATCTTTTCTCAGGTGAGGATTTTTTGTGACAGAAATAAAATTGTATGTCTTCTATTTCGTAATATATTTAATTGTATAATCCACTCGTTTTTATTGGGAATTTCGAATAACTCTTTTTGAAGGTTATTAACTTTCCTTTACAATTATATTCACCGCAACATTTTTGATCATCATGACACAAGATTTAAGAACATATGTATCTTAAGATTATTAATTTTCCGTAACTATCGTTACTTCTCTATTAATTTTGTGATTGGCCGATGTACTGCTACGTCACCGCATTATGTAATACCATTATTACTACGGTCAATTACAAAATTACACATATATTTGTTTTTAATAAGTCATTACATGGCCTACTAAGTCATATGTATGCTGATGATACCACGTTTTTGAATACCAGTACCGATTATCAAAGCCTTAACTTGCTAACAGAAGATACTCTAAGGCATGAAAATACTTGGTTTAGAGCCAATGGTTTCCTGCTAAATGAGAACAAAACTGAACAAGTTACATTTAGTTTGCGTGAGACTTCTTATGGAAATTGTTCAAGGAATGTAAAATTTTTGGGTGTGGTTGTGGACAATAGGCTGACATGGCAACCCTATATCAACTATATTACAGCGAAGCTGTCCAGAATTATATATTTAATCAGAAATTTGAAAAGTCATGTACCTGATTCATATTTAAGAACAGCCTATTTTGCATTCTTCCACAGTATAATCTCATATGGCATTTTACTCTGGGGAAGCAGCAGTCATATTTCTACTATCCTAATATTACAAAAAAAAAAAAAAAAAATAATTCGTACCATCTCGAATTCAGATAAATTTGCACATTGTAAACCTCTATTTATAAAATTAAGAATTATGACGGTGATAAATGTATATATTTATAATACTCTCATCTATGTAAAAAGTAACTTAACCGACTAGCTATTCAGGCAGGATATTCATAATTATAATACTAGGTTTAATTATAAACTCAATATACCATATCATAGATTAACTAAAACCTCTAACAGCTTTGAAGTATTGGGCATTAAACTATATAATCAATTACCTTTAGAATTAACTGAATTATCATGTAATACATTTAAATGCAAATTATATGAATGGTTAGTTTCCAAACCTTATTATTCAATACAGGAATACTTTAAAGGTGTAGTTAAACTTTGGCTTATGTCATGCAGTATTCTTATTTCCTCTTTTTATTTTAAGTCTCTATATTTGTATATCTAATGTAAGTATTTTATTGATTTTTTTATCTTCACTGTATTATAACTGTATTAATTTGTACTCTATTTTTGACTTTGTCTATTGCTGTAATAAGCTTAACGACAATAAATCATTATTCCTTATCAGAAAACAATATTCATATAAAAAGTTCTAACTAAAACATATCGTTACAATCCTCAATTAGGAATGTCCGGTAACTCTAAGGTCTATGGCCCCTGGGCTTATTTGAGCATCATTTCACCCATTCCATTCATCGTCCGATATGACGACATTGGAGGACGTTTCAAAACATCCACATTCTTATTTTTTGGAATATTCTTGTAGCGTTTGTTCTAAAATATGTTTCATGTGTCAGCTCTCAAAGTGTTGAAAATATGAACTTTTTATTCCTTAACAGCATATAATTTTCAAAACATGGGTCTTAACAAAAGGGGGGAATGTGAAGTTTCTTATTCATATATTATGGACCTGTCCTTAAGTTTCACCAAGTTACGAGGACTTTTCAATAAAGAATGATCACAATTTTTTACGGTCATAATTTTTCGCACTAAAATTCAATCTTATATTCTGTTAGGTTAATGTGAAACAAACACGCCGTAGTAGTTCCATTGTTGGTACTTCTGGTTACCGCCTGTGAGAACCAGGCAAGTTCAGACATGTTCAGTATCGCCTTCAGCTGCAGTGGAGGTAACACGCGAGGAACAATATGCGGCTTTCAAATTATGCTTTCATCTCCTTAAATGTTCAGTTGAGGCCTATACAATGTTACAGGAGGCCTATGGAGAGCCTGTTCTTCCCTACAGCACATCTCGAAGGTGGTTTAAAATGTTTAAAGAGGAGAGACACTCAATTTCAAAGGAAGGAGGACCCGGTGCTCCAGTTCCTGTTGTTATGGAAGAAAACATCAACACTGCAGTTCTGCATGCAGTTGAAGCTGATGTTAGAGGAAGATCCGGAGTTTCTTTCAAACTTAATCACTGCTGATGAAATTTGGCTACATCATTTTGATCCTGAGAGAAAACAGCAAAGCTCAGTGTGGAAATCTCCTTCATCACCAACTCCCAAAAATGCAAAACTGCTTGCTTCTGCTGGGAAACATATGGTCATTTCACTCTTTGATATTCATGGAATGGTTTATCAGCATGTTCTACCTGCACACACATCAGTAACTGGGCAATACTACAGGGATGTCCTGAAAACATTGCAGGTCCATATCAGGCGCAAAAGATCACATATCCGTGAAGCAGGCTGGATGCTGCACCAGGATAATGCGCGGCTGCATATTGCCAATGTTGTTGCAGAATATCTTGCAAAAATCAACGTGAAGTGCATCCCTCACCCTCCCTATAGTCCGGATTTAGCACCATCTGACTTTTTTCTATTCCCTAACATAAAGAAACGACTTCGTGGGAGGCACTATCCGTCATCAGAAGCAGTGGCGGAGGCTGCGGAGGCGATTTTGAAGGATCTCTCAAAAATGGTTTCCAGCATGTCTTTGAAGACTGGGAGAAACCCTGGGACAAGTCCTTCACATTCAGAGAAGACTATTTTGAGAAGGACCATCAAAATTATGAGGATGAGTAAAGATACGTCGTCAAAAAAAAAATTAACAGCCCTCATATATGAAGAACTTTGACGTGTGAGGCATTTTGAATACTCAAAAGTGTTAGAAAAAACGTTTCTTAGAAAATTAACTTTAAAGTAATGGTTGTTACTTTTAAAGATTGTTAAAGGTGTCTTTAAATTGTCACGTGATGGCCTAAGACGGTGCAAATGATAAAAATAGCATGCCATCTATTACTACACACTCTAAGCTACCAAAAATGACAAACAAGGAAATTCCATGATTTTCAACATTTTCGGCGAATTTTCAGTATAACTTTGCCTTAAACCTCCATGGACTTAAACAGATATTTCAAAACCAAAATTGGTTCAGCCATTCTCGAGCTTTTCTGAGACTAACAAATGTCAATTGTTCTAGCTTATTTTAGTATAAACTGTTTAGCCTCAATATCAGGAGGAATTTATTTGAGCCCGCCTCGGTAGCGTAGATGGTAGCGTGTCTGCCTCACGTTTAAGAGGTCTCGAGTTTGAATCTCGGTTAGGGCAAGTTTCCTGGATATGGTTTTGCCGGGGTTTTCCCTTATCCTAAAATACGAATGTCGGTTAACTCTAATCTCTATGCCTGCCTAGGTAGCGTAGATGGTAGCGTGTCTACCTCACGTTCAAGAGGCCCTGAGTTCGAATCTCGGTCAGGGTGAGTTACCTGGATAAGGTTTTCCGGGGTTTTTCCTTATCCTAAAATACGAATGTCGGGTAGCTCCAATCTCTATGCCTGCCTAGGTAGCGCAGATGGTAGCGTGTCCACCTCACGTTCAAGAGGCCCTGAGTTCGAATCTCGGTCAGGGTGAGTTAACTGGATAAGGTTTTTCCGGGGGTTTTCCTAATCCTGAAAGACAAATGATGGGTAACTCTGAGCTCCATGGACCCCGAACACATATGAGCATCATTTCACACGGGTCACTCATCGTCCAATATGACTTAACGTCGGAGGACGTAAATTGAAAAAAAAATATTTGATACATTGCGGGAATGTTGCAACAAATGTATAAAACAAATAAATGTTAATTTTGATTTGCTTTGAAGATTTACTTGTGTATTCACATGAAATTAATATTAAATTTGCCGCATTGAGTGCGATAAAGTAAGCAATCAATTGTTTTGATTTTGTATTGTTCCACGTTACACAAAGTAGATAAACTAATTCTATATACCGGCTTTCATCATTTTGTTAGTTAAACACACACACATATACACATACACACACGCACTTTTTCTAAAAAATATTTCTTTCTAGTGCAGGAATTCTTGAAATCTTGATATCCAATACGTCTCCCAGCCACTACATGTACGGATAAAGTAAAATTTATACATTAATAAAATGAAAAAGCATAAAAATTAGAATATGACAGTTACAAAGTTTCAAAGAGAAGACGAATACTTTCCGGAACCACTTTAGGTAGACATCATCTCAGTGGTGCGCAACGCCTGTAGCTGGAGTCGAACTTGCTACACACCTGTTCCAAAGCCAGTCAGTTTCCGTCCTTCAGAGCACGCGCTACTGGTAATGTCGGTTTTTTGTTGCCTTGGCAACGGATTTGCGATTCTAACTTGTTTCCACATGGATGAAATTGCCCTTAATTGATGGATGATTTCCAGCGAAACAACTTCCTCAGCTATGCTCAAAGATTGAACTGTTTTCTTATAACTCATGTGTTTGGCCGTCTGTCGGCAGATAAACTTCTGGTTTGCCGATTAGTCGTAACCACATGGGTGTTACCAACAGCACGCTTGCGCTAATATGAAATACACCACCATCACGACTGGACATAGAAGTTCTGAATGTCAGACCTTCAGTCTCAAGCAAGATCAGGGCTAGGCCCTCTACTGGAAGTGGGGTTTTTGAAAGGAAGGGTAATATACGGCACAAGATGAGGTTTGTCACACGACTGGACATTGAAGATCTGAAAATCAGACCTTTGGTCTCAAGCCAGATCAGGGCTAGGCCCTCTACTGACAGTGGAGTGTTTTCTAAGGAAGGATAATATAAGGCACAAGATGAGGTTTGTCACACGACTGGACATTGAAGATCTGAAAGTCAGACCTTCAGTCTCAAGCAGAGATCAGGGCTAGGCCCTCAACTGGAAGTGGGGTTTTTGGAAGGGAGGGTAATATACGGCACAAGATGAGGTTTGTCACACGACTGGACATTGAAGATCTGAAAATCAGACCTTTGGTCTCAAGCCAGATCAGGGCTAGGCCCTCTAGTGACAGTGGAGTGTTTTGTAAGGAAGGATAATATACGACAGAAGATGAGGTTGAAGTTATATATAAGCCATCTGATGTGTTATTTAATATGCCTAGAAGCAGTCTCGGGCGTTTGTAACGCTCTCTAGGATCGATGTCGTACTCACCTAAACCGCGGATGAGGGAGTTGAACTTGTGGGAGAGGTTTTGATAGAAGGAACGTGAAAGGGTATGGATGTAGTCTTTTATTGTGGGGATACGTAGGTCTCGTCGGATAACTAGATTGGGTATGTACCAAGGGGAGTCTGTGGCAATGCGGAGAAATCGGGATTGTAGAATTTACGTCCTCCGACGTTAAGTCATATCGGACGATGGATGGAATGGGTGAAATGATGCTCAAATGATCCCAGGGTCCATAGAGCTTAGAGTCACCCAACATTCGTCTTTCAGGACAAGGGAAAACCCCGGAGAAAACCTTATCCAGGTAACTCACCCTGACCGAGATTCGAACTCGGGACCTCTTGAACGTGAGGTAGACACTCTACCACCACGCTACCGAGGCGGGCGTAGAATTTCAAGGTGGTATAGGTGAGACTTATGAAATACACTTCGTGCATGCAGCATGCCAACTATTCTACTTGCACACATTTTATGAAATCATGTCTGTACTTTGCCCTGGAGATTTGGTGCACAAATTTGTGGGCACCCGGTAGATAAATTTGCCAAAATATATGTGTGGCAAGATTCCTGAAAGCTTTTAAGGTTACCCAAAATTTCCACAGTAGTTAATTTTATAAGTATCAAAATAAATGACCCGCCATCTCAAACTGGTTGGTCGTATCCTCTACCACTAGAATATAGAGGATAAAGAATAAAAGAGATGCACACAAGTTATGCAAAGATTAAAAGGTTTGTGATTGGAATTTCATTTTGGAGGGGATTCGGTACGTAGGCCACCGTGCTGGGCCCATTGTTCCTATGTCCCCTGGGAGGAAGGAGGAGGCGAAGGAGACAGAGGGAGGCCAACCTAAGGAGTCACGACAGTACAGAGGGCAGGGTCCATACAGTATACTTAGATACAACCGACCTATACGCCAACTGTGCCAAGAACACAAACCCGCTAATACAGGAAATAGGGCAATATCAGACTTCCACCTTCAGACACAAACGACCCCTCTCAGTATTTGACAGAAACTTATCAAATAAATTAAGTCCCGAAGAGGTTCTGGAATACCTCAACTGTCTTGTACCACTAAATACCTAACTTAATCACATATTGCATAGTTTCAGTTACCTCCGACCATACAGGACACATATAAGCCAACTGCACAACACAACATTGAGCGGCTACCGAAGGTAAAACCCACGCCACATAACCATTTCGTTTACCATTATATCACCTTCATCTCATCTAATCCTTGTTTCACATGAGCTTGCCACGTATCTCTTAACGGTGTCGTGACCTTATCACCTCTCATTGGCTGCTGTTGTGGTATAGACTGTCGTGTGGTAAAATTTAGTTCGTTAACATGGTGATATATCTTTATATGTTGGAAGAGAATTGTCAAATTTATATTTTCGTAACTGTTTTAATTAAATATATTATGCAACAGAGTTGATTTGTCTGAAATGCATCTTAATTCTTAAACGAAGTAAAGAGGAGGTTCCTTTGCTCTCAAGCACATGACACGATAGCACGTGTTTTAGCGGTAGTTTTTTTTTTTTTTTTTTTTTTGTAATTTACGTCCTCCAACATTAAGTCATATCGGACGATAAATAGAATGGATGAAATGATGCTCAAATGAGTTCGGGGTCCATGGAGCTTAGAGTTATCCGACATTCGTCTTATAGGATAAGGGAAAACCCCGGAAAAGCTTTATTAAGGTAACTCACCCTGACCGAGATTCGAACTCGGGACCTCTTGAACGCGAGGCAGACATTCTACCACCACGCTACCAGGGCGGGCTTTAGCGGTAGTGTTGAAATATTTGTTTATATGACTTATCACTGACATTCGAAGGTGTGTTGTGCCGAGTGCGAGAGCTAAATTATTTAATTGATCGTTTATTGCGCGTGCACTTATATGTATAATGGCAGAGTCTAGCGCCAGTTTTTCGCTGAAGCATCGCAAGGGAAAACCTTTACAAAGCGGCAAAAAAGAATTGTGGTGCATGTGTTTAATGCACTCACAGAGAAGAATCCGTCTTTGTCAGTGAGAAAAGTCGGACAGCTGTGCTCTGAACCTACAGGTGTGAGTGTTAGATGCGTAGGAACATCGCGACGTGAAATTGAGACAACAGGAAAACTTACCACTCTATGGGCGATATTGCTGTGTGGCGAAGACGTTATTTAAGGACAATCAGACTGTACGGGGATACAAGTGGCAAAATATACTACCTTGACGAGACTTGGGTGAATGAAGGACACACGACAAGTATAGCGTGACAAGACTTTTAAGACTGAAAGACAAGCATTTTTGCAAGGTATGTGTGCTGGTTTTAAAAAAATCCCAGTGGAAAAGGCCGAAGGCCTTTCATTATAAAATTTTCCAGTTTCATTGCTCATTCATTCAGTTTCAACTTGCTCAGTTTCATTATAAACTTCATTATTTTTGCATGGCTTCATATTCTTATTTGTATGATTTTATCTATCTTCCTGGCAACTATTATGACGTTCACTGCAGGTTTAAATGTGGCGCGAAAGCATTAGCCAATTAGGGTGAGGGGGAAGGTAGTTACATGCGGAGTGATACATGTCAGCGGGGCAAGGTTATATGAAACAGAGATTAGTATTAAGCCGTAAATCTAATCTGCATCCCTATTTTCTAATTCTCTATGCATGCTGCACGTACTAACCCCGGGCGTCAGTCAGGGCACAGTCATGGCTGCCGCCCGTAAACCCAACAGACACGCTAGCATGGTCCGCATGCTATACTCCTCCACAGGAGAGAAAGTCTCCGAGGGGCGAGACGCAGGGGGGTGGCCGAAGGTCCCAACACCCTCCTTGGACAGATTTATGACACCCCATGTCAGTAGAGTTACAGACCATTCAAAAACATTCTGACGGCTTCTACTTTTGTGAATGAATCTTCTCGGCTTTAATGTACAGAGTGAACAGGGCGCATGTTTTTTTGACGGTCTGCTCCTTGTATAGCACGCTTTCTCTGCCACACATATTCGCTGTCCTTGTCTCACCGCACATTCCTTACAGGGATTTTCTTTGCGTTGCTATACTATAGAAAGAGTAGAATTAACCTATACTAACCGGGGTGCTTTAGCGGAACCCGAAAATAACACACAAATCTCCCTAGAATGCCTTTTGCACGTTTATTAACAGCCTTTCCCATAGCTGCATGTTAGTTTATTAACAGCATGTGCACGGGGAGACAATGTAGGCACTGAGGATGATCGTCACCGGGGGCGGCGGTGTGGGGCCGCCCCTAAAAAAAATAGCGTGGTCAGTTGCTAGTTGAGTTGTTTGTGGTGTAGTTTTGTGATGGTTATTGCAAGAGTGGATATTTAAAGCGTGCCGCGTGTGATTTCTTTCTTTTGATTACGTGTGTTGAAGCAACGAGACGACCTTAAGGACTGCTGTTGTGTATGTCACGGCTTTACTGCTGCAAGGATTGTACAAAGTTACAATAAATAGCATTTTAAATTTCTGCAAACAAGACTTAATTCTACGAACCCTCAAAGTCACAATACTTATGATAATTTAAATAGTTTTAAACATTGTCACGGCATTATTTTAGCAACAGTTTGTTTCGGGAGTTGGATTTTACTTTTTACAGTTTTGGGAGAAAGTTAAATGACGCTGATTTCAATTTTTGAAAAGCAGCATCTGATCTCTCAAGAAGTTTAATAAATTATGTTGGCCTCTGAGCACTTTGTCTTTGCTCCAGGTTTCGGAAATAATAAACCAGTAAGTATCTGATATACAGCAATACAATCATTATGCTAAACTTGATTCAGATATTCCATAAAGCGATAATAAAACCGAGTGTCTTATGCATTAACTCACTCATACTGCGTTTCTAAACTTGCTCGTCTAAAAAGTTTTAACGCGTTTTGATTGGAGGCGTGGACCAAACGGATATCACTGGCCAGTAATGTGAAACAAACGATCCAATGGAATAACCATTAAGCTTCAAATCAAAAAGACACATCGCCTGAGTGAAAAGTAATTATTTGTTTCAATGCGATACATCACGGTCAGATGGCACCAACCAAAGCACAAAACCCTGTCACAATTCGTGAGGAAACTCTCGTTAATTTATATATTTATCTTAAAAACCACTTCATTTTATATAATTACTAGGAAGCGGATTTATAGGCAGCAAAAATGTGTGAAATAGGCAGGCAAAAAAGCACTAAAATGGGCAGAATAGGCACTTAAATAGGCAGTAAAAATTTGCTAAGTAAACACTTAGAAATACACAATTTTAGTAAAATAGCTCCTAAAATACACTATAACAAAATGACAATCATCGCAACATATGCTACAACAAATTCATTTTGCGGTTCCCTAGACGAAATAGTTCTACATTTATTCCAAATTTCATAAATAGCTCCACAGCAAGTTAAAATAACAGATATTGTCGTATAATTAAAATACATATAAATCCACTTCACTAAGTTAGAACCATAATGTGCAGAAATGTGTGAAGTAATTAACTATGTCAAAAAACAAGGTTTGCGGGGGGGGGGGCTTAAGGGTGAAAATTGAAATATCTGAAGCCTTTGTTAGATCTGTTTCAAATTTATACCATTTATTTTTGTGATCGATGAAGGATGGAATAATACCAAGTTTCAGCTTTCTAGTTACAATAGTTTCTGAGGAATTAACAGTTTATGTCTAAATTACAGGCGATTTTCAAAATATCCCACTTATTGTCATTTTAAAAATTAATGCTTGGGGTATAAGTTTCTGCAGCCATTTTAACCTATTAATGACCTGTACCTATGTGAAATATTTGTCTTCGCCATATCAACGAAGGGAAAAAAATAATCATACCTATTTAAAAATTTTTATTTTCCTAAGCGTTTTCATTAAGAATTGAGCATTATAATCCCTTTCAATACAAATAACAAAAACACAACAAATGTAAATGGGTACACTTAACATGCAGTTGCCCTTAGAGGCATGTTTAGAATTTCATACAGATTAATAGAAAACTGCTTCCTGTGGAATACTTTAAAGTTAGGAAAATGTAGAAAATATGGAATCTGAGAAATCTGAGGTTAAAATTACGTAATAGCAGCTACGATACAGTTGTAGGGTTATCTAAATAGTCAGGTGACGTTTTCTGTAGTGCCGCTAGGGGAAAAAAATTTATATTATTGAAGTATGTCTATATTAATTTTATGATATAAAACTAAATTTAGTATTGTAAGTTTTGGGCCAATTTGCACAGATGTGTTTCCTTAATAAACCCCTTTTTGTATATCCAATGTGCCGCAGTAAGAAATTTCTCTTCTCCGAAAACTTCACGTCGAAACCAACAAATGTAAAAGCTGTTGTCACAAATTACAAGCAGAAGAAATTAGCTAAAAAGGCAGTTTTAGGTACCAATAAGCAGAATAGGCACAAACATATGAACCAGACATTTTTAGGCACTATAAAACTAAGAAATTAGGCTAATGATTGTACGAAACGTGCTTATAACTTAAAAGTCTACGATTCTGAACACAGGAATAAAACAGGCAAATAGGGCAAAACCCGGCCCCTAATAATTTCTTTCCCTTATCTGTGGCTTTCATATGAATTTTGACAAAATATCACAAAGATTATTATTTTGTATACTTTATTTACTCGATATAGACATAGAAATAGGTTAGTAGCTAGAATAGAAGGCTTCAATGATAGTTGAATCTTTTAAAACTGTCTCTTAAGTGATAGCTGTGAAATTCCGTTCTGCTTTAATGACCAGGAAGGCAAAAAATGAATAACCACTTCCCATTTGCGAAAATTAAACGCATTTGAAAATTTACACAAAGAGAAATATTTTTTAAAATGCTTCTTTCCGCAAAATATTTTACTGCAAACAAATTGTGTGGTTAATCTATGTAAACCACAAACTCTTGTGTATCCCTTATGTGTTTCAAAGGGGATTATGTTTGTCCTTGAGCACTAAAAGCTAAACAGCCAATCGGAGTGCTGCAGTGTTGAATTGCATTCCCGCTAAGTAGTGTGTGACGAGCGCCAAACTAATCAATTTCTAATAAATACTATCCGTACTAAGACAAAAATTCAGAGTTTGCAAAATTTGATCCATGTGGAAGGAGAAAGTAATGTATTTAACATTACCGCAAAAACCCCTATATTTTTAGCCCTAATAGTTTTCGTAACACAAATAAATAAAGTAGATACTATTATATTATAACAATGCATTGCGACGTAAGCACTGTAATGGATATCATTATTGTTTGGCATGTATGCGTGAACGTATATTTGAAATTACTCAGAACTGAAACGTAAACATTTGACATGACGTGATAAAAGAAATATGTACTTTGAATAAGCCAAGGTGTTTGTTAAATTCGATGAGAGGAAACGATACACTTCTTGCTAGTCTGGCAGAACGTGTCTGGTAACAGTATATCTTTGTTTATGAATGGTTCGTAATCTCTATTTACTCTAGAGAGTTCAAAGCAGTATTATTCAATTACTCTTCCATAAAAAAGTGTATCAGCTGCATCAATGAGACACGATCCATCTCCCCCCCCCCCCCCATACTACTGCTGGAACAATCCAATAGAGTTAATATGGGCTCAAATTATGTTGCAAACAGAAATAATATTTTTAAACGGACTGACGTTGAACGACTTGCTCACGAAGAAACTGACAAGGAACACAACAATACTGGGAAAACTGCGTGAAACATCAGATAAACTACAAGGACCCACCTCGGTAGCGTAGATGGTAGCGTGCATGCCTCACGTTTAAGAGGTCCCGAGTTCGAATCTCGGTCAGGGTGAGCTACCTGGATAGCGCTTTTTCCAGGGTTTTCCATTATGCTTAAAGACGAATGACGGGTAGCTCTAAGCCCCATGGACCCTGGACACATTTGAGCATCATTTTCACCCATTTCATTCACCGTCCGACTTAACTTAATGACTACAAACACTAAAAATTGCTCTTTATTTCAGGACATCCCTGTATTATTGTCCAGTTACTGATGTGTGTGCAGGTACAACATGCTGATAAACCATTCCATGTATATCAAAGAATGGATGACCATAACTTTCCCAGTAGAAGCAACCACTTTTGCTTTTTTAGGGGTTGGTGATGAAGGAGATTTCCACACTTAGCTTTGCTGTTTGCTCTCAAGATCAAAATGACGTAGCCAAGTATCATCAGCAGTGATTACGTTTGAAAGAAACTTCGGATCTTCCTCTAACATCAACTTTAACTGCATGTTACCTCCATTGCAGTGGTAGGCGATACTGAACATGTCTGAACTTGCTTGGTTCTCACAGGCGGGAACAGGAGTACCAACAATGAAACTGCTACGGCGTGTTTGTTTCATATTAAGCTAACAGAATATAATAAGACTGAATTTTAGTGCGATGATCATTATTTATTGAACAGCCCCCGTATATGTATATCTGTATATACATAAGTCGTAAATATGATATATAAATGCAAGGTAGTGGTAATATATCCAAGTCCTTAAATAGTGATCTACAACTGCTTGTTTGCTAACTCGTAGCGTTATACAAATTGTCTTTTCTTTTCTTTTTTTGTATTTGTATTTTAGAAACAGATTTGGCTACTGCTGAATCTCCCCAAAATATTATGGCAATAGTGAGAAAGGACAGAAAATATGTAGATATAAAGAAAGAATTGACTTGAAATTCCAAATTTTTTAAAATAGTGAAATGGCATAGGTTATTTTAATCAATTTTTGATAAGCTTTGTATATGAGCAGTCCATTTTAGATTACCACCAACCCACTTTATCCATTTATAATCATTAAGGCTACTTTTTACGATTATATAGGCCTGTTGTGTATAATAATTGGCTAACTTACACATCACACACGCAGCTCGCAAAGGCTCCATTTCTGTTTCGTCCCTTACTGTATTCCAACTTACTAATATTTCACTCTTCTTACCGCTAGATAAGAAACGATCGCAGCGCTCGTCACTGAATGTCAGTAGGCTTCAACGCTCTGTCGAGTAGCAGAGTTTGTTTATTGTCAACAGTGGTGCGGTGTTTCCGAAACACCCGGTGTTGGTACTTGTAAAGGGTTCACTATGTTATGACATGCCACATCCTGAAGGTCGGTTTGGATTGAGTGTACTTGAAAATCTCGAACACAAAACACGACTCCCGTATAATCTCACATCTTCTGGTAACAGCGGTGCAGCAACAACGACACATGTTAAAGTGTACTCCCAGGACTTACTTAACACGCTATCGTTTATTCTATACCTCTCACAAACTCTTCTATTTTTGTCGGTCGCTATATGAAAAGGTTCAAAGAAAGATAAGAATGGACATCTCGGCAACACATCTCGCAATTAAAAAAGAGTTTTTTAACTAAATTATGTTTATTCGCCACCAAAAGATAAAAACACATCATTACGCGATACTTATGATACTGAAAAGTAGACCTTTAACTGTTAGACATGAATAATCTCTGTAAAGAGTCGAATTACCTCTACCAGAGTCAATATGAGACAAAAACACATGATTACGTGATACTTTTGTAACTGAAAAGTAGACCTTTTACTGTTAGACATGAATAATCTCTGTAAAGAGTCGAATTATCTCTACCAGAGTCACTATGAGACAAAAACACATAATTACGCGATACTTTTGTAACTGAAAAGTAGACCTTTTACTGTTAGACATGAATAATCTCTGTAAAGAGTCGAATTGTCTGTATCAGAGTCAATATGAGACAAAAACACATCATTACGCGATACTTTTGTTACTGAAAAGTAGACCTTTTACTGTTAGACATGAATAATCTCTGCAAAGAGTCGAATTGTCTGTATCAGAGTCAATATGAGACAAAAACACATCATTACGCGATACTTTTGTTACTGAAAAGTAGACCTTTTACTGTTAGACATGAATAATCTCTGCAAAGAGTCGAATTGTCTGTATCAGAGTCAATATGAGACAAAAACACATCATTACGCGATACTTTTGTTACTGAAAAGTAGACCTTTTACTGTTAGACATGAATAATCTCTGCAAAGAGTCGAATTGTCTCTACCAGAGTCAATAAGAGACAAAAACACATCATTACGCGATACTTTTGTTACTGAAAAGTAGGCCTTTTACTGTAAGACAGGAATAATCTCTGCAAAGAATCGAGTTATTTCTGCCAGTGTCAATATAGCAGGTCAACAGAAGAATATAGTTAAAATTTGCTGGACAAAAACAGGAAGGCCTGCGCTAAAATGTGTCAAAGACATTTGAGTATCGATTACCTCGTAGAAGGCTTAGTCGATGTTCAATTTTTCTTGAGTTATCTGAAAACAAGAAAAACATACGCCATCTACAATGCACAGAATACTTCGGCAACAGACTAAATGGTTTTAGTACCTGTAATTCCTCTGAAAAACATACTTTAATCACTTCCTCGCAAATTTGGTAACACTATTTGAATCTGTCCAAAAAGCTAAATTTTTCAGGAGATACAAGAAGCATTCCATTTCTTAAAATTGCGCTCAAAGCCAGCTTTTGTCCTCAGGTTTTGTGGAAATGAATGTAGAGGGAGGCATGCCATTGCATTGTAGGCATTCTTGATCCATTTTCTTGAAATTATGTTAACATTTATTTAGTAAAAATATGGGCTTTCTCAATATTTTGTAATATATTTGTGTATATTAGTACTTAACCCAGAATATGCAGCTCACAAGGACAAAAATGAAACAAATTGTGCCAAAGAGAACTCTTAGTCATTATATTCTACACAAGGTTCATCCATTGACACATTTTGGCCAATTGTATATGTCGTCGTAGAAGCTCTGAATGATTTCATCTTTTGGTTAGAATGGCACAAATCGCCTTAGGTCTTACATTTTCTTGATAAGCCTGACATAAGGTTTGGTGGAATTATAAATGGTTCAGCCAGTTGGAATATGGGCTCTTCCTCACATTCTGCACTAACATCACCACTGTCTGACAGTTTATCAACAGTAACTATCGATTAAATCAAAGTGTAGGAGGCCAACTATTATTCTCTGTGTTTGAAACTTTACTGATAAATTAAAATTCTGAGAAAGCCCATATTCTTTGTACCCATGGGGTTTCTGTGGGTGACTCAATGGCTGCTTAACAGCACAGAAAATGTGTGGACAGCATGGGTTTCTGTACATTATAATCGGCATATATATCTAAAGTACCATGTAGTAATAGATAACTCAATTTTGTAAAAAAATGGACTTGTGGGGTTGCTCAATATTCCCATTTATTTCAACTGCATCATTTTAAAAATATAAATATTCTTTGTCATAATTTTAGTTAATTGATGGAATTTAATCATTTCTTTACACAAGCAGTATATAGGCTAAAGTTTTTGATAGATAGTCAACATGAAAAATTCAATGCCATGGCCGGGATTTGATCCTGGTTTCCGTCCGGTCACACTAACCCATTGAGCTACCATGGGCAACTTACTTACTTACTTACTTAGTTGGGACTTAAGTACTTACAATTTTAAGTCGCCATAAATGGAGTAACTCGAATGCGAGGGCCCCTAGTGGTTTACAGGGATAATATATGAGTCAATTGGAGAATTGAATGTCAGGACGGCACTATGGCCAGGTAGCTCAAGGATTAGAGCGACTGGACGGAATCCAGGAGATCCGTGGTTCATATTCCGGCCATGGTATTGAATTTTTCATCAAAAACCTTGGCTTATATACAGCTAGTGTGAAGAAATGATTAATTTCCACCAATTAACTAAAATAATAAGAGTTAAATGATGAAGCCTGGGACTTAAGTACTTACAATAGTAAGTCACCACAAACGGTGTATCTCGGATACGAGAGCCCCTAGTGGCCTATCGGGAAATATACGAGTCAATCGGAGAATTTAATGTCATGAAGGCACGCTGGCCATGGTAGCTCAATGGGTTAGAGCGACAAGACGGAAATCAGGAGATCCGTGGTTCAAATTTGAATTTTTCATGTTGACTTTATCAAAAATCTTAGCCTATATACGACTAGAGTGAAGAAATGACTAATTTCCATCAATTAACTAAAATGAATTCATTGTACCTTTCTACACAAATATAGAACCTTCTTACAAGCTCTTTACATGTTGCCTTTGTACAATTTTTCATCTGTTATTTCTTCCTTGGTTATTACCTCTTGCTTTTAGACCTTGCCCTTCACAATTTTGGTACCGAATATGAGTACTTTCGCTTTTTTTTTAATCTAATTTCTACTCCCCTGATTTAGCTTTGCTTTTTTCTCTTCCCTCTTCCCCTTTCTTGTCCACTTCAACTTTTCCTAATTCTTTCCCAGTGCTTATTCTCATATACACTTTGTTTATCACAATTTTCCTATTCATATCATAACGTTAGCTCCTCCATATCTCTTCCCCTCCATTCCCTTACCGCCTCCCTTTCTAATGTTCTAGATCTTTCTTGCTCCAAAAGTTGTGTATATTTCTACTTCATTCTTTCGTAGTTTTTTCCAAAATGTCGCTGCTGTTCTTGCCCAAGCGAATGCTTTTTCCTCTTGTTCGTCCACATGTCTTCTTTTGCCGCATTCCTTTTTATTAAGCTATACAGCTCTAATGATTTTTCCCTTCCATTGTTCCCCATACTTATATTACCTTTCTATATCCTCTATTCTGTTCCTTATTACCTTCCAGAAGCCCCTCATTTCTTTTCTGTAGTTTCCATACATCCCCAGGTTTTCCTATCTCATTCCATCAGCTGTTTCCATTGGCACGTGCTTTCTGTTGGTTTATACACAATTTTATTACGTTCTCCACGTGAGTTAATAACTACCCTTCTACGTGTTGCTTTATGAACATAACTAAATTTCAGGAACGACATGAGCTAATTGCCTTCACTATATGACCTTATATTAATTGTCTTTACCTCAACTCCCAAATATCCTCGCTAATGACTCTTTCTCATTACAAACTCTTAACTCAAGCTTATGTAATCGCATTGTATGTACAGTCATTTTAATATATGGATACTGTTTATTATGACTGTTTTAGTATGAATGATTTATTTACTGTACATATTCCAAAATTTTACAATTTACAACTTTAGGCTACATTTACTTTTGTTTACCTTGTTGCTAACTTGGCTTACATGACACCCTGGTCTTGTGCTTTGCCAGGTAGCTCTTAACCTACATGCCTGCTTGTTACTTAATTAGCCCCATTCTTCTCCCTCATCTTCCTTTCTTATATTCTTTACATTTATTTGTGTTTACCTTGTTGCTACCTTGGCTTACATGACACCCTGGTCTTCTGCTCCGCCAGGTGGCTCTTAACGTCCATGCCTGCTTGTTACTTAATTAGCCCCATTCTTCCCCTTCATCTTCCTTTCTTATATTATTTACATTTATTTGTGTTTACCTTGTTGCTGCGTTGGCTTACATGACATCCTGGTATTCTGCTTTGCCAGGTAGCTCTTAACCTCCATGCCTGCTTGTTACCTAATTAGCCCCATTCTTCCCCCTCATCTTCCCTTCTTATATTCTTTACATTTATTTGTGTTTACCTTGTTGCTGCGTTGGCTTACATGACACCCTGATATTCTGCTTTGCCAGGTAGCTCTTAACCTCCATGCCTGCTTGTTACTTAATTAGCCCCATTCTTCCCCCTCATCTTCCCTTCTTATATTCTTTACATTTATTTGTGTTTACCTTGTTGCTGCGTTGGCTTACATGACACCCTGGTATTCTGCTTTGCCAGGTAGCTCTTAACCTACATGCCTGCTTGTTACCTAATTAGCCCCTTTCTTCCCCCTCATCTTCCTTTCTTATATTCTTTACATTTATTTGTGTTTACCTTGTTGCTACCTTGGCTTACATGACACCCTGGTCTTCTGCTCCGCCAGGTAAGCTCTTAACCACCATGCCTGCTTGTTACTTAATTAGTAGCTTTCTTCCCCCTCATCTTCCTTTCTTATATTCTACACATTTCTTGCCCATGTTTCTTTTACTTTCTGCAAGAACTCACCAATACTTCTTACCTTCTTTTCCTCCCTTCCCGTTAACATTTTTATAGCTACTATCCGCTTCTCTACTTTCTAGCATTTTTCCTCCCAAATCCTTTTCCTCCATATTGAACCTCCTCGCATTCTGTTACATAGTGTTCTATGCTTTCTTTCCCGCCACACAATTCACAAATCCCCTTTTCCCTACCTCTTATCCCTCTAAGAAATATTATTCCTGTTCTCATCCAAGCTAGCACTTCTCTCTCTTGTCTAATGCAGTAATGTTACATATGCTTCTCGTCCCCAGTTTCATTTTATTTGTTTGTAAAATTGTAATGATTTCATATTTTCTAGACTTCCCCATATTTCCTGTCCTTCTATATCTTCCATTCTGCATTTTACCAATTTACCCACATCGCTTGTATTCCTTTCCTCTAATCCCCATATATCTCCCATTCCTATTTTTTCCATAATTCCTCCTAACTCTGTCCACCAACTATTTGAGTTCTCTAATCCTTTTTTGCTGTTTCATACATAATTTCATAATTTCCCCTTCTTGTTTGGCCAAACATCTGTACCAAAATTGTATTACTCCTTCCATTATTATTCCATTTCTTCTTGTCTTTATTAATTCCACTAAAGCTACTTCCCTAGGTGCTGATCTTGTTAAATCTAATTTCATCACCATTTCTGACCCCCTCGGTAGCGTAGATGGCAACGTGTCTGCCGCACGTTCGAGAGGTTCGGATGAGTTCCCTGGATAAGGTTTTTTCCAGTGTTTTCCCTTATCCTTCAAGACGAATGTCGTAAGCTCCAGGGACCCTGGACACATTTGAGCATCATTTCATCCCATTCATTCACCTTCCGATATGACTTAAAGTTGACGGACAAACTACACCAAAAAAAATCATTTCTTTAAAGGTGAATAATTCCGGTATCGATTCTTTTAATACTTGCTAATAACGTTTTTGGGGCCCCAGCTGTTCATTTATGTTTCTGAGTTTACACCTATCTTGGTATTAAATTTCCAAGGAACTTGTCTTATTTTATAGTATATGCTTTGGAGTAATAACTATTTTTTCTGCTCCATAACATCAACTAAAAGTCAAGACCTTGTCCCTAAACTTGTTCTTTTATAATTCCAATGTGTTGAAAATCAAGTAAAAGCACTTTTATAAATTCCTTGTATTCTTTTATTAATTTATGAAACAAAATTAGAAGCCATTTTCATAAGAAAGACTACGTGGCTCAGAACGAGTGGAGTTTCTAATGGTGAAAAAATTGCAAAGTCAGTGGTGAAATTACCACACAAATACAAATTTTTTCTCTTAAAAATAAAAAATTGTATGTGCTTAAGACCACACGATAAAAGTGAAAATTTAAAAACTATTCATTATAAATTATTCTTAAAAATTGTTTAAAAAATTTAATGTTGACACTCATTGTTGCTCAAAGAGGTCAGCCAGTTGCGAGTTAAACATCTCATGCCTTACACTAAGTTTACTCGCAAATGAAAATACTCTGAAACAACTGAATGACGACGGACTTGCGACCGTGCGAAGAGGTTTATACATAAAGGAAGTAAAATCAAATCAATCATTTTTCATATTTTGTTTCTTGCAGCTTAATCGCAACTTTATTTTTAATAACAATACAAGATCATACCTATCTTATAACATAATTATATGATACTCATTTTCTTTTTTGCATATTCTTTGAATATTCGGAAATGTTTGGTTACGTATACATGTTACACGTGTTATTACATATCCGTACATATACTCATTACTCCATATTTTATTACACGTTCGTACATATTTTCATACATATTTTATTACGTCTCATATTAATTTTAAATGTTTCGTCACAATTCATATTGATATTAATACAGTTTCCTGACACTGGGTCGGTCATTCAGTTTATGGAAAAACATAAAAGATAAGTTGTAAATGAAAATAAACGCAAAACGTCATTTAATACGCGATAATTTTATTATTTACGGGTTATTACACTTATTTATTTATGTCATACGTTTTACTACTCACAATAAAGAGAAACTGTTAATAAAAATAAATAAAAATAACCAGTTCTCTTTCAGGAATTCCAAACTCTTATTTCCAATTAGCACACTCGTTTTATTTTTCTTTATTATGGTTTTAATTATCCAAATACCGAAGTTCGGTGATACAAAGGGCGTCCAGAAAGTAAGCTCTGTTTCAATTTACCTCCGCTGCAGCGCTGCGATCGCAGTTCCGCACATGCGCGGTAGACGCTCTGTGTCAAGGAGAAGAAACGTGCGCCATTATGAGATCGCCGTCAGCCACGTATGCTTTGTTGTGCTTGTTTACAATGTTGGTGCTGATTGTAAATCCCGTCGCTTGTGAAAGCAGATCTGTGATTCGTTTTATGAGTGCTAGGAAGTGAAACCAATTGAAATTTATCGGCTGTCAGAAGGTGTTGTTTCTTCACGACAACGCACGACCACGCACTACAAATGCGACAAAAACATCCTACAGGGATTTGGCTGGGAGGTGTTTGACCACCCCCGTACAGCCCTGACCTCGCTCCTAGTGACTTTCATCTGTTTTTGCATCTCAAATCTTTCCTTGGCGGTCAACACTTCAACAATGACGAAGACCTGAAAGAAAATGTTTCCAACTGGTTGAAGACACAGGCAGAAAACTTCTATGAAGAAGGTATACAAAAACTTGGGACTCGCTATGACAAATGACTGAAAAATTTCGGCAGTTGTGTGGAAAAGTAGTTTAAGAGTTGTAGAATTTTGTTCAATAAATAATTATTCTGTATTTGTACACGATTTAATTTTATTACTAAACAGAACTTACTTTCTGGACGTACCTCGTATTATCTGTTCCTTTTTACTATTATTATTGTTTAAAGCGGAATTTGACATGTCGACTTGTTAAATGACAGAAGGTTATCGGACCGAATCGGTTACTGACACTTCACAGACGTTTGTAAGAACGGCCCTAAGACAATTATTTTTTTAACCTAACTTCCGTAGAGTTTCTGAATTTTTCATAGTATTCAAAATGGAAAGATAGAGTCAGACTGAAAATTCAATGCCATAGCCGGGATTTGAACCACGGATCTTCTGGTCTCCGTCCAGCCGCTCTAACCCTTGAGCCACTATGGCCAACGTGCCGACATGACATTGAATTCTCCAACTGACTCGTGTTTCTCCCGGTAAACCACTACGAGTTCCCATAAACACACGAGACAGCTACCTTATGGCGACTTACTACGCTGTAAGTACTTTAAGGCCCGGGCTTTATAGTTCGGACCACTATTACGTCAATTAATGGAAATTGATTGTTCTTTTACACTGGCCATCGTGTAGGCTCAAGTATGGAAAGATAGAGTCAAATTGAAAAATTCAATTCCATAGCTGGGATTTTAACCACGGATCTTATGGTTGCCGTCCAGCCGCTCTAACCCTTGAGCTACTATAGCCAAAGTGCCGATATGACACTAAATTCTCCAACTGACTCGTATTTTTCCGGTAAACCACTAGGAGTTCCCATACACACATGAGACAACTACCTTAATGGCGACTTACTTTGCTGTAAGTACTTTAAGGCCCGGGCTTTATAGTTCGGACCACTATTAGGTACAATTAATGGAAATTAATTGTTCTTTCACACTAGCCGTGTGTAGACTAAAGTATGGAAAGATAAGAGTCAGGCTGAAAAATTCAATGACACGGCCGGGATTTGAACCACGGATCTCCTGATTTCTGTCCAGTCCCTCTTACCCATTAAGCTACCATGGCCAACTTGGCAACATTAAATTCTTCATTTCACTAAAATTTGGTTCAAATCCCGGCCTTGGCATTGAATTTTTCATGTTGACTATCTTTCCATAATTTAGCCTACACACGGCTAGTGTGAAAGAATAATTAATTTCCATTAATTAACCTAATAGTGGTCCTAACTATAAAGCCCGGGCCTTAAGGTACTTACAGCATAGTAAGTCGCCATTAAGGTAGTTGTCTCGTGTGTTTATGAGAACTCCTAGTGGTTTACCGGGAAAAACAGGAGTCAGTTGGAGAATTCAATGTCATGTCGGCACGTTGGCCATAGTAGCTCAAGGGTAAGAGCGGCTGGACGGAGACCAGAAGCTCCGTGGTTCAAATCCCGGCCATGGCATTGAATTTTTCAGTCTGACTCTATCTTTCTATACTTTAGCCTACACACGGCCTGTGTGAAAGAACAATTAATTTTCATTATTTGATATAGGTTAAAACATGCCTGGATGCGTGTTGTTGATACGCTGTTGAGTGCGACAGAAAATCTACGGTGTATATCGGTATGGACACCATAAGACTCAAATAACGAATGAGTTTCGGGGGTGTAACAGTATTTTTGGGTTATGTTCGGAGGAATTATGAATTTATAAAATATATGTAGTTGTGTGATTGGCCGAAGTAGTAGTGGTGTGACGTGGTATGACGTGATGTGGTGACGTGCCATTGCATCGGCCAATCACAAAATTAAGTAGAAGTAACGATAGTGACGAGAAGTCAAGAATCTTTAGTAGAGACAGGTTCTTCAGTCTTGTTAAATTACGAGAAGTCAATAATCTTGAGGAGAGTGATATGTTCTTTAGTGTGTTTAGTGAAAATAAATCAATAATCTTGTTATAAAGAGAAAGAGATTTTTTTTTGTAACGACGAATGTGATGTATACCGCTGCAAGAACAAAAATGTTTTAAGTTGTAGTTCGAATCCTTATAAATATAACAAAATAAGAATTCATCGAAATAATTTGACTTCTTTATTCCGAAACACGCCTTGAAACACATGTCTTATGACTTATTTAGAATTCGATTGATACTTCAAAATAATCATGGAAGTGAACGTATGAACATAATTTTGGAGCTGATGTTGGCGAGGATGCCTTGTACATGAGGATCCAAGTAACAAATCAGAATTAACATTATCTGACCCAAATTCCCGTTACAGGGGTTAGTACGGATTGAGCCGACTCGAGCCGACTTCGCCGGAATGAGAATCACATATTCCAGCGTGACGGCTCACTTTAATTCACTACCCACAAAAAGTGCTAAACGCACCTAAAAAAAGTTTTCACTTCAAATATATAGATGAAACTCGATCTAAGTATGAATTAAAATATTGTGTACTATTTGAAGTTACATTTCGGCATAATTAATCACATGAATATCTTGAATTTTCTGTAAATATTATGTGTAGTCAAATATACAATTAATTTGCCACCAACCTTACCGACATATATGTTTCTCTTGTTTTGAATTGTAAATATTTTAAATTCTTTGGAATGATAAACCGCTATTCTATTGTTTCTAGCGATTCCATTTAAAAATATACGGAAAATCAAGGCCAATACCTATATAGTCGCTTTGCTTCAACGAGATGTGTAAACACGAGTCACTTGTGCCGCTCTCTCACGCAGTCTGTTTCAATGCGTGCGGTCGAGATGAAGGACCGAGTAATGATTTCAAATTAAGTGGACACAGTCAGGGGAAGGGTTAGTATCGAAAAAAAACCGGAAATACAGCTAGGGTGAATGACGTCACTCAGGTATATCATGGGGAACCCACCTCCGGTTTGACAGGCGCCATATTGCCTGTCTGTTACCTCATACATACTTTACGTCAAATTGTATACCACCAGCTGTTCCATCTGGCGAGGCTTCAGCTAAATATGAAAATCGCATTTTTTATTTTTTTTACAAATAAATCTGGATGGGTTCCCAGGGGAGTTCTGCAAGAGATATGGGGAAGCACCAAGTGGATTAAAGAATATAACTAATTTATTTATTGTACCAATATTTAAAGGTAAGGGGAGTGTAAATAAACCAGAGAACTACAGGGGGATAAGCTATCTATAATTGGGAAAATGCATACGGGCATACTAGCGGACAGACTAATGGATTGGGCAGAAAGAGAAAATAAAATATCACAATTTCAAGCTCGATTTAGGAGAAAAAGGCAAACTATAGACAATGTGTTTATATGGAAATTAATTGTTCTTTCACACTAGCCGTGTGTAGGACGCACTATGAAAGGGTAGACTGCAGACTCAAAAATTCACTGCCATAGCCGGGATTTGAAACACGGATCTTCTGGTTTCCGTCCAGCCGCTCTAACCATTTGAGCTACTATGGCTAACATGCCAACATGACATTAAATTCTCCACTGACAGTAGTCCGAACTATAAAGCCCGGGCCTTAAGGTACTTACAGCATAGTAAGTCGCCATTAAGGTAGTTGTCTCATGTGTTTATGAGAACTCTTAGTGGTTTACCGGGAGAAACACGAGTCAGTTGGAGAATTTAATGTCATGTTGGCATGTTGGCCATAGTAGCTAAAATGGCTAGAGCGGCTGGACGGAAACCAGAAGATCCGTGTTTCAAATCCCGGCTATGGCATTGAATTTTTCAGTCTGGCTCTACCCTTTCATAGTGCGTCCTACACACGGCTAGTGTGAAAGAACAATTAATTTCCATTAATTGTACCTAATAGTGGCCCGAACTATAAAGCCCGGGCCTTAAAGTACTTACAGCATAGTAAGTCGTCATTAAGGTAGTTGTCTCATGTGTTTATGAGAACTTCTAGTGGGTTACCGGGAGAAACACGAGTCAGTTGGAGAATTTAATGTCATTATGGCAGGTTGGCCATAGTAACTCAAATGGTTAGAGCAGCTGGACGGAAACCAGAAGATCCGTGGTTCAAATCCCGGCTATGGCATTGAATTTTTGAGTCCTGCTGTACCCTTTCATAGTGCGTCCTACACACGGCTAGTGTGAAAGAACAATTAATTTTCATTAATTAACCTAATAGTGGTCCGAACTATAAAGCCCGGGCCTTAAAGTACTTACATGTAGTAAGCCGCCATTAAGGTAGTTGTCTCATGTGTTTATGAGAACTCCTAGGGGTTTACCGGGAAAAACATGAGTCAGTTTGAGAATTTAATGTCATTATGGCATGTTGGCCATAGTAGCTCAAATGGTTAGAGCGGCTGGACGGAAACCAGAAGATCTGTGGTTCAAATCCCGGCTATGGCATTGAATTTTTCAGCCTGGCTCTACCCTTTCAATGTGTTTATAATGAAGGCATTTATTGATAAATACTTGAGCAGGAAAAGGGGGAGCCTGCATATGTTTTTTGTGGATTTTGAGAAAGCTTTCGATGCGATAAATAGGTAGGCTTTAAAATGGAAATTAAGAAGAAAAGGGGTGAACGAGAAGTTTATAAGTGAAATTGATAAAGTTTTCAGTGGAGTGAAATTCAGAATAAGATGTGAGTTGAATGTAGTATCGGAACAGGCCGGACAGAAGCTAGGCTTGAGACAGGGGTCCAAATTTGAGTCCTATACTATTCAATTTATTTATAGACGACATAATAGAAAGGGTTAAAGAAAGCAATGCCCATTGCCCAATATTAATAAACAAAGAGATCCCTGGTTCATCGTATGCGGATGATTTAACTGTAGGAGCAATTTCTGTAATAGGTCTACAAAAATCAGTTGGGGCAATTCATAGGTTTTGCACTGATTGGGGACTAAGAATAAACAGCAAAAAAAAAATAAAAAAATAATGGTATTTAAAAGAGCATCGATTCTTATTAAAGGAGAGGAGTGGTTCATAGAAGACCAAAAGGTAGAAGTGGTAAACGAGTATGACTATTTAGGTGTAGGGATGTGTAGCAGTGGAGGATGGGCTGCAGAAGCCAGAAAAGTGATAGCAAATGGCAGGGCGGCAATGTCAGGGGTAAGAATACGTAAACATAAACTGGAGATGTCAGTTAGATGGTTAGAAAGAATGTATAAGGCGGTCGTCGAATCCAGAAGCACATCAGAGATAGGAACACAATTAGACCAGATGTATGGACTGTTTTGTAAAGAACTACTAGGGCTGCCAAAATCGGCACCAAGAGAGGTGGCAATACTAGAGCTAGGTAATACAAAAGGAGGGGAATAATAATAGAGAGAATATTTAAATTTAGGTATAAGTGCATTAAGGGACAGAAAAGGGGAATTATTGAATCTGAGCATGAAGAAACAGAAAAGCATCAAAAATACAAATAGTTGATGGTCGGAATTGGAAAGAATGATATTAAAGTAAGGCATAGGAGATCCATGGCGAGCAGAGGAGGTAAATTATAGCGGCTTTTGGAAGGAAGTGAGAACTAGACTACTAGACATAGATAGGCAAGAGATATGAAAAGGTATAGAAGAAAAGAAATCTTTGAAATTTTTAAGCAATTAAAGACAGAATGGGGTAGAGAAAAATATATAGATCAACGTGGCAAAACTGGAAGAGAAGGTATAGCATGGATGAGAGTATATCTAAATGAATTGAGAAGTAATGAGGGAGGGATATGTGAATTTTGTGGAAATGAAGAGAGCACTGTTCATTACCTGATGGAATGTAAGGAGCTAACAAACTGCAGGAGAAAAATATGGGATAAGAAATGGGACAGTGTGAGCGAAGACCTAGTGGCATTACGTATGTTAACGGGGATGAGTGAAAAGAAAAATAGATGTAGAGGAGAATTGTTATACAGGTAAAGAGAAAAGTGGATTAGGATAAAAGAAGCGAAAAGCAGGAAGAAATGACAACCTGCTCAGGAAAACCAAAGGCTTATGACCAGGTGACGTGAGTCAGTGAATAAACCTTAGGTCAGCAATTTCATATACGAGGACTGTTCAATAAAGAATGATCATAAGTTTTTACGGTCATAATTTTTCGCACTAAATTTTAATCTTATTATATCCTGTTAGCTTAATGTGTAACAAACACGCCGTAGTAGTTTCATTGTTGGTACTGCTGGTTCCTGCCTGTGAGAACCAGGCAAGTTCAGACATGTTCAGTATCGCCTACCGCTGCAATGGAGGTAACATGCAGTTAAAGTTGATGTTAGAGGAAGATCCGGAGTTCTTTCTAACGTAATCACTGCTGATGAAACTCGGCTACATCATTATGATCCTGAGAGCAAACAGCAAAGCTCAGTGTGTAAATCTCCTTCATCACTTATCCCCCCAAAAAGCAAAAGTGGTTGCTTCTGTTGGGAAAGTTATGGTCATCTCATTCTTTGATATTCATGAAATGGTTTATCAGCATGTTGTACCTGCACACACATCAGTAGCTGGGCAATACTACAGGGATGTCCTGAAAACATTGCAAGTCCATATCAGGCGCGAAAGACCACATTTCGGTGAAGCAGACTGGATGCTGCAACACGATAATGCACAGCCAAAGCTGTTGCTGAAAATCTTGCAAAAATCAACGTGAAGTGCATCCCTCACCCTGCCTATAGTCCGGATTTAGCTCCATGTGACCTTTTTCTATTCCCTAACTTGAAGAAACGCCTTCGCGTGAGGCATTAACCATCATCAGAAGCAGTGGTGAAGGCTGCGGAGGTGATTTTGAAGGATCTCTCAAAAATGGTTTCCAGTATGTCTTTGAAGACTGGCGGAAACACTGGGACAAGTACATCGCTTTCAGGGGAGACTATTTTGAGAAGGACCATCAAAATTATGAGGATGAGTAAAGGTACGTTGTTAAAAAAAATTGTGATCATTCTTTATTGAACACCCTTGTGTTGATTTTCCTTTCTTCTCTTGTTTGTTTTTTCTGTCCCTATGTCTCTCGAACGTTAATTTCAGACACCGAATTTTTGTTTGGAGTACCTTTTTGTACGCTAAACTGATAGGTGCCGAGAGTTTCAATCTCTAAGTGGACGATGAACTTGGCGGAAAAAGGGGATGTAGTACTTCTACCCGAACGACTGGTTTGTTTAAACTGTCTCGTGCTGTCCAAACAAACCGGTAACTTCTGGGAGGGTTTTTGTGCCTTCAGCAATTGACTCTACTGCACAACCCAAAGTGATTTATCACACGGCAAGCCTAATGCTACTTTTTTGGCATCTAATACTGGCTCAGGTTTACCAGACAAAAACGCAATCCCACCATTACTTTAATGTCTGCGGACTCTACCACAGTTCCAACATTTTTAGCATGTGTGTCATACCTTATTCTTAGACAATGCTGACATTTGTAAATAACAATAAAATACTATATTCATTCCAGGCCTACATTATTAATTTCTTTCCTTAATTAGCTTTCCACAGTTTGTACATTTCAAAATAATTTGGACTACGCTCACTTTCTTCTCGGGCAGCAAGCCAGGTGAAAAGACAATTAGATATTGTGACTTTGTGGGTTCGTAGAATAAAAGGCCGAGTTGCGGAAATTAAAAATCTCCTTTATTTTCGTAGAAATACTCTTATAGATTACAGCAGCATTACGTTACATACACCATCAGTCTACCAAGGTCGATCACAATAACAAACAGTGACAGCAGATTACAACCTTAGCTCACATTACAACACAGCTGGCTGTCTCTCATTTCACAACACTGTTTCACAATTCACTGTTTTACAACTGGCCTGCTGGCGTGTCACCACTGTTCTGTCAATCACTAGATGTTTCTGGAAAACAAGGCATCTAATGACGTAATCCGAAGATTCTATCACATTCTAGCAGCGTAACTTAATCTATGCCGGCGAGTCCTTTACCTCAGTTATCTTAAGCGCTATGTTTATCTGCTTATGCAAGGCCCATTATTACCATGAAACTTCATCCACCGACTGTTTTCTTAGTTGTGCCGAAACTTTTATGCCTGTTGCCGTGACAATATCAACGTTTTGCGAGTGTGCATCTCTCCCATCATCAGGATATTTATAAAATGTTATAACCACAAATGAAACACTGGATATAACACAACTATAAACAAAGACAAAACACTATCAAAATTCGCATTACTGAACAAAAGACTGTTTTCAGTAAATTAAATGCCAGGTCAAGAGATGGCGTGAGTATAGAAAATTGTGTCAAAGGAACGTAACTACTTAACTTGATTATCAAGCTGTATTGGTCTGTGTTTCTTAATTCGACGGATTTCCATTTTAAGGCCGGTTTCCAAGAGGAGCTGAACTGAAATCCAGCATCACCATTAAGCGTGATCCTTTCAGAGGAAATGGCCAAAGCCTCCTTAATTCTCCACTTCCAGTAACTGTTGCATTTTGTCAAGATAGTCGTCTCTCGAAAATTGGCTCTATGGTCGTTATCAAAACAACGCTCGATCACCAAAGATAGACAAGGGAAACCTGTAATACAGCAAGCGTCAGATAAGCCTGCCGCTACAACCTGCATCCCGTTTACCGGCAATCTATCCGGCAGAATCAGCAGATTTATCACCAAATATAGCATCAGGACCATCCACAAGCTACCTCCGAAGATTAAACATCTGTTGAGACCATTGAAAGACAAACTGTACTTCCAAGTTCCGGGAGTGTACCGCATTCCCTGTGAATGTGGGACACCGTATAAAGAATACCAGAATAAACGAACATGAACGGAGCATTCGTTTAATGCAACCTGAGAAGTCTGGGCTGGCAGAGCATTGTTTTGATAACGACCATAGAGTCAACTTTCGGGAGACAATCATCTTGGCAAAATGCAACAGTTACCGGGAGCGGAGAATTAAGGAGGCTCTGGCCATTTCCTCTGAATGGAGCACGCTTAATCTTGATGCTGGATTTCAGTTCAGATCCTCTTGGACACCGGCCTTAAAAATGGAAAGCCGTCGAATTAAGAAACAAATATCAATACAGCTTGATAATCAAGTTAAGTACTTAGTTTCTTTGACACAATTTTCTCTACTCATGCTATCTCCTGACCTGGCATTTAAATTACTGAAAACAGTATTTTGTTCAGTAATGCAAATTTTGATAGTGTTTTGTCTTTGTTTATATTTGTGTTATATCTAGTATTTAATTTGAGGTTATAACATTTTATAAATATCCTGATGATGGGATAGATGTACACTCCCGAAACGTTGATATTGTGACTTTGTGGGTTCGTGAAATTAAAAGCCCAATTGCACAAACTCAAAATGTTCTTTATTTCCACCGAATTACAGTTGGAACACTTGCCGATTACATAGAATTACGTAGTGCACACAATTACAATCCACCAGTTCGTCTGTCACAGGTCCACTCCACACTCACAATTACGTATAACTCCTTTGATACACGTACATCGCCTTCCAGTCCGTCCGCTAGCACGGCGCTCTTCGCAGCTGCTCGGCAAGAACTGGACTGACTCGCCCACTGCAGGCCTTATATAGGAAGATCGCTGTTTCTGGAAATCTTGCGATTCAGTGAATCATCTCGACTGTTCCAGACTGTTCCCCTCCAGGGGGAGGGGAAAGGGATGGCTAGTGATGTTTTTCCAACCATCCCCTCGTATGCGCTACAAGATAAATGGGTAGGCGTGGCCTCCATGCCTCCTGACGGCCAGCCAGCTGCTAGCTGGTCGTACCTTCCGATAATTAGGTGACAATATCTAATCATCTTTTCACATGGCTGGCTGCCCGAGAAAAAAGTGAATGTATTCTTCGCCAGGAAAGCTTCACGTCTTATTTTAATTTGGACTATGTTGGATGCCATTTACTGCACCATGGCTGAGTGGTAAGACTGTTGGCTTCCACCAAGGCGGGCCGGGTTCGATCCCAGGTGTCTGCTAAGTGAGGTTTTTGGTGGGAAACATGGCGCTGGGATGGGTTTTCTCCGGATCCTCCGGTTTCCCCCACCAGCATTCCACCGATTGCTCCATCACCATTTCTTTCCTATCACCACATCCCTCTCGTACTTTCACTTCCAGTATGGGCTGATCACTTATCCCGAAACCTCTCTGATTAGGAAAAATCTGATTCTCAACCTTATGTCTACGGGCCTCGGGGTTGCGTGGTTCAGAAGGCCCTATGTTCATATTGGAAGTCATTAATGACCAGGTTTGAATGTAGTCACTGCTTTGAGTAGGAATTTGCCCTAGTTTCATAATCATCGACTTCTAAATTATTATTAGTATCTATTTATTTCCAGAATAGAAGATATAGAAAGACAGGAAATATGGGGAAGTCTAGAAAATATGAAATCATTACAATTTTACAAACGAATGAAAGGAAATTGGGGACGAGAAGCATATGTAGATTACTGCAATAGCACGAGAGAGAAGTTTGTTTGTATTTGTAATTTACGTCCTCCAACGTTAAGTCATATCGGACGATGAATGGAATGGGTGGAATGATGCTCAAGTGAGCCCAGGGTACATAGAGCTTATAGTTAGCCGACATTCGTCTTTCAGGATAAGGGAAAACCACGGAAAAAACCTTATCCAGATAACTCACCCTGACCGAGATTCGAACTCGGGGACCTCTTGAACGTGAGGCAGACATGCTACCACCACGCTACCGAGGCGGACACGAGAGAGAAGGGTTAGCTTGGATGAGAACAGGAGCTACATTTCTAAGAGGGATAAGAGGTAGGGAAAAGGAAATTTGTGAATTGTGTGGGAGAAAAGAAAGCATAGAGCACTATGTAACAGAATGCGAGGAGGTTGCAATGTGGAGAAGAACGTACATCACATACTGAAATAGAAATCGGGATTAATGATATGTTATTAGAAGAAATTGACAGCATAACATTTCTGGGCCTTCAAGTGGACAGATGTTTAGATTGGAAAGCTCACATAAATTATATCTTATATAAACTCAGCTCTGCCTGTTATGCTATCCGAGAGCTGGTTAATGTGAGTTCTATTGGCACACTTAAATTAGTATATTATGCATACTTTAACTCTATTATGGAATACGGAATATTATTTTGGCGCAACTCAGTAGAAAGTAAAAAAATACTTCTTATGCAAAAGAAGGTTATAAGAATCATTACTAACACTCACAACAGATGCTCCTGTTAAGATATTTTTACGAGATTGAAGATATTAACGCTTCCTTGCATGTATATTTTCTCGATCCTAAAATTCTTTGTATGCAATCGCGCCTTATTTGCAACAAATAACGTAATTCACAAAATAAACACTAAACAAAAGTATAATATCCATTATCCCAGTGCTAAACTTTCTTGCTTCCAGAAAGGTGTGAATTATGAAACTATAAAAGTATTTGGCGCACTTCCTAATGTTCTTAAAGAAAAAGTTAATAATTTCGGTGACTTTAAAAATGCTGTTAGAGAGTACCTTCGCTCAAAATCTTTTTATTCTGTACAAGATTATCTGAATGACAAATTATCCTGATAATGCTTCTGTAGCTCTGTAAGTAGTATCTAACTGTTCCAATGACAAATCATTACAAATAAATATTTGATGCAAGTTGAAAGTTTATTTTTAATGTATATGTATTTAATAAATAACAAGAATGGTATCCATTGCAAAAAGTTTGAGACGTACTGGCATAAGCCAGGTGAAAGCTGCTTTAAAAAGTGTTTGATTTTGTATCATATATAATTGTCCCTGCTTTGTTTTCCATATTGTTGTTCATATTGCCTGTGTACTATAATATGTGTCTTATGTTAACTTTTGTACATATATATGCTATTAAACTTTATACCTCTGGACATGTTCAATGTTCACAGCCTTTTCTGGCTACAAGTGAACCTACTGATCGCAAATCAATCTAATCTAATCTAATCTAAATGGGAGAAAGTAGAGAACCTATAAAAATGTTAACAGGAGAGGTGGAAAATGAGGTAAGAAGTATTGGCGAGTTCTTGCAGAATGTAAAAGGAAAATAGGCAAGAAATTTAGGTACTGCTTTGTGTTAGTCTGCTAGATAGTGTAATTCACTGTTGGCAGCATGCGCAAGATTTCTTGAGCGCTGGATTTACGGTGTGGTGCGGGAAGAGGGGAAGAAAAGAGAGCTAACATGCTTTTGTTTCTGCAGTGTGGTCAACCTAGAAAAACACAATTCAGCCAAACTGCTGTAAGATAAGCGGAGATATCCGCCGAAGGTACGAGATGTGGCAACAAACAATGGAACTCCATCCGATATGTTGTATGCTTATATATTTACTGTAATGAAACACATAAAAGTATTAAACAAACATTATGACAGCTATAAACACTCACTCGCTTTGTGATTCTTCGATTTTCCAGTCTACTGCGTCAATTTCATCGCTGGTATCCTCTAATGTGTTAATAATTTCATTAATTGCATTTTCTATTACACCGTCGTTTCTCCAATATTGCATTTCCAGCTCTTGGACCTTCTTAGCATATCGTTCCCAATCCGTCGCTTCTATAGCAAGTTTCCGCAGATTTGTGGCTCTCGTTAACATTGCGTACTTTTGCCCACGCCAGCTCAGTTGCATTCAGATCACAGTTATATGGAGGTAGACGGAAAATAGTGTGTCCCCTTTCGAGAGCCTTTACACTGACAACATAATGTTGCTTTTAGATTTGTTGTAAACAGGTTAGCTAATATTTGAGTTTGATTTATGAGTCACTATGTTTACACTCAAACTTCATTTGTTGTTGTATAATTGAAACGTTTTCAAGATCATTCGATCTCATCCTCAGCTGTTTGGTGACTAAATGAACCTTCCTCTTCTTCCACTACCACGGAGCTCCGATCACTCTGCCATCTGGTGTTAGGGGCACTAAGTTTTAATACTTCATTAAATGCCGGGATTTCAAAATTTATAACGTTATCCCGGTTTTTGTTTATGAATATTTTTTCCCCAAATATCCAATTCTATGGGTGTACTTAAAGATTTTAACAGTTTAATGTTGTGGCCAATGTTGTGGTTTTCTGACCAAAAATGGTGTGAAACTGCAGATTTTTCTGTTTGTTTCAACTTAATGTTCCTCTGGTGTTCTTTTTGCCTGGTTAACAAGTTTCTCTTAGTTTTTCCTATGTAGCTTTTTTCACAGGTTTCACAATTAATCTGATAAATTTCTGATTTCAAATTATTAGGGATTGTATTTTTCAGTGGTTTATTTAGCAGGTTCCTCAGACTGAATTTGTTTTGGGGTGCTAGTTTTAAGTTTAGTCTTTTGAAGATTCGTTCAAATTTTCTTAAAGCCCATGGATGGTAGGTGAATTTTCTATACTGCCAATTTGTGTTTTTAAGTGGTGTGAGAGTTGTATTTTTTGATATTATCTTCAGTTTTCCCTTTATCTTCATCATGTTCCTTATGATGGCTGGGTTGAATCCATTTAATACCGCTATGTCTTTTATGTGTTGTCGTTCTTTCAAACATTCATCCTTACTCAGTCGGATGTTGTACGTCCGGTGAATTAGACTTCTAAAGGCAGCTAGTTGATGTGAAACTGGGTTATATTCATTTTTCTTTATGTAATTATCTATGTGTGTGGGCTTCCTGTATATTCCAAAATCTACACCATGACGATTTCTAGTTATCTTGAGGTCCAAAAAGGGTAGGGTGTTGTCTCTTTCTACTTCCATAGTAAATTGGGTGTGATTATCTTGCAGGTTTAGTAATTTTAGATAATCTTCTCTAAGTTTTTCCGGAATGATAGCAAAAACATTATCAACATATCTCTGCCAAAATTTATAAATCTGTGGGAAGGCCTTTACTATGTGTGTTTCAAAATAGCTCCTGTATAGGTCTGCTAAAATAGGCGAAAGTGGGCTCCCCATAGCTAATCCTTTTGATTGTCTGTAAAATTTTTGGTTAAACATGAATTAATTATTCCTTATGCATAAATCTGTAAGATTGATAAGGTCATCTATATCTCTGGGGTCCGTTGTAGTCTGGGTTAGCCATTTTTTTAGGAATGTAGGTATTTTTTCTACTGGAATGTTTGTAAAAAGTGCCTTAACGTCAAAAGAAACTAGTATGTGATTTTCCGGGATGTTGTACTTCTGTAGGTGATTTATCAATTCTAAGGAGTTTTTTATTCCCAAACTTTGAGATTTGTCATATGATTTTAATTTTCTTACTAACCACTTTGCAATGTGGTATGTAGGTGAATTGATGCCATTGATGATGGGTCTCATGCTGTTGTCTTGTTTGTGGATTTTTGGCAGACAGTACAACCTTGGTAGTGTGGGGTTGGAAGATTTTAAGTTGTATTTTTTCAGATGTACTTAATGTTTTTGTAATTGATAAAGCTTTATTAACAGAAGTGATACTTTTGGGTAATGGATTTTTTGGAATTATTTCATATACTGGACTGTCTAACATAAGGTTTACTCTCTGAATATAGTCTTCTGTCTCCATAATTACTAGAGAATTACCTTTGTCGGCTTTTAGGTATACCACAGGCTTCCTATTTAAATTTCTTATTGTTTTGCTGTAAGTTTTATTGTATATTGGGGATAACTGCTTTATTATATCCAGACATTCAATTTTGGCTTTGGTTAAGTTTTCATTTTTTAGGTTATGTGTGGCTATTTCTATGTCGGCGATAAAATCGTCTTTATTATTTGAGACGTTAACACACGTATTGAAACCTTTCTGGAGTAATCTAATTTCATCGGTTGTAAACATGTGTTGCGATAGGTTTATTACGTTAACTTGTTCTTTAAAATCCCGGTGTTTTGGCTGATGAGGGTGTTCCAGTTGCCGTTCTTTTAACAGTTTGAATTTATTCTTAAGACTTTCGTTTTTCTTAATCATTAATATGTTTAATTTTTCGTGAACCTGCATTTCGAAATTTTGCCAAATGTATATTCCTAATTGTTTGGTTAGTTCTAGATGTAGGCTGTATAATTCCAGGTCTATTTTATTTATGTAGCTGTAATATTTCGAAATTTCCAGTTTTATCACGTATTTTTCCACCAGTTTTTGTCTTCTGTGATTACTATTGTGTTTGACCGTTTGTTTTACAAAAGTTGGCGTGATATTGTGTCTGAGGCAAAGTTTTAGGAATTTAATGTCCGCCGTTGCGTATCTTCTTTTTGTCTTCAATTTTAAGTATTTTTTAAGTCTTTCTTTTTGTAGCATGATTCCGTATTAAAGTTAGTAAACATGCATTCTACCTCGTCTCCATTTTCTTCAGTCTAATATTTATGAGGTTAGCTAATAATTAACCTCAAAATTGCTCAAAATGAAATTGCGTACGTGTGAAAGCTTAGCATATTAGCCACTGGATGCCACAGTGTGTAGCGTATTTCCTGTTTCAAAGTTGTCACCTGTGTTTACGGAAGTAGGCGAAGCCTACTGAATGAGAACTTGGGATCCGAACGTTCAAGAAATCTTGTGCATATAGTAGTTTGACTACACTGAATTCTTCAATATGGATACATTACGCAGTAAGTAAATAAACAAACAATTAATAAAACAATACCCTCCAACACGAAATTGCACTAAAAAGTAAAGAAATTATATTAAAAGCCATGGCTGTATATAAAAAAATCAAGAATTGTGAAGGACTTACAAAAAAATCGGCGCGTTGCATGTTAGAAAGAAGAGCCCAACATTTTAACTAACAGATTAAAAACTTCTTCCAAACTTATTTAACTCAGATCATTGCCTTTGCGTCACATTCCGCAAAGTTGGCATTACCGTCCAGTTAAGGGTTTTTGACAGCTGTGCGAACGACTCCGTGGAATGTTGCGTAGAGTTTATGCGTCTCTGCAGTCGTACAGCTATCCCAATTGCTCTACCATTTTTTTTTAATTTACGTCCTCCAACGTTATGTCATATCGGACGATGTATGGAATGGATGAAATGATGCCCAAATGAGTCCGGGATCCATGGAGCGTAGTTACTCAACATTCGCTTTGCAGGATAAGGGAAAGCGACGGAAAGGCCCTTATCCAGGTAACTCACCCTGACCGAGATTCGAACTCGGGACCTCTTGAGCGTGAGGCAGCCATGCTACCACTACGCTACTAAGGCGGGCACTCTACCATTAGGTTTGGTAAACATCTTTGATCTGTTATAATCAGGATCAGAGCTCTTACGAGATGATCCTTACAAAAATTGAAACGAATGGCAGTGATAAGCTCTTAATCAAGGCAGTGCACAGATTTAATTTATAATATTTAATAGAGCTATGAGTACCCAAAAAGCAATGGCTTTTGCGTATCCAGAACAAAACAGCAACGGTTTGGTAAATAAGAATGTTCAACGCATATGCAGTTATCAATTATAAATGACATCGTTTATTACGTTTTTCTTTCACTTTCCTATTTCACCAAATTTCTAGATTTTCCACAAACAAGAGTCAAATAGTATGGGCCTGCCATCTACATTCAATGTTTCAAAAGTGTAGCTCACCCCGCCCTTGTTATTGAAATGCCAGTAGAGGGCCTAGCCCTGATCTGGTTCGAGACCGAAGGTCTGACATTCATATCTTCAATGTCCAGTCGTGTGTGTGTTATTGAAATGTAGGTTTGCAAACTGAGGGCCTGTATTACGATCTCCGCTTACTAGCGGAAGTTTGTTACCTTTCAGTTACCAATAACTATTGGATAGGTTCAGTTCCTCGTATTACGAACTCGATTTACCTGAAGGTTTGTTACCCTGTGCATTATGGTGGAATGTGAACGGTTGGCAATCTTTTCCACTTTGATTTTATCTTGTTTGCAACGCTATCTTGTGTTTAGAATGTGTAACTAGTGGGAAAAGCAAACACGTGTAGTAGCATCAGGCATCTTGTTTTAACTTTTTATTAGCTGTTTTCTGTATATTTTCGCGATATTTTCATGAATAGTTCTTTCGTAATAAGATCTGGCACAGTTCGTTTAGGGTTTAGATTTTTCCATAGCGTTAGATTCTTTTTCATAGCGTTAGGTTAGTGTTAGAGGTTATATAGGTTGCGTTAGGTTAGTGTTATAGGTTAGGTGAGATATATGGAGAATATATAGAATGCCTTGTTAATTTATAAACACCAAGAGATTTCCAGTCAAAGCATTTTAAAAATAAGGCCACATAACTGTTATTAATTCTGATAATATTGCACAAATATAATTTGGCTAAAATCATTTGGTTAGTAGTTTATCCTCATGAATAAATTAACTCTTCTTATATAAATTATCATTTCACAGAGGGAAAGGTTCAAAAATTACAAGTCATCCATGAATAAAACCAAGGTTATTAAATATGTATTCTGGGACCAGTAACTTGGTACCTGATTATTTTAAAATATAATATACAGATATTCCAAAAAGTATTCGTCTAATCATAACACATAGAATATAACAAGTACAACCAGAAAAATATAGATAAGAAACGAATGGTAACTATTTCCTTACATTGGTTGATATAGAGATTAAAAAATAAAACACAATTTGGGTTCATATATTGCTTAATTACTGAACAGCTCTACGTTATTTAAAATCATGTCCCCTTTGATGTCAAACAAGTATTCGTCTAGTAAACAAATCCCAGGTATGGTGCCTCGCTGACACATGCCCCTTCCCTTTTCTTATGCAGTTGTGTTACATCCTGACAGTTCCATCTCTGTTTTCAAAGCTGTTGACTGTTATTTAAGTAATATGACTCAAAAACGTCCTGAAAACTGCAAAAGAAGAGAGAGAAATTTTCATCAGGTTATTTAAAAAGGAAAATCTTTTTCTAAAAATTGCAGAAGCCACTGGTAGATCCACCAGTACACTGAAGACTATTATATACATGTTTGAACAGAACAAAAGTTACGAAAATAAATCAAGAAGCGGTCGTCCTGCAGTTCTATCTGAGATGGAGAAACGACAAGTACTTAGAGAAGTCAAGATAAATCCAAAACTAAATGCTCCAAAACTTGCTATTGCAGTTCAAACAAACACAGGAAAGTCTGTTTCAGCACAAACTATAAGAAACGTGCTTTATGAAGCTGAGTATGGAGCCCTAAGAGCCCCTAGAACCCCATACATGAGTAAAAGCAACAGAAAGAAGCGAGTTGCTTTTGCAAAAGAATATAAACACGATGGGTTTGATTTCTGGAAGAAGGTTGTATTTACTGACGAGAGTCAATTTGAGCTCATTAAGTCTAAAGACCGAAAGACCGAGAGAAAAAAGAATTTTTAGCTTGAGGAGAAAAATATAACAGCTTCAGTTATACATGGAGGCGGTTCGGTACTTGTCTGGGGCTACATGAGTGCAAATGGTGTGGAGGATTTGTCTTTTATTGATGGAATTATGATTCACAAAGGTTTATACAAACATCTTAAAACACATCTGTCCAGAAGTGTCATTAATATGGCTCTTTCTGAGGATTATATTTTCACACAAGATAATGATCCAAAGCACACAGCTCTAGATGCAAGGCTATGGTTGTTGTGTAATACTCCACGATGGATGTCGACGTCACCACAATTCCCAGACATGAATCCAATAGAGAATTTGTGGAGTATACCGGACAAAAATATTAGGAATCATTAGTTATGTAATATAAAGTATCTAAAGAACGCTGTACTAGAGGAATGACGTAAAATTACAGTAGAAACAACACAATCGTTGGTGAAATCCATGCCAAGGAGAGTGCAAGAGATTATAAAGAGGAATGGAGGGCCTACTAAGTACCAACCGTAACATTCTACACCATCTTCAGATGCAGACCAATACTTATTTTGCATCCTATATTGCATATCTTTACTTTTGAATGTTTAACTATGTTTATGTGAATAGATACTATATGTTTCTTTATTCTATTCTCTTTTACACTAATCTATAAATAAGACAGTGTCCCTGTTTTACTTTATTCTGATGATTTTCATACATTTTCATACTTTTTAAACATATACTCATACATTAGACGAATACTTTTTGGAGCAACAGCATTTGGCTAGTTCTGAAGTAATAACTATTGTTTTCTTTTAAGGAAACAGGTTGTAGCAAACTTTCATTTCTTCTCGGCACTTCATAATCGAACGCCTCATTTCAGTCACAGCATTGTGCCCTTGATTGAAAAACGTGATTGAACAAATAAATTGCTTCATTTAAATACCACAGGATACAAGATGGGCAGGTTTTTACATTTCTTTACGTGTGCAATTTGCAGCAAATATATTTATGTACTGTACTTGCACCATCTACAGTAGGTACGGCAAGAACCGTAAGTAATACTTCAACTTACATTGAGACAGCGCACACACTACATAAATCGCAAAATAAAGGTATATACGTAATGAAACAAGTTAGACGAACTGCGGATAATAAAACCTTGAAACAAGTGTGTCATGCATTTATCTATTCACATATAAAATATGAGATATCTTTATGGGGTAATATAAATGCAAAAGAGGTGTTAAAAATGTTCAGATTACAAAAGAAAGCTATCCGAATAATTGAAAAAGTAGAGAGAAGTTCTAGCTGTAGGCACATATTTAAGAAGCACAATATTTTAACTGTTCCATGCATATACATATATGAAAGCATTAAATATGTAATAGAAAGGAATACATGTAAATAAACTGTAATGTACACTCATATAATGTAAGGAATAAAGCTGACTATTTTAGGACCACACTAAGGGGAACACTAAACAACAGATCATTAGAAAGTATCGGAAAAGACATGTATAAAAGATTGCCAGGTAAAGTAAAGAATACTAAACTATATAATATTAAGAATATAAAAAGGTATTTGTCAGAACAAGCTTTTTATAGTGTGGAAGAGTACAAAGCAAAAAATGGAAAATAAACAATGTACATTTTAATTTCTAAGCAGTGCATATAGTAGACTTTTGGGTATATTTTTATGTTTTTCTTATAATGTAAAATGACGTATTCTCTGTATGAAATTTAGGGGATGAATAAATTGAAATTGAAATTTAAACCTGCCCACCTACACATAGAGTATTTCGTGTACTTTCCGGTATAGGTTTAACATGTTTTGTTTATTACATTTATGTTCGTTAAAACATGTTGCAATATGGTCGCATAAGATATTGCATTGCTTGCACCAAGTCACTGACACGATGGGGCACTAGAAATTGTCATTCCATAAACTATTACGTAAAGATGCCTAATACTCATGTGGTTTATTTTATTTCATTTTCTACATGTAACAAATATATTGCGACTTTGTGGGTTTGTAGAATTAAAAGGCCGAGTTGCAGAAATTAAAACTCTCCTTTACTTCCGTGGAGATACACTGTTCAATTCTCACGTAGCAACATTATATCACATAATAACACAATCTTCCAAGGTCGGTGACAATAACAAACCGTGACAGCTGATTACATTAGCTCTCGTTACAACAATACAACTGTATTTTCAACAACAACACTCTCAGCTGTTCTCTGCTTACTCTGTTTACAACTCACTGTTTTACAACTGACTAACTTTGCGAGCCGTCACGTCCTTAAATACCTAATTCGTAACTCTAGATTGTCCTAAAATAAGCCAGAACCCGAACAATCTATATCAGTCCAGAAATTTCCGGAATAATAAAGAAACCAAATATTTTATCACATTCTAGAAGCGTAACTTAATCTATGCCGGCGATTCCTTTACCTCAGTTATCTCTGCTTGCCGGCGCTTGTTTACAATAGCCGCGCTATCATTAACTGCTTAGCAAGGCTCATTATTACCATGAAACTTTATCCGCCGACTGTTTTCTTATTTATGCCGAAACTTTTATGCCTGTTGCCGTGAAATTATCTTTCCGCATCTAATTCTTTTAGCTCTTCTTCTATTAAATAAATACTGTCACCCGAATGTCGGAACTCCTGATAGAACCGGCGGGCAGTAGGGCCAGACGGGAAGCATTTAGTCCACGCCTACCCATTTGTCTCGTGTCACTAACTGAATGGATGATTAGGAGAGCGGCACGAGCCCTGTACCTCGCACCAGACGTCTGGAATCCTCGGGATAATTGTGCGCGCCCCGAACCTTCCAGAAACGGCGATCTTCCCTATATAATGCCTGTAGTTGGCGAGTCAGTTCAGTTGTTGGCGAACAGCCGTGAGGAGTGCCGAGTGAGTGAACGGACCAGAAGACTGTGTACGTGCATCAGAGGAGTTGTACGTAATTGTGAGGTAGAGTGGACCTGTGGAAGACGAACGGACGAATTGTAATAGTGTGCATTACGTAATTTTGTGTAATCGGCAAGTGTTCCAACTGTAATTCGGTAGAAATAAGGAAAATTTTGAGTTGTGCAATTGGACTTTTAATTTCACGAACCCACAAAGTCACAATACTGTGCCAACATTTCATCCTCAGAATCACTGTCAACATTCAATCTGGCCTGGAGGCACACCATTTTCTTTTTTGTGTGTGAAGGTAAACTCCAAGTTATCTCACTAACCGCTACTCGAGGGGAGGGTTAGTTTACCTCCAGAAATAACTCTCAGTTAGCCCTTAAACGAAGGTCGTAATACCAACATCGGCGTGTAACTCCAAGTTAACTGTTAACCAACACCTTATCCAGAGATCGTAATACAGGCCCTAGTCAGAGAGTATATACGCGTTACGCTAATATGCTATCTGACTGGTTCTTCACTTGGCGCCTGAAGGGGAGGCATCTGTGAAAAATGCTAAAATCCAAAGTTTACATCAGAACTGCTTGAAATTTTGTCATTAGGTGGGGGTATAGGGAATCCAGTTAAGCTTTCAATATTCATCTTTCTATCTTAAATAGTTTTTTCAAAACAAAATATTTAGTGCTTTTAATAGTATGATTTTTTATATGTTATATAAAAAGACCCAGGTCATACAGCTTTTCTTTTAGAAACTTTAAATTTTAGATTCAGGTTTCTCTGTACATGAGTTACAAAAGCTGCTATACTTTTAAAGTGTGTGTCAAGTATTTTTGGAGAAAAAAATTTGTATGTGTGAATACATTAAATTTTTCTTAATTTTTTGGAATTATGAGATTTAAAATTCAATAATAAATAAACTAATTTAAATCAACAAAAATACCAACTTTTATTAAAAATTTATTTAGGAATACGTATGCAAAGTTTAATACAAATTTGTTGAGAATTGCAGAAGTTGGAGCATTTTGAAGATACAAAAATATTCAAAAATTGAAAGTGGATAAAAATGGATTTAGAGATTTAGATAGAAATTACACTACTTTATTTACTTTGAAAACCCCATCCATCATATGCAGGCAATACAGCTATCCTATTAACTTTTTCTCTTTAATTTGGTTACCTTTGGCTCTTTTTTATAATTTTTTTATCTACAATAGTTTTTAACAAAAAGATAATTTAATTTTTTGCTGCAATTTCTTTCCATTAGGAAACATATTACATTCTTTACAATTTTTGTAATAAATGATTGGAACTTTGGATTCTGGTTCCTTTAGATAGTACTTACAAAACTATATATGTACATACCCATTTGCCCAAGTCTAATGGTTCTGGAGGAGAAAATTTAAGGAATACGATAGCATTTTCTTGAATTTTCCTCAATTTTCTGTTTTCAATACTAATCATTATTAACCTTTTGATATACAGCCATAATGATACCAATTTTTATTGAAAACTTATATAGGAATATACATATATGCACAACTTAAAGAATTTCATAGAAAAGTTTAGTGTCTGAACTATAAGGAGTATTAAAAGTGCTAAAAGTTGGACATTAAGAAAAATGTAGTTAGAAGCTTTAAATACACACAACATCTTTTTCTATGTTTCAAAACCCTCCTGCACTATATGAAGCCCACTCAGCTAGTTTATTATCCTCTTCTTCTTTTAATTTAGTCACTTTTAACTGCCTCTCGGCAGATTTATATTTGTTCAATGAACTTTGAGCACTTTATTTTGGCTTTCATCTATCCCTAATACTGCTAATTTTCTTGCTAACAGGACTTACTTTGCTTGCTGGACTTTTAGCTTAACATTTAGACTAGCTTTATAACCCATATTGAAATCCCTAACAGCTGCAATTTGCAATTTCTTTCTTAATATAAAAATTTCTTTGTAACATTTACTCCATGCTAACTTTCATTAGCATTCTGTGTTTCTCCTTTGGTGCAACTCTCCAGCACTAACTAATCTCTTTATTTTTGTATAAGAGATGGAAATTGTAAGTAGAATATTTCATACAATTCATACCCATGGTCATACAAAACTTCTGCATAGAAATATGACCCTTACCAATGCCCAGAAATACATCATCCATTCTTTTATTTACATCAAAAGGTGACCTACTGGAATCACTGTTAACTCTTGGACTATAAGCAGAGCATTCTAGTATCATTACTTACTATTATGGCTAGAAAACCTTAAAGTTGCATTACATTTTGCTTCGAAATAGCCACTGTACTCCTAACCTAACGTGGTAAGAATTATATACCTACTGTTGCAACAAGAAAGCAACACAATGTTAAATCAGGCTTTACTCCAATTCTAAACAATAATAATTTAATATAAGCTGTTATCCACAGCTTTCACTTCCATGTAAACCATATTTCACAAACACTACGTGTCAGTGGAAATGTTTGTTTTCTTTCAAAAGTAGTAAGTAGCAGACAATATATAAAAACGGAATAAGAAACATTCAGTAGCTTTCTCAAACATTCTGAAGATGTCTCTGCACATTACCACACTCTATGGAGTCAAACTGCGTAGTTTAAATGTGAGAATTCCATCAATTTCTTTGCAAAACGCTAGCAAAGGCAATATAAATGACCACGCCCACCCACACATGGATATTTAAATAATGGCGTAGTGACTCTTTAAATGGCGCTAGGGACTAACTGACGGCAGATTCTGAAACTACAATGTTTAAACATAATTTTAAGGCAAAACACGGAAAAAGTTTTTTGTCATTTTTGACGAAATTTCACCGCAACCAAATCTCAGGCAGTTCCATTCACCCGCCGCACTCTACAAGATGTACCCAACCTCCGCCTGGCTGGAGAAGAAGTACAATGGTTCACGGAGGCTACATACCTCGGAGTAGCCCTGGATTGGCGTCTGACGTGGAAACAACACATCAGCACTGTGGCAAACAGTGTCCAGAAGGTTGGCTGTGCTATAACCTCTGTACAATAGGAAATCGCCTATGAGCCTGCACAACAAATTGCTCATCTTCAAGCAAATTCTCCGCCCTGCACTAACGTACACCTTTACAGTCTGGGGAGCTGCAGCAAAATCCCATTTCCACAAACATTAAGTCCTTCAAAATCGTTTTAGCTTCCGATTGGTACATCCCAAATGATAACATCCATTCTGCCCTTTCCTTCCCAAAAATCACCGACTACATCCTACCCTAATCCCACAGTTTTTATAACAAACACCCTTCCAGCTTTAACAGCTTTATCCGAGGCCTGGGGGAATATGAACTCGACCCTGGCGAAACCTACAAGCGAACAAGACGAATGCTAGCCCCACTATAAGTCACTACAGAACTTATCCTGAGCTACTAACCTTACAAATTGCAATCCCTAACAACCTTCCTGTAGAGGACGGGAACCATCCCCTTCAGCTGCAGTGGTGCGGGGGCTGCGGACCCTTAGCACCCGTGATACCTCTGACGTTACTAGAGGAACCTCGGGCCGAACATTCGAGCCCCTCCCTGATTGGGAGTTGTTCGGATTGGGTTGGACTCGAGGGGGCAGTGGTTTCCGATACCCGTGGGAGACACGGACAGGTACAACATGCTGATAAACCATTCCATGAATATCAAAGAATGAGATGACCATAACTTTCCCAGCAGAGCAACCACTTTTGCTTTTTTGGGGGTTGCTGATGAAGGAGATTTCCACACTGAGCTTTGCTGTTTGCTCTCAGGATCAAAATGATGTAGCCAAGTTTCATCAGCAGTGATTACGTTTAGAAGAAACTCCGGATCATCCTCTAACATCAACTTTGACTGCGTGCAGACCTACATGCGAATGTCCTTTTGTTCGGGAATCAACAGTCTTGGAACCCATCGCGCACAAACACGTCTCATGTGTAATGTTTCTGTCACCAACGTGTGGGTGGCACCCAATGAAATGTTCAGTATTTCAGAGAGTGATCTTAAGGTAATTCGTCGATCCTCTCTCACAATAGCAGCAGCAGTGTTGATGTTTTCTTCCGTAAGAGCAGTAACTGAAGCACCGGGTCCACCTTCCTTTGAAATTGATTGTCTCCCCTCTTTAAACATTTTAAACCACCTTCGTGCTGTACTGTAGGGTAGAACAGACTCTCCATAGGTCTCCTGTAACATTGTATTGGCCTCAACTGAAGATTTGTTGTCAGGAAAGCAGAATTTCAAAGCCGCATATTGTTCATCGCGTGTTACCTCCATTGCATCGGTAGGCGATACTGAACATGTCTGAACTTGTGTGATTCTCACAGGCGGGAACCAGGAGTACCAGCAATGAAACTACTACGGCGTGTTTGTTTCACAATAACCTAACAGAATATAACAAGATTGAAATTTAGTGCAAAAATTATGATCATTCTTTTTGAACAGCCCTCGTACTTCAAAGAAATCCTGGTTGGGAAACCATATCAACCATTAGTGATATTTTACTAGCTAGTTCGGTAACTGTGGCGCGTGCAAAGCTTTTGCCCTTGAGCCACAAGAAAAAGCAAATTTTAAATTTTGCCCTGTTGTATCGTGCGAAGTAGAAAGAAGTTCCTCACAATATAAGAAGATCTTACGAAAAAACAGACTTAAGTTTACTCCTGAACATTTTTAAAAGTAAGATAATTGTACATTGTAACTCAAAAGTGTGATGCTGATAGTGAGAGGTAATTTGTGTAAAAACAGTTTCCTAAAACAAAGCTTGTGGTTTCAGTTACGTCTGTATTTTGTATGCCTATATCTTTATTGTTGTGTCCTTGCTTTACATTTTGTATAATTTGTACTATTAGCTATATTATAAACAAAATAAGTCAAAACTTATGGACTTCAAGAAGGGAGTTACACTAAAAAAAAAAAAAAGATGAGAAGTGGAAGTGGTCAATGAATTTGAATATTTAGGAGTAAGTTTGAATAACAATGGAAAGTGCGGAGCACACAGGAGAAAAATTGAAGCAAAATGAAGGGCGGCAATGAATGGAATAAGAATATGCAAATATAAGCTAGACATGACAACCAAACGGTTAGAAAGAATGTACGAAGCACTAGTTGAATCCAAAATGTTGTATGCAGTGGAGATCTGCGGGGGGGGGGGGGGGCCACAGAGGTGGACCAAAACTACAGAAGATTTTGTAAAGAGCTACTAGGCTTACCAAGATCAGCACCTAGGGAAGTAGCTTTAGTAGAATTAGGAAAGAAAAGAAGAAATGGAATAATAATGCAAAGAATAATAAAATTATGGTATAGGTGCTTGGCCAAAGAAGAAGGGGAAGTTATGAAATTATGCATGAGACAGCAAAAAAGATTAGAGAACTCAAATAGTTGGTGGGCAGAGTTAGGAGGAATTATGGAAAAAATAGGAATGAGAGATATATGGAGATTAGAGGAAAGGAATACAAGCGATGTGGATAAATTAGTAAAATGCAGAATAGAAGATACAGAAAGACAGGAAATATGGGGAAGTCTAGAAAATATGAAATCATTACAATTTTACAAGCAAATAAAAAGAAACTGGGGACGAGAAGCATATGTAGATTACTGCAATAGGCAAGAGAGAGAAGGGTTAGCATGGATGAGAACAGGAATAATATTTCTAAGAGGGATAAGAGGTAGGGAAAAGGGAATTTGTGAATTGTGTGGGGGAAAAGAAAGCATAGAACACTATGTAACAGAATGCGAGGAGGTTGCAATGTGGAGAAGAAAGCTTTGGGAAGAAAAATGGGAGAAAGTAGAGAAGATGATAGTAGCTATGAAAATGTTAACGGGCAGGGAGGAAAGAAGGTAAGAAGTATTGGTGAGTTCTTGCAGAAAGTAAAAGCAAAATGGGCAAGAAATGCAGAGAATATGAGAAAGAGAGATGAGGGCGAGGAAACGGACTAATTAAGTAACAAGGAGGTATGGAGGTTAAGAGCTACCAGGGTGTCGTGTGAGCCAAGGTAGCAACAAGTTATACACATAAATGTAGCCTATATTTGTAAATTTTAAAATGTTGTAATATGTACAATAAAATCTAATCTAATATACTATTAGCTATAGTACAATATAAGAGCCATTTTACCAAAAGGCTGTATTTCTAAGTGTTTACTTAGCAAAATTTTAGTGCATACAGTATGATTTGTAAAAGAAGATACGCGAAGTTCATCAGGCAACGGCCGCGAAGGGTAAGAAGAGAAGGTCGTCGCTATGGTAACGTAAACAATTTTGCCAGATTGGATACACTGGTGAATCACGTACTCCTCAGCTCAGTTATCGCTAGTTGTATGCGGGAAATACAGTTTGCCTAGTTGCGCTGTGTAGTGTTAGCCTACTTTGTTAAAACACATTTTTATGGAAGCAAGACGTAGTGGCGGTAGAATTAGAGGTGGACCGAGGAATCATGGCCCAAGGCAGAGATCAGCTTACGGTCGGAGTGTTACATTGCATAGCCAAGCTAGAGAATTTGTCTGTTCTCTTAGAGAATTCTTCCAACAGGAAGACGCGAGTTTGCTCCTTATCAACGAACAGCTTATTCCTTTTATCCAAAAGCAACAGTCACATGTCAGTAGATATGCTTGTACGTAAAAGAATTCTTCTTCTTCTTCACTCCAAGGACTAGGCAAAGCTGCCTGTTGCGGCTTAAAACATGTCTGACCATCGTTTTCGTGGTCTTCCCGGATGTCTCTTTCCTCTAGTTTTATAGTTTATAACTCTTCTTGGGATTCTATCTCTCGGCATTCTCTCAATATGCTCTCTCCATTCATTTCTATAATTTATTATTTTTTCTTCTAAAGAACTTATTTCTAAATCTTCTCTTATTTTTTCATTTGGAATTTTATCTAAAAGGGTAAATCCCTTTACTGCTCTTAAAAATCTCATTTCGGCAGCCTGTATCTTGTTTTTGTCTGCTTTTGTTAATGTCCATGTTTCAGAACCAAAAAGAAAAGCAGGCACAGCCATTACTTTATAAAATTTCATCCATATTTCTTTCCTGGTTTTAGTTTTTAGGCTTCTATTTATTATGCTGCATATTTTCTGAAACATTGGTAATATATTTTTAAAATAATTTTCATATTTATAACTGACTTGTGTTCCCGTAAATTGTTCTAAGATAATATCATCAATTACTATTTTGGTTCTAACAGTGTCTTTACCTCTAAACGCCATTGTTTTTGTTTTATTTGTGGAAATTTTGAAATTATAATTCTTACATAACTTCTGTAAAATATATACTGCTCTCTGCAGCTCGTCTTCAGTTTTACTTATAATTATTTGGTCATCTGCAAATAGCATCGTCTTAAGAATAAAATTTGGAGCAAGATGAATGCCTCCTTTAACCTTAAACATCCACTCTCTAATCAAATCATCTATATAAATTATGAATAACATAGGAGACAAACTGCAACCCTGTCTTACACCTTGATTTGTATGTATCCATTTAGTATACATTCCATTTCCAATATGTATGCTGATTGTTGTATTTGGGTAGCCTCTTCGAGTCATGATTTCCCACAACTTTTTCCTATTTACGCGATCAAACGCTTTTTCATAATCAATAAAAACTATATGTGTTTCCAGATTAAATTGTCTTCTTTTTTCTATTATCTGCTTAACTGTAAAGGTAGCATCTGTCCAGGATCGTTCTTTTCTAAAACCATTTTGTTCTTCTAAAAGTAGAACATCTGTAATGGTTTGTAATCTTTTACTTAAGAAAATAATTCCTATACTTCAAAATTCCGGCATATCGGCGGCATTGATATGAACATGTCTATTAACAAAGTCGTTAATAATAGTATATTGCGCTATTAATGTCTACGGAACGAGAAAAAGCTTGAAAAAACGAGGCGCTTTCACCGAGTTTTTTCAGTCCTCGAGATTCCATTATGTGCTTACCACACGTGTGTTGTGCAATTTTTGCACTGTGTGTATTTATATGAACCTGATTTTAGTAGTTAAGATATTAGCTGAAATATTAATAAATATAATTGAAGATAAATGTTAGATTTTAGAACGTGCATCGGGTATATGTGTTTCTATTCACTGTGCGGTAATGTCATTTTTTTAAATTTACGTCCTCCAACGATGTCATATCGGACGATGAATGGAATGGGTGAAATGATGCTCAAAAGAGCCCAGGATCCATAGAGCTTAGAGTTAACCAACATTCGTCTTTCAGGATAAGGGAAAACCTCAGAAAAAACCTTATCCAGGTAACTCACCATGACCGAGATACGAACTCAGGATTCAGAACGTGAGGCAGACACTCTACCTCCACGCTACCGAGGCGGGCAACGTCAATTTACGATACATTGCAACAATAACGGTAAGTATGGAATATTAGTTACATAGTACAACAGTTATTTAAAAGAACTCTCACATATGAAGACCCTACAACTTAGTGAATGTGTGAACAACTTATTTCTGTTTTTAAAGTAGGCTAATACAGATTAACTTGCTTTTTTTCAATTTACGTCCTCCAACGTTAAGTCATATCGGACGGTGAATGAAATGGGTGAAATGATGCTCAAATGAGCCCGGGGTCCATACAGCGTAGAGTTACCCGATATTCGTCTATCAGGATAAGGGAAAACCCCGGAAAAAACTTTATCCAGGTAACTCATCCTGACCGAGATTCGAACTCGGGACCTCTTTTGAACGTTGTTGAGGTGAGATATGTTTCGAGTGTTGGGAGGATAAAGAAAAGGGATCTGCTGGGCGACATTGCAAGCACCCAGGTGGAGAAACAAATGACCTTCACGTATCTTCTTTTAAAAATCACACTGTATTTAAGTGTCTATTTTGCCCATGTTTGGTGCCTTCTTGTCTGCCTGTTGCACACATTTTATTGCTTATAAATCCACTCCCTACTGATTATACTCAGTAGAGAAAGTTATAAAGGGTATTTGATAGACCAATTTACGTTAATGTATTACTATTTTTCTCCCTAACTGTCAATGAATTGTCAGCGGCCGATAAAGGACTTGTTCAAATGATCTAGGTAATGAAACACTCGGCACAATGTGGGGACACATTGCAGCCTTGAATCAATCACTAAAGCAACGGAAATCAGCTTCCTGCAACGTTCCCTGAATAAATAAAGCGCATTCCTCTACCAGCCGCATCCTGCCTTTCCCACGTGAATTGGGCAACGCGGAAGATTGGCTCCAGACCCGGTTTGTATTGTTGCAGACGGACTGCAACCTTACTTTCGCCTTGTCAATCCAACAGCCTTCATACATACTGCACCAATACATGCATGGAAAAGACGTGTACTCGAGTTTTTTTTACAATATATTCGGAATATAATATACAGCGTGTATGTAAATGAATATCGGGGCTTTAACTCTTTATAATATGTATTACATTCAACTTACAGTTATAAATGATATGTCAAATGAAAAAGCAACTCAAACAGTTTTACCAAGAACCTTATAAATTATCAAAGTGACTACCCTTTGTCACATGGCACACATCAAGTCTATAGCCGAATTCTTCCCAAACTTTGATAGGTGTGTATTCAGTAATTGTAGCAACAACTGCTTCAATCCGGTTTCTTAATTCAGAGAGATCAGGTGGTAGCGGAGGCACGTACACACAATCGTTGATGAAGCGCCAAAGGTAAAAATTGCATGGAGTTAGGTCAGGAGAACGTGGAGGCCATGCATAGCAAGCCCTGTCATCAGGGCCCTTGCGGCCTATCCAGCGCTCGGGTACAGTGACGTTCAACTAATCGCTTACTTCATTATGCCAGTGAGGTGACGCACCATCTTGCTGGAATATGAAGTTCTCTGGCTCATTTTCTTCCAACTGAGGGAAGAGCTATTGGTCTAGTGTATCAAGGTAAGAAGTGCCAGTTACAGTAGCTTCACCAAAAAAGAAAGGCCCATAAACATTTCGCCGGGATACGGCACAAAAATCATTCACTTTAGGGGAATCTCGTTGCATTTGTACCATCTCGTGAGGATTTTCTAAGCCCCAGATGTGCACATTATGAGTGTTAACATGTCCACTAAGGTGAAAGTTCGGTTCGTTACTGGAGACAACGCGATCCATAAAATCATCATCGTCATGAAACAACATGTCGTTTGCGAAGTTGGCACGTAATCCGTGGTCTGTCGGCTTTAGTGCCTGTAATAACTGTAAACGGTAAGGACGTAGCCGTAAGCGTTTTCTTACAACTTTCAAAACAGTTGACACAGGAACTTGTAATTCACGACTAGCCTTTCGGACTGATTTCTTTGGGCTACGAGTGAACGACTCTCTCAAGAGTATCTTCACTTACTCTTGGTCGTCCCGTACTCTTCCCTTTACAAAGGCAGCCGGTATCTTCAAAATGATGATACCATCTACGAAGTTATTATCACTAGGAGGATAACAACCAAACTTAATTCAGAACGCACGTTGCACAGTAACTACAAATTCGGTCTTTGCAAACTGCAAAACACAAAAAGCTTTCTGTTTACTAGTCGCCATCTTTGCTACTACCGCTGTCTAGCCCTGTGTTTCTCAAACTCTTCTGCCTCAAGGACCCCCTTATCATCTAACAACTTGTTTGTGGACCCCCATAGTTTGGCAACTCAATTTATATAAACGAGTCGACTTTTGGTTCAATGTTATAATTTGAATTTAAATACTTACTGTATATATTGTATATTTACTTTTAAATTTAATTAATAGTAAATTAAAAAATTAAAGTTAAATTAAATAAAATAAACTTGTGTATAAAATGTATTTTAAATAAAAATATATTTTTAAATTGTCTTTATTAAAATTAATTTTCTTTTCACTTTGAAGTAAATTAAATACAAGTTTGCCTAACTAGATTGTTATTTAACTTTAGCCTTACATCAGGTAAAAATCTGAAATACCATCCCCTTTGGATTACCCAAGGATTCATAACATCACGCACATGCTATAAAAATGAATTTACTTTCTATGTATAGAAACTGTTTGATACATATAAAAAAGTTATTCATAAGTTCTGAATCCACCATTTCACCATTTCAACAAAGTTAGTATTGGGTTACTAAAAAATCAGTTTACCTGGCAAAAGCATGAAACTTTGCTCTCTGGAATGTATAAATGTGAACAATGCGACTGTTTTTTTTATTCAATTAAGCTCAGTTAAGTTAGGTTTAATATTGGTGATTTTTTCTCTTAGGTCGTTGGCAAGTATATTGGTAAGTGTGTTTCTCTTCAATGGCTTCATGTTACACAACACTGAAAATGTTTGCTCGCACATATAGGTGGTTGGTAACAAGTTCAACAACAATTCCGTCGCTGCTATTATAACACTGTACTACACGCTCCCAACTGTTACGTTGATTGCACCTCTCAGTTGTGTGACATCGCTACGTCATGGCTTTGTAAAAAATGTCAAGTCTAACAAATGTAATTCGGCACCGAGCAGATAAGGGACTCAGTAAATACAATTCTACGTTTTCTGTAGTTTTAATTCAACATTATAACTTGACTTAAGGGATCCCCTCGCGGACCTCCAGACACCCCTAGGGGACCCCCGGGGGTCCACGGACCACACTTTGAGAAACACTGGTCCGGAGGATTGCGGCAGAAACACTGCACGTACATGCGCACTGGTGCCAATAATCAAAACTGGTTAAGTTTCTTTTTCCATTTGACAATCATTTATAATTGTAAGTTTATTGTAATAAATATTATAAAGGATTAAAACCCCGATACTCATTTATACACACCCTGTATATATCCCACAGAAGGTGTTAACGAGCTATGTCAAACCATTACCAGATATTTTAGTTAATTGATGGAAATTAATCATTTCTTCACACTAGCCGTATATAGGCTAAGGTTTTTGATAGAATCAACATGAAATATTCAATGCCATGGCTGGGATTTGAACCACGGATCTCCTGGTTTCCGTCCAGTCGCTCTAACCCATTGAGCTACCATGGCCAACGTGCCATCCTGACATTAAATTCTCCATTTGACTCGTATATTTCCTCGGTAAACCACTAGGGTCTCTCGCATCCGAGATACACCGTTTGTGGCAACTTGCTATCGTAAGTACTTGAGTCCCAGGCTTCATCATTTAACTTTTATTATTTTAGTTAATTGATGGAAATTAATCATTTCTCCATACTAGCCACATATAGGATAAGGCTTTTGATACATAGAGTCAACATGACGGAAACCAGGAGATCCGTGGTTCAAATCCCGACCATGGCATTGAATTTTTCATGTTGACTCAATCTATCAAAAACCTTAGCCTATACACGGCTAGTGTGGAGAAATGATTAATTTCCATCAATTAACTAAAATAATAAGAGTTAAATGATGAAGCCTGGGATTTAAGTACTTACGATAGTAAGTCGCCACAAACGGTGTATCTCGGATGCGAGAGCCCCTAGTGGTTTACCGAAAAAATATACGAGTCAAATGGAGAATTTAATGTCAGGACGGCACGTTGGCCATGGTAGCTGAATGGGTTAGAGCGACTGGACGGAAACCAGGAGATCCGTGGTTCAAATCCCGGCCACGGCGTTGGATTTTTCATGTTGACTCTATCCATCACTACCAGATATTTCCTTTTATTCATAATTAAATACGTTTATATTGGCAAAATGAGATGGCCCTTGGGCCCCATTGGTTCATCATGTCCTCTCCAAATTCTTAATTTGAGCTCAGCTTACAGACATGTTGTGCAGATATTTCTTAATTTTAATTACCTTAAATAAAATATACCAGAATTGTTCAGCGTGATGTATGCAAAATAGTTGTTCTAAACTGTTTAATTATTAATGGAAATTAATTGCTCTTTCACACTAGTCGTGTGTAAGGAAAGGTGTGGTTAGGTAGGGCCAAATAAAATGTGTAGTGTTTAACCCCTGTTTTTACTACATACGGCACCACAGGCGGTGACACTGATGATTAGGTAGTGGATTTATAACCACTAAAAATGTGTTGGTCTAACACTTTTTTCTAACACTTTTCAGTATACAAAATGCCTCAGGCGTCAAAGTTTTTCATTTAACTTGGTGAAACTTGGACAGGTCCATAATATGCAAATAAGAAACTTCACATTCTTATTTTTTGTTAATGCTCATGTTTGTTATGGTATAAAAAAGTTCATTACGTAGAAAATGAAGCTAGCCACAGTGAAGCAATGAACATTATACAAATATGAATATTTGTAACAAAAAATTCACTTACCTATCTTAAGAAAATTATGTTAATTCTTCTTTTTAATGCAGATCGATTTAAAAAACAAAAGCAACTCTATCTCTCAAAAACCTTAGCCTATACACGGCTAGTGTGAAGAAATGATTAGTCTCCATCAATTAATTAGAATATCGCGTAATGAATTTTGGAATACCAGCAGTTGATTCTGGTTTTAGGTTTGTTTCATTTTCAGATTTTGGTAATACTGACAAAGCATAAGAACATGGTAACCGGAATCCTTGACTACAAAGTTTATTGATGGACTGATGAAGAAAACAATTTGTTTTTGAAATCCATCTCCATTAGAAAGAAGAATTAACACCATTTTCTTAAGATAAGCGAAGTTTTTTGTTACAAATAATTATACAAGGGTTGTCCAGAAAGTAAGTTCTGTTTCAATTTATCTCCGCTGCAGCACTGCGATCGCAGTTCCACACATGCGCGGTAGACGCTCTGTATCAAGGAGAAGAAACGTGCGCCATTATGAAATCGCTGCCAGCCACGTACGCTTTGTTGTGCTGGTATACAATGTCGGTGTTGATTGAAAATCCCGCCGCTTATGAAATCAGATCTGTGATTTGTTTTCTGAATGCTAGGAAAGTGAAAACAATTTTATCGGAAAATTTGCGATGTCAAAAGGTGTTGTGTTTCTTCACGACAACGCACGACCACACACTGCAAATTCGACGAAAAACATCCTACAGGGATTTGGCTAGGACGTATTTGACCACCCTCCGTACAGCCCTGACCACACTCCTAGCAACTTTCATTGGTTTTGGCATCCCAAATCTTTCCTTGACGGTCAACACTTCAACAATGACGAAGAGCTGAAAGAAAATGTTTCCAACTGGTTGAAGACACAGGCGACAAACTTCTATGAAGAAGTTATACAAAAACTTGTGCCTCGCTATGACAAATGCCTAAAAAATTTCGGCAGTTATGTGGAAAAGTTGTTTAAGAATTGTAGAAATTTGTGCAATAAATAATTTTTCTGTATCTGTACACAATTTAATTTTATTACCAAAAAGAACTTACTTTCTGGACATACCTGGTATTTGTGTAAGAAGGTTCATGTTTTCGAAATTTTGAGAGCTAACACATGGAAAATATTTTAGAACAATTGCAGAAAGTGGACGAAAAGGTGAGAGAAAACAGACCCTTTACAATTTCATCATTGTGCGAGTATTTTCCTCAATATTCTCGTAGTGTTTTGTATCGCATTGTGACCGAGAACTTGAAGTACCGTAAATTGTGTTCACGTTGGGTTCCGAAAATGTTGACGGATTTGCACAAAACCCAACGTTTAGGCAGTGCATTGACTTTCATTGAGCGGTACCACAATGAAGGTGAAGATTTTTTAGACCAAATTGTTACTGGTGACGAAACATGGGTGGCCTGCGTCACACCAGAATCGAAACAACAATCCATGGAATGGCGACATTCATCATCACCCACAAAAGTGAAGTTTAAGCAAACAATTTCTGCCCGGAAAATCATGTTCAGCATTTTTTGGGACAGAAAAGGAGTATTGCTAGTGGAGTTTCTGCCTCGTAATCAGACAATCAATGCAGCGTCTTATTGTTAAACATTGAACAATCTGCGCCGTGCAATCCACAACAAAAGACGTGGCAAGTTGAGTAAGGGTATCGTTTTGCTGCATGACAATGCCCGTCCACATGTGGCTAATCGGACCAATGATCTCATCAAATCTTTTCAATGGGAAACTCTAGATCATCCTCCATACAGCCCTGATCTAGCGCCCAGCGACTACCATTTGTTCCTGCACTTGAAGAAACATCTGGGCGGTCAGCGTCTTCAAGACGATAACGAAGTCAAAACAGTTGTGATACAGTGGTTAACACGTCAGGCGGCAGAATTTTATGAGAAGGGTATTCAAAAACTGGTGCCACGTTATGACAAGTGCCTCAATATTCACGGAAATTATGTAGAACAGTAGATTAAGGTACAGGCTTTCATGTATTTTTTAATTCCAAAACGGTACTGACTTAAAAACATGCCTCGTACACATAGTGCAAAAAATAATGTGCAACACATATGCGGTAAGCACATAATGGAATCTCGAGAATTGAAAATACTCGGTGCAAGCGCCTCGTTTTTTTCAAACCTTTCCTTGTTCCGTGTACATTAATATCGCAATATACTATCATTAACGACTTTGTTAATTGACATGTTCATTACAACGCCGCCGATATGCCGGAATTTTGGCCCACAGGAATCCTTTTACGTGCAACCATATCTACTGACATGTGACTGTCGCTTTTGGATAAAAGGAATAAGCTGTTCATTGATAAGGGGCAAACTCTCGTCTTTCTGTTGGAAGAATTCTCTAAGAGAACAGACAAATTCTCTAGCTTGGCTATGCAATGTAACAGCCCAACCGTAAGCTGATCTTTGCCTTGGGCTATGATTCCTCGGTCTACCTCTAATACTACAACCACTACGTCTTGCTTCCATAAAAACGTATTTTAATTGTGTTTTAACAAAGTAGGCCAAGAATACACAGCGCAACTAGGCAAACTCTGTTTCCCACATACAACTAGCGATAACTGAGCTGAGGAGTACGTGATTTACCTATGTATTCAATCTGCCAAAGTTTCAAAGTATAAACTTGAAAGAAGCGTAGGGACAGTGAAGCACAAATTAGTACAAAGGTGAATCGAGACGATTCATTCACAAAAATCGTCATGGAGTCATGAAGTTTGAAACTCCACCACCCGACAACTTTGACAAGTACATCACGCCATCTATTGACGATACGGAGAATACAATTTGCACTAATCGAGTACCAGCTGATGATAAGAGCAAAAGCTTTTGAAACATGCCCTGTGAATAAACAGTGTGAGTGAAGCAATGTGTCAATATCTTCTCGATTCACTTTTGTACTTGCAACCTCTGTTTACGTTACCATAGCAACGACCTTTTATTCTTACTCGTAGCATCCCTTTCTTGATGACCTTCGCGTATCTTCTTTTAAAAATCAGACTGTACCAATCGCCCACCGCTCCTGGCCTTGAGTTATTCGTAGTATCCCTGGTCGGTAGTTTCTCATTTAACACAATTTTCTTTTATTCTTTTCCTTCTTATATTCCAAGTGCATATTCTGGAATTCGTGGCGGAGAACGACGTGGACACTAGAGGGCTGTTTGTTCGATGGGTCGTTCCTTCTACCTAGGTAGATCCAATCTTCGAGCCAACGCCTGCTAGGTTTAGCTTATTTGAGTGATAATTACAACAGATCCATCTGGATCGTAGTGCACCGTCTCCCCTTAGCTTACACCTGCTAAAAGGAAAAACTCAAAACCTTGAAAATCTAACTTGCATGCACCCACTCTTCTGCCAAATCTATGTTAGTCTACATAAACGTATGCAGAAATAATCTTACTACATATTTCCTTGTAGGTACATGAGGCATGCAGGAGACTAAAATAACAAGTTGAAAAAGTAGCTCACCATAGGAAAAAGAAAAACTGAATTTACTTACATACTCTGATGACATCACGTGAAATCAACTCAATTTTTTTAATTCACGTCCTCCAACGTCGTCATATCGCACGATGAACGATATTATGTTTAAATAGTACAGGATCCATACAGCTTAGAGTTACAAATCATCTTTCAGAATAAGGGAAAACCTCCAACGTTAAGTCATATCGAACGATGAATGAAGTGATGTTCAAATGAGTACATGGTACATAGAGCTTAGAGTTACCAGATATTCATATTTTAGAATAACAGAAAACCTATAACGTTAAATCAGATCGGACGATAAATGAAATGATGCTCAAATGAGTACAGGGTACATAGAGCTTACAGTTATCAGATATTCATCTTTCAGGATAAGAGAAAACCTCCAATGTTAACTCATATCGGACGATGGATGAAATGATGTTCAAATGAGTACACGGTACATAGAGCTTAGAGTTATCAGACATTCATCTTTCAGGATAAGAGAAAACCTCTAACGTTAAGTCATAGCGGACAATGAGTGAAATGATGTTCAAGTGAGTAAAGGGTACAAAGTGCTTAGTTAACATGATGTGTAGTGTTTAACGCCCGCTTTTACTACATACGGCACCGCAGGCGGTGACACTAATTAGATACATGAGATGAAGATGGAGCACCGGTGGAATGAGATGGCGGGGGAAGCCGGAGGTCCCGGAGAAAACCCGTCCCACTGCCGTGTTGTCCACCAGAAATCTCACTTTGCGGTCGCCTGGGATCGAACCCGGGCCGCCTTGGTAAGAGCCAAGCTATAAGGGAAAACCTCAAACGTTAAGACATATCTGACAATGAGTGAAATGATGTTCAAATGAGTACAGGGTACAAAGAGCTTAGAGTTAACAGACATTCCTCATTCAATATAAGGGAAAACCTCCAACGTTGTCATATCTGACGATGAGTGAAATGATGTTCAAATGAATACAGGGTCCATAGAGCTTAGAGTTACCAGACATTCATCTTTCAGAATAAAGGAAAACCTCCAACCTTGTCATATCGGACGATGAATGAAATGATGTTCAAACGAGTACAGGGTCCATAGAGCTTAGCGTTAAGAGACATTCATCTTTCAGGATAAGAGAAAACCTACAGCGTTAAGTCGTATTGGACGATGAGTAAATGATGTTCAAATGAGTCCAGGGGACATAGAGCTTAGAGGTACCAGTTATTTATCTTTTAGAGTGAGAGAGAATCACGAAAAGAGCCTCATCTCGTTAACTCACCTTGACCGAGGTTTAAACTTGAGAGCTCCAGAACAGTACGCAGACACAGTATCGCCACGTAACAGAGGCGGGCAGCGACTCGAATGGTGAATTCACTACTAAAATGTCAAACTACGAAATAATTATGTCCTACATGGTTAAGATCAAGAAACAGAAATCAGGTATTTTGTGTGTGTGTGTGTGTTTGTGTGTGTGTGTGTGTGTGTGTGTGTGTGTGTGTGTGTGTGTGTGTGTCTGTACAGCCTAAACAAATGAGAAGAGTCGCTTGAATAGGAAACATGGTACATATTTCGGTTCAGCATCTTTCGTGGATGCAACACGAATATATTCGAGAGAAATGTGAAATGTGTGTAGTGTTTATGCCAGCTTTTACTACATACGGCACCGCAGGCGGTGACACTGATGGTACATGAGATGAAGATGGAGCACCGGTGGAATGAGATGGCGGGAGAAACCGGAGGTCCCGGAGAAAACCCTCCCCAGCGCCGTGTTGTCCACCACAAATCTCACTTTGCGGTCACCTGGGATCGAACCCGTTTCGCCTTGGTGAAAGCCAAGCGGTCTAACCAAACTTGTGTACAGATGCAGAAAAATGATTTATTGCAAAAAAATTCTACAACACTTAAACAACTTTTCCACATAACTACCGAAATTTTGCAGGCATTTGTCACAGCGAGGCACTTGTTTTTGTATACCTTCTTCATAGAAGTTTGCCGCTTGTGTCTTCAACCATTTGGAAACATTTTCTTTCAGCTCTTCGTCATTGTTGAAGTGTTGACCGCCAAGGAAAAATTTGAGATGCAAAAACAGATGAAAGTCGCTAGGTACGAGGTCAGGGCTGTACGGGGTGTGGTCAAACACGTCTCAGCCAAATTCTTCTAGGATCATTTTCGTTGCAATTGCAGTGTGTAGTCGTGCGCTGTCGTGAAGAAACACAACACCTTTTGACAGCCGATAAATTTCAATTGGTTTCACTTTCCTAGCATTCATAAAACGAATCACAGATCTGATTTCACAAGCGGTGGGATTTTCAATCAACACCGACATTATAAATGTGCACAACAAAGCCTACGTGGCTGACAGCGATCTCACCATGGCGCACGTTTCTTCTCCTTGATACAGAGCGTCTACCACGCATGTGCAGAGCTGCGACTGCAGCACCGCAGCGGAGATAATTTGAAACAGAACTTACTTTCTGGACGCCGCTTGTATTAAAGTTAAGTAGCTGTGTTTCTTTGACCCCATTAATATTCTATACTCACGCTATCTCCTGTTCTGGCATTTAATTTACTGAAGACAGTCTTTTGTTTAGAAATGGGAATTTTGACAGTGTTTTTTTTGTTTGTTTATAGTTGTGCTATATGCAGTATTTCATTTGTAGTTATAACATTTAATAAATATCCTGATGATGGGAGAGATGTACACTCCTAAAACGTTGATATCTAATCGTCTTTTCACCTGGCTTGCTTCCCAAGAACAACTTGAGCATATTCGTCGCCAGGAAAGCTTCAGATCTTATTTAACAAAATTAATAGTAAATAAACATTTAACTTATTTTATAACTATATTTATGACTTTAATATGTATGCATGCATGTATGTATGTATGTATGTATTTATTTATTTATTTATTTATTCACTGCAATTGGGTACTACCCGGTGGCATAGTTAAGAATACAGATCAAAATACAAATACTAGATTTACAACAATAACACAATAAACAATACAAACATGGTATTATTTTAACTTTAGTCACTTAAAACATATCTAATTAATTCTCTATTTACATATTATATACCATTCTAATTTCAAAGTTAAACTATAAACCATCTAGATTTTTTCTAAATTTCTTCAGCGACAGGGGACAGCCCTGAAAGACTGCTACAGGCAATTCATTCCATTCTTCAATGGTTCTATTAACAAAAGAAAATTTTCCTACGTCGGTTCTGTATCTTCTACCCTTAATTTTATACCTATGATCGTTTCGTCCATAATAATCCGGATTATCTAACCTTACACTAACGTCCACCCATGCCTTTACACCAGCATTAGCTTTGAATAATGCTACCAACCTATGTTTTTTACGCCTAATTCTTAATTCCTCCCATTTAGACTCATCTCCTTTTATAGGCCCAAAATACTTGCCTCTTTTTATGAATTTTATTGCCCTCTTCTGTATTTTTTCTAACGGATCGATTTGGTTAGCTCTATACGGGTCCCAGCATGCTACTCCATATTCCATAACCGGCCGCAGTAAGGCCTTGTAGGCAATTTCCCTGGACCTAGCGCTCCCCTTTTTCAATATTCTCATTACAAAATGTAATGCCTTCCACGCATTCCTAAATGTGGAATTTACTTGTTCGTCCCATCCAGCGTTACTTGCCAGGTACACTCCCAAGTATTTGCAGCTATCCACCTGTGGAATTTGCACCCCTCCCATCTGATAGTTAACAATAATTTTGTCCTTAGTTCTACTAAAAACAATGGACTTACTTTTCTTGGCATTAACTAACATTTTGTTAGCTGCAGCCCAATTCCAGATTTCATTTAGATCATCCTGAAGAGCTTTTGTTGTTTTCGTTTCTTTCTTGATGTTCATACAGAGAAAACGGGAACTAAAAGCAACAAATTTCACTATTTTTTTGTATGGCTAAAACGAAATGCGATTCCTCTTTAACCTTATAGCCTGACTTTTTCTAGAACGTGTAACTCGAGATGTACAGGATTTAAGATGCTAATCCACAATAAGCAGGTAAGTTGTATATCGAATGTCCACAGAGTGGTCTCCCTTTTAGTGAGCTCTTTGGGCATTAACAATGGAACTAACAATGCCTGTTAATTAACTTGGATTTCAGTTGTTCATTTTGTATAGTTTGTCTTCTTTATATAGAATAAAAGTGCATTCATGTTATTCCATAATTCGCTTTTGCCTAGAGAAAACCCTCCACCTCCACAGTCAGGAATCACACCCGCGACTCCACACACAGGTACTCGACCAAGCTCTTGAGAAACAAATGAATGTGACACGTAATACCTCTCAAGATGACAACTGCAAAATTCAAATCAATAACATCGAATGGTTTAAAAATTACTAATCATTAAAAAATTGGTTACTTGGCATAAATCAAAATACAATTTTGGTGCACCAACAACACGAATGATACAAAACTTGTTCACTTTACAAGTTATTGGCAGTAAACACAAGATACACTATTTGTTTCTCAGTTGTTATTATTATTTTTTTGCAAGGCAATACGCCTACGCAAATCTAAGATAAGTTGCATTCTGTGTATGGGGACTCTGCACCGTCATTTACCACAGTGAAATTTTGGGCAGTTGTATTTAAACGTGCCGCTAAGAGCTTGGGAGACGATGAACGTTCGGGACGTCCAAAACTGCAACTACCGACGAAAAGATCGCCAAAGTTCACCAAATGGTGCTAGGCGACTGCTGAATTAAAGTAAGAGAGATAGCAGAGGCTATGAACATGTCAAAAGAACGTGTTTTGTCACATATTAAATCAACATTTAACCATGAGAAAGCTGTCCGCGCGTTGGGTGCCGCGTTTGCTCACGTTAGACCAAAAACGTGTTCAAATGAACATTTCCAACGCTCTATTGGCGCAGTTTAGGCGCAATAAGTCCAAGTTTTGGCGCTGATTAATTACTGTAGATGAAACTTGGATATACCATTATACTCCTGAAACAAAAATGCAGTCCAAAGAGTGGACTGCAATGGGGAAACCGGCTCAAAAATACTGTTTTCTACTGGGAAAGTAATGGCGTCTGTTTTTGGAATAGTTACGGAGTTATCTTAATCCATTGACCTCAGGAAGGAAAAAGCATTACAGTAGCTTACTATGCATCATTACTTGACAAGCTTAAGGTAGAACTTGCAGAAAAACGGCCACATTTGCAGAAAAAGAAAATCCTGTTTCGCCAAGACAACGCACCATCTCACACCTCAGCGGTTGCAATGGCGAAAATCCACTAATTACGGTTTGAACTTCTTGACCATCCGCCTTATTCACCAGATCTAGCCCCAAGTGACTTCTTTTTGTTCCCCCATTTGAAAACTGCGCTCGGAGGACAGAGATTTTCGTCAAATGAAGAGGCAATCACCTTCGTGAACAATTATTTTGTAGAGAAAAACGCCGAGTACTATTTGGACGGGTTACAGAGACGGGAGGATCGCTGGGAGAAGTGTGTACAGTTACAATGAGACTATGTTGAAAAACGCCGAGTACTATTTGGACGGGTTACAGAGATGGGAGCATCGCTGGGAGAAGTGTGTAGAGTTACAAGAAGACTATGATGAAAAACGCCGAGTACTATTTGGACGGGTTACAGAGATGGGAACATCGCTGGGAGAAAAGTGTAGAGTTAGAATGAGACTATGTTGAAAAACGCCGAGTACTATTTGGACGGGTTACAGAGATGGGAACATCGCTGGGAGAAAAGTGTAGAGTTAGAATGAGACTATGTTGAAAAACGCCGAGTACTATTTGGACGGGTTACAGAGATGAGAACATCGCTGGGAGAAGAGTGTAGAGTTAGAATGAGACTATGTTGAAAAACGCTGAGTACTATTTGGACGGGTTACAGAGATGAGAACATCGCTGGGAGAAGTGTGTAGAGTTAGAATGAGACTATGTTGAAAAACGCCGAGTACTATTTGGACGGGTTACAGAGATGAGAACATCCCTGGGAAAACTGTGTAGAGTTACAAGGAGACTATGTTGAAAAACGCCGAGTACTACTTGGACGGGTTACAGAGATGGGAGCATCGCTGGGAGAAGTGTGTAGAGTTACAAGGAGACTATGCTGAAAAACGTCGGGTACTATTTGTACGGGTTACAGAGATGGGAGCATCGCCGAGAGAAGTGTGTAGAGTTACAAGGAGACTATGTTGATAAACGCCGAGTACTGTTTGGACGGGTTACAGAAATAGGAGCATCGCTGGGAGAAGTGAGTAGAGTTAAAAGGAGACTATGTTGAAAAACGCCGAGTACTATTTGGACGGGTTACAGAGATAGGAGCATCGCTGGGAGAAGTGAGTAGAGTTACAAGGAGACTATGTTGATAAACGCCGAGTACTGTTTGAACGGGTTACAGAGATGGGAGCATCGCTGGGAGAACATGTAAAGTTACAAGGAGACTATATTGAAAAACGCCGAGTACTATTTGGACGGGTTACAGAGATGAGAACATCGCTGGGAGAAGTGAGTAGAGTTACAAGGAGACTATGTTGAAAGACGCCGAGTACTATTTGGATGTGTTACAGAGATGAGAGCATCGCTGGGAGAAGTGTGTAGAGTTACAAGGAGACTATGTTGAAAAACGTCGAGTACTATTTGGACGGGTTACAGAGATGGGAGCATCGCTGTGAGAAGTGTGTACAGTTACAAGGAGACTATGTTGAAAAACGTCGAGTACTATTTGGACGTGTTACAGAGATGGGAGCATCACTGGGAGAAGTGTGTAGAGTTACAAGGAGACGATGTTGAAAAACGTCGAGTACTATTTGGACGGGTTACAGAGATGAGAGCATCGCTGGGAGAAGTGTGGAGAGTTACAAGGAGACTATGTTGAAAAACGTCGAGTACTATTTGGACGGGTTACAGAGATGAGAGCATCGCTGGGAGAAGTGTGTAGAGTTACAAGGTGACGATGTTGAAAAACGTCGAAAACTATTTGGACGGGTTACAGAGATGAGAGCATCGCTGGGAGAAGTGTGTAGAGTTACAAGGAGACGATGTTGAAAAACGTCGAGTACTATTTGGACGGGTTACAGAGATGAGAGCATCGCTGGGAGAAGTGTGGAGAGTTACAAGGAGACTATGTTGAAAAACGTCGAGTACTATTTGGACGGGTTACAGAGATGAGAGCATCGCTGGGAGAAGTGTGTAGAGTTACAAGGAGACTATGTTGAAAAACGTCGAGTACTATTTGGATGTGTTACAGAGATGGGAGCATCACTGCGAGAAGTGTGTAGAGTTACAAGGAGACTATGTTGATAAACGCCGAGTACTATTTGGACGGGTTACAGAGATGAGAACATTGCTGATAGAAGTGTGTAGAGTTACAAGGAGACTACGTTCAAAAAGGCCAAGTACTATTTGGACGGGTTACAGAGATGAGAACATCGCCGGGAGAAGTGTGTAGAGTTATAAGGAGACTATGTTGAAAAAAAATATAAATAAAAACATTATGAAAAAAATGTATTGTATCTTTATTAGGTCGGAAAATTTTCAGACAACCCTCATATATGCACATGTTTGACAGCCATGCATTAAGAATGGACCTACCTTTGTTATATGGAAGTAAATATTTGTTTCTTTCCTTGAATACCTTTAGTGTTCTTGGTAGTATTCCCCAGATCTTATGGAACTCACATATTATTTAAATCTTAATTGTGATACTACATCCAAGAGAGCTTGTTGTATTCTTTATGTAAATGGTCTGATCTGAATGTTGTTTCATCAGATCTGGTGTCGCGGCTTTCCGTTTCCGGTAGAGTTAGGTAACGTCCGGACTATATCGTGATCTGAGAACCGTATGGTTAGTGTTAGGTAAACTGCAACACCCACAAAATAATATGTATGTATTATTTGACAAATAAGTGCAGTTGTTACGGGAGGTCGCTAGGGTAGCATGGCTTGGTTTAGAGAAGCCAGAGAAAGCACAGTATGACCATCAAAACATCAGCAAGACGTATAGTTTTGTACTTGAGAAATTGACATACCATGTCTTTGAGTATTCTCCAGAATATGTTCTTCTACCTTTAAAAGGATCTTTTCTTTAACAACGTTCATAAATTTACGTACTGTAGGAATATTTCTTCTATGGAAAAAATCTTTTCCTCCATACTAGCTATGTGTAGGCAAAAGTTTGGATTGAGTAGAGCCAGACTGAAAATTCAATACCATTGCCGGGATTTGAACCACGTTTCATGCCTCTAGTCATCCAAGCTTTAGCCTGCACATGGATAGTGTGGAAGTAATGATTATTTCCATCAATTTACCTGAATAACATAGTGGTTTAACTATGAAGCCTGGGACTTAAGTACTTGCAGCATAGTAAGTTGTCACAATAGCTGTGTCTCTCATTGTATATGAGAACCCCTAGAGGTTTACTGGGGAAAATATGAGTCAGTTGGAGAATTTAATTTCATGTCGGCATGTTGGCCATAGTACCTCAGTGGTTTAGAGCAAACGCACGGAGAGCGGGAGATCCGTGTTTCAAATCCCGGCTATGGCATTGAATTTTTCAGTCTAGCTCTACTCTCCCGTATAGGAGGGAATCCGTCCCCTTCAGCTGCTGTGGTGCGAGCGCTGTGGACCCTTAATACTCGTGGTAATGTCTGTTTAGTTAACGCATGTGCAGTTCGGAGTTAAAGGAACCTGAGCCTCCCGCCCACTAATGACCGTCATAAATCTATCTCCACACTTTAGAAATGGAACACTGTCGTTGAGGACCAATAGCAACCCTGATTTTCTCGAAGTGAAAGTCGCATGTCTACTCCACGTGGAGTCTCAGTTGCCAAAGTTCCAACTTCCAGTTGATCTGTTTCATTACGTTCAGAAATTCGTTGTGTGTCACGATGTGGAGACCGTGGGAGGGAAATGCAGTGGTAAATGCAAATGAAGTAGTAGATTACTTTCAGTCAAGTGAAAATAATCAAAGTGATGACAATAGTGTGAATAACTGGGCCGAGTTATATTACTGGAAAAGCCTCAAAAAACAAAGTTATAACGGGAACTGTTTCTAAGCAAATTCAAGCGCTTGTTTTGAACACATAAATGTGTGCTGACAAATAATCTTGGTAAGGGGTCGCGCAACGAACCTGATTATAAATTCCTGGTATTCACAGAAATACAGTAAGAAATATTGTGACGAAAGGAATACCAAAGACGCCGATCAAGTGTGAAAACAAAAGGAAACGTTTCTCTAAAGTAGATAATTTCACATGCGATTTAATTCTTCGAGAAATTTATGGATTCTATGCAAAAAGGAGAGCACCCACCTTAGATGAATTGGTTGCACATTTGTAAGAAATTTGTAATTTTCCTTATGGGCACTGCACTTTGCGCGGTCTCCTGAAGGAGCTGGGTTTCAAATACCGCCCTTTGAATAAGATAAGGGTTATTATGGAATCCAGTAGAATTGTAGCTTGGCGATATATACTTGTCAAAACTAAGGAAGTTTCGCAGTAATGGACATAAGATAACTTATTTAGACGAAACCTCGTACGACACCCATGACGTATCGAGAAAGGTGGCAACCTTGCAGAAAGATCTGGGAGAAGAAGGGTCGGGGGTTGTAAAACGATTAGAAGGGTTCGTCAAAGGCAGAGGCCGTGCACACGCGTTAACTAAACAGGCTCTACCTCTGACGTTACTAGAGGAACCTCGGGCCGAACTGCCGAGCCCCTCCCGTCGGGAAATTGGGTTGGACTCGAGTAGGCAGTGTGTTCCCGACACCCACGGGGAATTGGGTACCTCCGGCCGGGATACGGCCGCCCGGAGGGAGTAGATGGTTGCCTCATAAGTCCCGGGTACTAGGCTGCAGAGCTAGTAGAAGGTGTGCTAGATCACCAGGCGGCCCCACCGAGGTTTTCGATAGTCTTACCTGCGTGTTCGACGCGCGTAAGTGGCGTATCCATTTCCGTCCCGTCTTGATGTTGTGGTCAACGGGGAGGGGGGGTTATCCGGGTTGAAGGAGGCCAGGGTCTTCGGACTCGCTCTACTCATCGATATCTCTTCTCTGTTCGTAAAACTCGAGAAAAATTCTGCACACAACACATTTTTCAAACTCATCGAGTTCGAACCTTTTTGGACGTGGATGATGTTGAAATTTTTCTCCCCTCACTTTAAATTTTGAGTCTCTTTCACTATATTATGTACAGTTCGTTTACTGCCTTTTCTCTAGCATTATTTCACGGAGTAATTAACACCTTAGCGTTTGCCTTCTTTACAAAATTGCAAAACATTCAATATTAATTTTCTACTTTGAGAGGCTGCACCGTCGCCGAGGGTTTAGACCGCTTGGCACTCACCAACGAGGCCAGGCGACCGCTTGCGAGATTTGTAATGGACAGCACGGTGCTGGGGCGGGTTTTCTCCAGGATCTCCTCTTTCCCCCTTCAGCATTCCACCGATTGCTCCATCGTCATCTTTCCTATCATTTCATCTCACCCTCATTCTGTCATCCACTTCCCTCACGTTCATACCAGAAACTGGGCTGATCACCCATCCTGTGCTGACTTTCTCACTGATCCAAAGATTCCGTTCCTCAAACCACATAAGGGCTAAGAGAAACAAGAACAACCTGACACCACGTAGTGGTACACGGGAACAGTTCAAGATGAACTGCTTTGATTTGGTAGCTATAATTAGGATCAGAGCTCAAACAGCTGATCCTTTACAAATATTCCGTAACAACTCCAGTGGCGGTTTTATTTCTCCTTGTAATGCAAATTAGTTTCAGTTGCTATTTATGAGTTTATATGTTTAATGGAAGACTCATGTTTATTTTGTACCAGTAGCTTTAAAATAATATTAGTAATAAATATGTCTTATGTGGGCCTCTGTATATATAAAAGCATATTGAGAAGGTAGAGCCAGACTGAAAAAAAATCAATGCCATAGCCGGGATTTGAACCACGGATGTTCTGGTCTCCGTCCAGCCGCTCAAAACCATTGAGCTACTATGGCCAACGAGACGACATGACATTAAATTCCCCAACTGACTCATGTTTTTCGCAGTAAACCACTTAGGAGTTCTCATAAACATAGGAGACAACTACCTTAATGACGACTTACTATGCTGTAAGTACTTTAAGTCCCGGGCTTTATAGTTAACCACTATTAGGTACAATAATGGAAATTAATTGTTCTTTCACACTTTCCGTGTGCAGGACGCACTATTAAAAGGCAGGGCCAGACTGAAAAATTCAATGCCGTAGCCGGGATTTGAACCGCGGATCTTCTGGTTCTGTCCAGCCGCTCTAACCCTTGAGCTATTATGGCCAACGTGTCGACATGGCATTAAATTCTCCAACTGACTCGTGTTTTTCCCGGTAAACCAATAGGAGTTCTCATAAACACATGAGACAACTACCTTAATGGTGGCTTACTATGCACTTCCTTTGGGCACTTATTCCATATGGCATGATGCAAAGATTCATTGGCATTATGTGTTTTTCCTGTTTTGCACATCTCTAGTAATGTTGTAGAAGCCAGCCTCTGATATATTGGCAACATTTTAGGAACTATTTTGTCTGAAAGCCTTATTTTTCTTTTCTTGAATTGAAAATTTAAGAACGGAAAACAGACAAAGAATGTGGATGTAGGCTAAAGAAGGCGAGACTCTGACAGAGTTTAAAAGCCACCGACATTTAAATAAGCATTTAAAAATGGCGTTCGGAGGCAAATTATGCATTTTTCACATTCGGGAATGTCTAAATTATTTTATAGAATTAAAATTAAAAAAGTCGTTATTTTCACGATTTTCATGAAATTTCAGTCATAAATACCCTTAAGATGGAGTAGAGAAAGCAATAAACGTTTGTAAGGGTAGAGAAAGTGTGTTCTATGTCCTGGCCATACAAAGTCAAAACCATCACAAAGCAACCGTCTCGTACGTCTCCACTGTAAATATAAAGAAATGGCATTTCTACAAACCTCTATTTCATTTACATAAAGTAGAAAGAAAAATAAACAAGCAAAGTCTACCAACAGAATTTAGTTGTGGCCAAGACGACAATTAGTGGTGCAACTTGCTTGCTATGTTTCGTTGTGAATGGATGCCTGTCACGGTAATTTAACGTTAAACTGTCACGCTCAATTTTCTTCGTAAAAGGCCATTATTTACGAACATTCTTTCTCTCTCTCTATCTTGAGCTGAGTATCTAACAATAGCATTTAGTTCCGGTGTAAGAAGATTAGCGGTCCCTCACTCCCCGCCCCCCCTCTAAGGGTCTACCAACACCAGAAGTTATAAAACGGCACTTACAGTTCAGCTTTTGGTTTGGTTTATAACACTAGGCCATGGATCATGTAGCTAATTGTAATATTAAATTCAGAAAAGAATTAACTTATTTCTTTGTTAATATAAGAGCCACGCATAGCGTGTAGCCGCAACATCACGGAAGTTCCAGCGCTCGCTATGCGGAAATACGACGACTGTGCACCGGTACATTATCTTTGTGAAATGATAAAACACACGCAAGCGTTGTCACTGTGTCAACATTACTAAACTTTTCAAATAAAACGTAACATGCACGACAAGCCCCAACATACACGTTAGCGCAACACCAGAAAAAACACTCAATTACAATTTCCCATTTTGCAAAAGCCTAAGTATTTGAAAATTCAAACCATAAAATAAAGTCTCCATTTTTTTTACTTGTTTCTTTAACCACAATGGTCATATCGGCGGCTGTTCTCCTTTGGAACACATCGAAGGTGTTAACTCGTATTCGTTGGGTTTTAATCATTAGATCACGTACACATTTATACCTCGCCTTTAACTGCAATGGTTATATCGGCGACCGTTCTCCTTTGGAACATATCGAAGGTGTTAACTCGTATTCGTTGGGTTTTAATCATTAGATCACGTACACATTTATACCCCGCCTTTAACTGCAATGGTCATATCGGCGGCCGTTTTCCTTTGGAACATATCGAAGGTGTTAACTCGTATTCGTTGGGTTTTAATCATTAGATCACGTACACATTTATACCCCGCCTTTAACTGCAATAGTCATATCGGCGGCCGTTCTCCTTTGGAACATATCGAAGGTGTTAACTCGTATTCGTTGGGTTTTAATCATTAGATCACGTACACATTTATACCTCGCCTTTAACTGCAATGGTTATATCGGCGACCGTTCTCCTTTGGAACATATAGAAGGTGTTAACTCGTATTCGTTGGGTTTTAATCATTAGATCACGTACACATTTATACCTCGCCTTTAACTGCAATAGTCATATCGGCGGCCGTTCTCCTTTGGAACATACCGAAGGTGTTAACTCGTATTCGTTGGGTTTTAATCATTAGATCACGTACACATTTATACCTCGCCTTTAACTGCAATGGTTATATCGGCGACCGTTCTCCTTTGGAACATATCGAAGGTGTTAACTCGTATTCGTTGGGTTTTAATCATTACATCACACACACATTCACACTCTCATTCATACTTCCAGAATCTGGGGAAGATGGGGAATTATCTTGGTCGGAGAAAATCCCCATCCCCACCGCCGGGGATCGAACCCGGGACCCCTAGCATGGCAAGCAGGTGCTCTACCGACTGGTCTCCAATTTATTTAATATAGAAAACATGTTTATTGTCAATGAATGTTACATTGATGAAAAGGTGGAACATATATATTTTTCAGCTTAATCACCATTCCGATCGATGCAATTTTACATGCACTGTGTCAATGAAATGAAATGTGTAGTGTTTAACGCTCGCATTTACTACATACGGCACCACAGTCGGTGACACTGATGATACATGAGATGAAGATGGAGCACCAGTGGAATGAGATGGCGGGGGAAAGTGGAGGTCCCGGAGAAAACCCGCCCCAGCGCCGTGTTGTCCACGACAAATCTCACTTTGCGGTCGCCTGGGATCGAACCCGGGCCTCCTTGGTGAGAGCCAAGCGGTCTAACCACTGAGCCACGGCGTGGCCTGCGCTGTGGCACTTTTTGTATACCGTTGTCATAGCACTCTTCCGCCAAGTTGCGCAGGTAGCGCTCAACCTCGGGTTTTAAATCACCGTCGGTCTGGAAATGTGTTCCCATCCGAACTGGGCCAGGAGATCAGCAGTATGGGGACGAGCGTTGTCTCCCTTCATCAGCATTCCCCCTCCTTCGATTTTGAATGGCACGTCACAATTTTTTAAAGTCTCACAGTAGCTAGCGGCGTTTATTGTTGTGCCGGTAGGCATAAACTCGCACAACAATACAGCTTTTCTGTTCCAGAACACACTAACCATCACTTTGCCAGAAAATGTCTGTTTCATCTTTCGTGACTTTGGCGAATTCGAATGCCGCCACTGACGAGAACGTTCTTTAGTTTCTGGTGTTGTGTAGTGCACCCAGGTTTCATCGCCAGTGACAACTGAATCCAACAATTCCTCGCCCTGTTCTGCATAGCGCTGCAGAAATCGGTGGGCCGCTTCAACACATTGCCGTTTATGGTCTTCGGTGAGCATTTTGGGGACCCACCTCACACACCTTGCGATAATGCAAATGTTCGGTCAAAATCTTGTCCATCGTAGTCTTACTGACTTCAGGGATAAGTTCGCACAGCTCGCGGACTGTCACACGCCGATCTTTAAGCATTTCTTGCTCCACTTTTGCAATTGTTTCGGCTGAAACTGAAGGCCGACCAGAACGCTGTTCGTCATGGACGTCTGTACGTCCGTCTTGGAACTCTCTGACCCACTTTCGCACGTTTTTGACGTCCATACACTGTGGCCCATAAACTTCTCAACAAATAACACCAGAAATCCTACCAAATACCTCCCACAATAGGCAGTGGATCAGGCTGGGCTTCATGTCAAGCCTGTATCCCTGCATCAGAAGCCACCCTCTGCTGAATCGCACTGCGAGACAGCTAAGATCAGCTCCTGGAATGCGCGGGTGCTTAAGCCGGTACCGCAGCACATTTCTCCTTCCCAATCCGGTGGAGGTTTTTTAGTGGAGTAGTACCCTTGAGATGAAGCCCACATAACCCACTGTGCCCTCCAACACAGTGGAAATCCATAAATGGATTTTTCCTCCACTCGACAAAAAAAAAAAAAAAAAAAAAAAAAAAAAAAAAAAAAAAACTTCTCAACACTGACGATGAATTTCAGTGGGGGTAGTGCCCTTGGCACTAAAGAAACGGATCTCTACACGCGGCGGAAGTGATAGGAAGCTTCATCGCAAACGGCGGCCCAGCCAAGACTAATGGTTGCAGCGAGTTCGTTGAGGTGGGGATTTGAAGGGGTGAAACCAAGTTACACGCCAGTGTTGCCGGATCTCGCGTAATAGCGTTCCTCACGGCTCCAGCGCCTTGGAGACCTTATTTTACACACACGCCTCATAGTTAACATTACAAAAAGAAGCGAAATGATTTGTTAGCTTGTACAAAATGTTACATCTTGAATGTAAAGCTTGTCTCAACCTTAAAAGACAGTATGGAATTTTTTTTAAAATTATTTACGTCCTTAAACTTTTTAGGTCATATCGGACAATGAATGGAATACCATCTACGCAACCGAGGCGGGCCCCACAGTTACTGACGTAAGAGCACGACTGGAGCAGTTACACCCAAAAGGTCATTAAGACGTTTGTCGCAGCAGACAGGGTACACCTACTCAATGTGTCAGAGAGCTGCGAAAAGTGCAGGCCTAAAGACATATAGGGTATAGAGGAACCAGATAAGGATAAAAGACGATGAATGAAATGGGTGAAATGATGCTCAATGCGTCCGGGGTCCATGGACCTTAGAGTTACCCGACATTCGTCTATCAGGATAAGGGAAAACCCCGGAAAAACCTTATCCAGGTAACTCACCCTGACCGAGATTCGAATTCGGGACCTCTTGAACGTGAGGCAGACATGCTACCATCTACGCTACCGAGGCGGGCTTAAGATTTTTAAAGGATAGGGTCAACATACAAAATCAATGCCTGGGACTAAAGTACTTACGATAGTAAGTCGCCACAAACGGTGTATCTCGAATGCGATAGCCCTTAGTGGCCTACCGGGGAAATATATGAGTCAAATGGAGAATTTAATGTCAGGACGGCACGTTGGCCATGGTAGCTCAAAGGTTAAGAGCGACTGGACGGAAACCAGGAGATCAGTGGTTCAAATCCCGGCCATGGAATTGAATTTTTCATGTTGACTCTATCTTATCAAAAATCTTAGCCTATATACGGCTAGTGTGGAGAAATGATTAAGTTCCATCAATTAACTAAAATCCTGTCATATTGTCCATCACATGGTTCACAGATGAAGCATGGTTCCAATCAACCCGTTTTTTAAACTCACAGAACTCACGCCATTGGGCCCTCGAATATTCACATGTCATCCATGAAGCACTTATGTACTCGGTTAGAATCGGAGTTTGGTGCGCTACATGCGCACAAAGAATAGTAGGACCATTTGTTTTTTAAAAAGCAGACTGTGAACTCTGTAGAGTAGCGACTGAGTGGACTTTGTTGAGCAACTGGACGATGTAGAGCTGAGTCAAGGGTATTTTCAATGCCTTCTTAAGCTTTTCACCTTACGCAGGCCTGCTGCTCCAGCAAATATACGACTCTATAACACTGAAGTCCCCTGGTTACCTTCTGATTGTGCAGTCAAATATCTTGGCGTCCATCTAGATCGTCGACTGACACGGAGCACACATATCAAATGCAAACTAAATCAAGCCTATTGTCGCGGCGCTGGGCATAAACGTTTCGGCACAAATAGATAACGAACTTGTGTAAACAGATAGTGCCGGCAAGCAAGATAACTGAGGCAAAGGCCTCGTCGGGTAGATTAAGTTACTTTTCTCGAAGATGATAGAATGTTTGAATTATGTAACTAGATGCCTTGTTTTCCAGAAATCTCTAGTGATTGACAGAACAGTCTGGTAATCATGAATGGAGATATAAAAGGGATTGTGACACGCTAACACGACAGTTGTAGTTGTGAAATGGTTTTTCTGTAACAGTCAGTGTTGTTGTAATGTTGTTACGTGAGAATTGGACAGTGTATTGCTACGGAAATAAAGAAGATTTTTAATTTCTGCAACTCGGTCTTTTAATTATACGAACCCACAAAGTTACACTATGCTCGTCTTCACAAGTTGTATCCCATCCTCAACGAAAAATCCTCTTTACGAGTCGAATGTACGCTGCTACTACACAGACCGCTTCTTCTAGATGCCAGTCCTGTATGGGAATGTGCTTCACCTACTCATATTCACCAACTCCAGGTGTTTCACGCCCCGTGGTACATCCGGAATGCACAGCTGCATAGAGAATTGGACATAGTCAGCATTAATGAGTACATCTCTACAACGACAAGTAGATTGTTTGCTCACCTTCCTTGTGTATCAGGTGCTTTATTCTTCCAACTGGGACGTCGCCTTGATGCTGCACCAAGACTGAAGGCACGCTTGTCACAGGACATTTTATTTCTATAATGTTTGTTTATTCTGTAATAAAGAAGTTATTTAATTTATTGCTTGAGGACGCTAATGAGTATCCTCTTTCCCTGTATACTTTAATTTTATTATGTATATTATGTATATAGCTCCACAATTTGTATAGCACCAACTGTACTGAGCAATTGACATAAAAATTCAGCAAAAAAGGGTATTTTCAGCAAGATGGCGCTATATGACATACATAAAATAAATCCATGGAACTAATTGCAAGATTGTTTGATGACCGGATAATTTCCAGAAACCTGTGGCCCCCGAGATGTCCATACTTCTTTCTATAGTGTTACTTAAAAGACAGGGTGTGCGCCACACATCCCCAGACATCGGACGTTCTGAAGTACATCTCACATGTGATTCAAGCTATGTAAAGTCTGTTTCGTTAACGCGTGTGCACGTCGGCTGCTGCCTTTGGCGAACCCTTATAATCGTTTTACAACCCCGGCCCTCCTTCTCCCAGACCGTTCTGCAAGGTTGCCACCTTTCTCGATACGTCATGGATATCGTACGAGGTTTCGTCTAAACAAATTATCTTATGTCTATTACTGCAGAACTTCCTTAGTTTTGACGATATATACAATTCTACTGGATTCCATAATAACCCTTATCTTATTCAAAGTGCGGTATTAGAAACCCAGCTCCTTTAGGAGACCGCGCAAAGTGCAGAGCCCATATGGAAAATCACAAATTTCTTGCAAATGTGCAATCAATTCATCTAAGGTGGGCGCTCTCCCTTTTGCATAGAATCTATAAATTTCTCGACGAATTAAATCGCATGTGAAATTATCTACTTTAGAGAAACGTTTCCTTTTGTTTTCAAACTTGATCGGCGTCTTTGGTATTCCTTTCGGTACTATATTTCTTACTGTATTTCTGTGAATGTCCAGAATTTATCATCAGGTTCATTGCACGACCCCTTACCAAGATTATTTGTCAGCACATATTTATATGTGTTCAAAACAAGCGCTTGAATTTGCTTAGAAACAGTTCCCGTTATAACTTTGTTTTTTGAGGCTTTTCCAGTAACATAACTCGGCCCAGTTATTCACACTATTGTCTTCACTTTGATTATTTTCACTTGACTGAAAGTTATCTAGTACTTCATTTGCATTTACCACTTCATTTGCATTTACCAGTGCATTTCCCTCCTACGGTCTCCACGTTGTGACACACAACGAATTCCTGCACGTAATGAAACAGATCAATTGGAAGTTGGGACCTTGGCAACTGAGACTCCACGTGGAGTAGACATGCGACTGTCACTTCGAGAAAATCAGGGTTGCTATTGGTCCTCAACGACAGTGTTCCATTTCTGAAGTGTGGAGATAGATTTATGACGGTTATTAGTGGGCGGGAGGCTCTGGTTCCTTTAACTGCGAACTGCACATGCGTCAACTAAACAGACTTTATAATAAGTTGTCGCTAGCACAATTTGTTTTGAAACAATTAATGAAAGAAATGAGTCAGTTGTAAATAAATCACACTGTATATAAAGAAAAGTGAAACCCAAGTTCTTGTGACTCGGGACGAGGCAGGTCATGGAGATGAATGGGCGGCAGTTCCGGTATGTTCAAATTGTCTTCACTCCCTTTTCGGCAAGGTCAGTCAGTCAGTCAGCCAGTCAGTCTCTTCGGCACGCACATCTCATTCAACCTTTTCTCTACGTTCACACACTTCGTTGCTTCATGTTATTCCAGATAAACTTTTACACCAGTGCTGTCATTGAGGGGAAACAGGGAAGTTACCTTCCCCCCTCCTAGTTAACCTTCGCAGGTGACGTAATAGATATTGGGGTGAGGAAAATTCCGTGACGGGTTGTTAAAGTATTTGTTATTATTTTTATGTACATAATGTGTATTGAATACAATTGTGAATTATACTTTTATAGCTTCATATTAGTTCATAATTTAAGTGGAGTTCTTATTCTTCCTGGCTATCAATTTGTCGATGTCGGGCTCTGTAACGGGACATGTTGACTGTCAGCCACTTACTTGCATTTGTTTTAAAACACAAAGGTGTGTACACGTACCGCAACAGTCAGCTGTTCTCCTGCCCTTCCAAGACGCTAAGCGAGAAGTTGATGAAGGGGAAAAGGAGGGGAGTCACCCTCAGTGACACTCGATGACAATTGAATCGTTTATGTAGGAAACCACCTAACAGGCAAAATATTAAACAATGTTTTGGGTGGTCCTGTACAATTTAAGGGTAAATACATCTTTTATGCAGAAATAACCTATGTTTCATATCAGCAATGCTATTATCAGCCTTCAAAATAATCCGTATATTTCAGAAAGAACCCAAGCGCCGTCGCTTTGGTTCTTTCTGCGGTAAATTTCACTCGTGACGGCTGGCGGCCTTGTTGACATCACGTGTTTTGTGACTCGCTGTGACAATAATTCACAACTACCCTGTACGTGGCTACTCATTTTCCCCAAGTGATGAGATTGTGGAAGCATAAAGCGTCTCCTGAAAAAGATGGACAGGATTTATGTATACTCCTGATGAATAAAAGCTAAAAGCTAGTAAGTCTGGCCGATTTACTGTATATCACCTTACATCAGAGGATGTTCTGAGTTTCAAAAAGTGGTGGCCAAAATCATATAAGAAAATGCCAAATTCAAACGAAACATCAGGCAGGAAAGTAACCAAAGAAAATAAATAGTCATTCAAATTGTCCATGTACAAGCAGTTTCTCTACAACAAGGATACTCCGGGAAAAGTGGTAGCAAGCAAATTCATTGTAGGAATAACGTCTACCTTCACATTGGTTCAGAACTACCAACAGAGAAAGCATATCCTTGGGGAACGTAGATTTACTTTTATTTTAGCAAGGTTATTTTAAACGTTTATATTTTACTTTTAACCAAACATTTTTGTAGGTTATAACAAATTTCAAGATTTATCGCATTTTGCACAGTGATATTTTTGGTTTCAGGTCCCAATCAACAACAACAACAACAAAAAAGGACGATATAAAAAGTTGATGGAATACACTTGGATATAAAGCCTTCTATGACACTATCATCCAATGGCCAACAACTGACAAGTATGGAAAGATAGACTAAAAAATTCAATGTCATAGCTGGGATTTGAACCGCGGATCTTCTGGTTGCCGTCCAGCCACTCTAAACCATTGAGCTACTAAGGCCAACGTGCCGATATGACATTAAATTCTCCAACTGACTCGCGTTTTTTCCCGATAAACCTCTTAGGAGTTCTCATAAACACGTGAGACAACTACCTTAATGGCGACTTACAACGTGTAAGTACTTTAAGGCCCGGGCTTTTATACTTAACCACTATCAGGTCAATTAATGGAAATTAATTGTTCTTTCACACTGGCCGTGTGTAGGGTAACGTATGGAAAGATAGAGTCAGACTGAAAAATTCAATGCCATAACCAGGATTTGAAACACTGATGTTCTGGTTGCCGTCCAGCCACTCTAAACCATTGAGCTACTATGGCCAACGTGCCGACATGACATTAAATTCTCCAACTGACTCGCGTTTTTCCCGATAAACACCCTAAGAGTTCTAATAAACACATGAGACAACTACCTTAATGGCGACTTACAACGTGCAAGTACTTTAAGGACCGGGCTTTATAGTTAACCACTATTAGGTCAATTAATGGAAATTAATTGTTCCTTCACACTAGCCGTGTGTAGGCTAAAGTATGGAAAGATAGAGTCAGACTGAAAAATGTAATGCCAAAGCCGGAATTTGAACCACGGATCGTCTGTTTGCCGTCCAGTCGCTCCAGTCCTTGAGCTACTATGGCCAACGTGCCGACATGACATTAAATTCCTCAAGTGACTCGTGTTTTTCCCGGTAACCCACTTAGGAGTTCTCATAAACACATGAGACAACTACCTTAATGGCAACTTACTATGCTGTAAGTACTTTAAGACCCGGACTGTATAGTTAACCACTATTAGGTCAATTAAGAAAATTAATTGTTCTTTCACACTGGCCGTGTGTAGGCTAAAGTATGGAAAGATAGAGTCAGACTAAAGAATTCAATGCCATAGCCGGGATTTGAACCACGGATCTTCTGGTTGCCGTCCAGCCGCTCTAAACCATTGAGCTACTATAGCCAACGTGCCGACATGACATTAAATTCTCCAACTGACTCGCGTTTTTTCCGATAAACCACCTAAGAGTTCTAATAAACACATGAGACAACTACCTTAATGGCGACTTACAACGTGTAAGTACTTTAAGGACCGGGCTTTATAGTTAACCACTATTAGGTCATTTAATGGAAATTAATTGTTCTTTCACACTGGCAGTGTGTAGGCTAAAGTATGAAAAGATAGAGTCAGACTGAAAAATTCAATGCCACAGCTGGGATTTGAACCACGGATCGTCTGGTTGCCGTCCAGTCGCTCTAAACCATTGAGCTACTAAGGCCAACTGACTCGTGTTTTTCCCGGTAAACCACTAGGAGTTTCTCATAAACACATGAGACAACTACCTTAATAGCGACTTACAACGTGTAAGTACTTTAAGGCCTGGGCTTTATAGTTAACCACTATTAGGTCAATTAATGGAAATTAATTGTTCTTTCACACTAGTCGTGTGTAGGGTAAAGTATGGAAAGATAGAGTCAGACTGAAAAATTCAATGCCATAGCCAGGATTTGAAACACTGATGTTCTGGTTGCCGTCCAGCCACTCTAAACCATTGAGCTACTATGGCCAACGTGCCGATATGACATTAAATTCTCCAACCGACTCGTGTTTTACCCGGTATACCACTAGGAGTTTCTCATAAACACATGAGACAAGGACCTAAATGGCGACTTACAACGTATAAGTACAAGGAGTTGCCAGAAGCTGAATAAGTCAATAAGACGAGATCTTTATATATAGACACACTGTAGTCTACTTGTATTTTTCAAATTAGGCCTTATAAAAACATTTTTTATACTTAAGTGTGACTGTTACTTACCTTTGATACCAAAACAGGTAAAAAAATAATGGTATGACTTAATTTCAATAATAATTTTTTAAAAAATCACTTTGGATACGCTCATTTATTGCAGAAACCACATAAGTTCATTTTTTTCAAAAATGTATGACTCAAAAACTTAAAGGAAGAAAAAATAAAACAAAATCGATTATTTCAATAGCATGTTTTTGATTTGTTAAATATTTGAAATGAGACTAGATCTATACTTAAGCTGCAAAACAGTTTTTTTTTCGTAAGTTGAAATAGCGCACTTAGGGGGTTGCTGAAATAAACGATTCAGTTCTGGTTTTCTGGTTTAGACAAATTGCATTATTACAGAGCGGCAGGCGCGGCTCTCAGCTAATTGATTAGGTGACTCGGAAAATTGGCTAACCTAAGTTTACAAAATCATTGTCACTGTCACATGATCAATGCGACAAGTTTAAAGTAGACAAATGATCGCGTACGAATCCGTAATAGGGACGATATTAAATGGCTGATAAACTTCGAGGAGGGAAAACAGAAGACAAAATTTACAATACCGCAATAAAAAAGGTGCTACTGCTTACTGCTTCATTTATTAGTTAATTAAAATAAGACTCGCCTTAAAGCTTATGGTAAACATGACCATCTGTAATTCAACTTAAGTTAATAACCAAGCAGGCCATATAGATGATGCATCAAATGCATAGGTTTATTGAAATCCCAAATTGTGACGTAGGACCATTTATAATTATGTATTGCGGTGGCTTAGCAACCAAAACAGGAAAAAGGACAAATGATTTTATTCTTAAATTTTTCCTTCTGGCTTTAACTCTCGAAGAGCGTAAACGCGTTTTCGGTAAAACACTTCTTGTAATTACGAGAACTTATTGGAGTTTATCATTTATGAACGTTTAGTAAACGTTTAAAATATACATCGAATACGCCACGCTACGATAAATAGTTTAAGTAAAAAACCGTTGCATAATTTATAAATAAAAGGAGAAAAATAAAATATAGTAAAGGGTTATATACATCAGTGGAAAAAGTCGCATGTAAAGAAGAAAAAGATGTTGAGAAATATAATTCCAAGTAAAGTGAAACTGTATGAATTATTTTATTTCATAGTTGCCCAAAAGTGAAATCCATTTTGTTTCGATACCACGTCTGAGAAGTTTGACATCTCATCGCTCACCGCAGCTGCCGAAAAGAGGATTTATAGAAACCTTCGAGAACATCATCTTCACGGCTTTTAGACGAAAGGTTCATCGCTTCTACATCAGGGTAAGGTTTGGCTTCTACATGCGTCGCCACACCGAGGGAGCGCGAACATTTTGCGCTTGTGGGGCGTAGACCTCACGAAGTGGCGAATCCTACTGCTGATATGTCACCGCATCGTGTGATATAAATCCAACCCACAAGGAGGGAAACCGCTCCAAAGTCAATTTTTGTTTTTCATCCTCGCTAAAGCATCCATGATGTACTCGTAGAAGGACCGAGTTTTCATCAGTTCATGAGTACGTCCTTGTGAATGGAAATAATAGCCAATGATAACTGCTATTGCCTAAGTTGTCTTGGAGATAAGTTTTTATTCTCTTTACGGGGATGCAGCAATTTTTAACCAATCTTGCTGAAATTTTTACCACTTACTTCTGATGCATGGTGGACACAGAAATCAAAATTTGGTTTCTGTATCTTCAATAGTTTTTGAGTAATTAATTTGTGAAATTCAAAATGTGGGCAAAATTCAAACCGCTCCACACGATGAAAACTTTCAAAATTTTAATTTTTTTCATTTCTAAAAGTATTCAGACGGTTATGAAGAAAATATCTATCATATGAATTTCTTATACTGCCTTTAGCTCCAGATGGAAAAAATAAGGTTTACAAGAAACAAAAAAGCCAAAAACATGATTAAACCTTTGATTTTGTATATCAATAACTTTAAAAATATAATAAATAATAAAAGTTGATATGATAGAAACCTTTGTAGGATTTCTAAGAACATGTGTTGAAAATTTTAGAGGGACTGAATAAAAACTTCATCGTGGGTAGCATTTTGAATAAACAAAAATTGTTGAAAAAACTATAACTGAGTAAATCAAATTTTAAAACCCAAAATATTTTCCTTCTCAGTTACATATCTTGAAGCAGACTAAAACCCTCCAAATAGGTAAGTTGGACTAGTAAAAATCTGGTATTTATCAGTTTCTTTCGATTGTGATAAAGTTTATATTGGAAAGACAAAACGTAATTTAGAAACCAGAACGAAAGAATATTTTCATAACATTAAGTATAAACAAACCGATAGATCGGCCGTAGCAGATCATTTTTGTTCATTTAACCATGAAATAAATCCAGAAGTTAAATTATTAAAACAATTAAATGCTCCGACAGATTTAATTGGTTTGGGAAGAGATATTTATTTTAAAAAATAAACATCGCATAATGAATTTTTTTAAGTTGACTATTTATTCAAAACCTTTATAAATGTTAAATGACACACCAAAACTCATTAATTATATACAAACAGTATGTAGTTTAAGGAGAAACAGAAAATGATGACCAAGTTAGAAACTCACACAAAAGCAAAATATAAACATTACTAATTAATTAGAGCCAACTGAAAAATTCAATGCCATGGCCGGGATTTGAACCACGGATCTACTGGTTTCCCTCCAGTTGCTCTACCCATTGAGCTACCATGGTCAACGTGCCTTCCTGACATTAAATTCTCCAATTGACTCATTATATGAGTCAATGTATTTAAAAGGATTAATTCTTTAAGGATTAATTCCTTGAATGTTCCTCAAAACTTTTATTGTTATCTAAATCTCTAAACCAAAGTTTCCCATGACATGCAATAATTCCTGTACCAAGAGACAGACACGGAACTTCCTCTTGGTTTGAACATTTCCTCACAATACCCAGATTAATGTCAAAAGGTTTTGAAATGACAATCCAGTATGCGTCACTACCTTTATGCAAGTGTGTCTGTCGTCATAGATGTGTACACTTGGTTTCATAAATGCGGTCTCTACTGCTTCAGGTGGCGTTTTACCAAACTTCTCCTAACAGGTGTGCACGCTTGTTTCCACATATGACATCTCTATAAATTCAAGTAACTATTTACAACCTTCTCTTACAAGTGTATACACTTGGTTTCATAAATGCAGTTTCTATAGCTTCAGGGGAGATTTTAGCAAACTTTTCAGCGGGTGTATACACCTTACAGTACACCTTTAAAGCTGACCAAGTGATTACGGCTAATACAAAGGACAAATATATCGCATTTACTCGAAAATAACACCCCCTTTTTAATAAAACTATAGCCAAAAAATTGGGAGGGTCTTATACCAGCAACACCGAGTTGCTCTTTTGACACTCTGGTTTTGCCAGTAACCCTCGACCCCTGCCCGCACACCATTTTCTTTATGAATTCCAAAACATCTAAGTTAAAACTTTACAGTGAAATTTCTTGGTCAATTCATGTTACCGATAACACGGACAAAACAAAAGAGAAACCCACGTTGAATAACTGCTGCAGTTTTAACCAAAGATCTTGTTTCACTAAAATTGTAAGAACGGATCTTCTTGGAATTACAACCTGTCTCACAATAACGGACCGGGTCTAACATACGCATAGATATTTTTTCTATAATATGTTCCTAAAACATGTCGGGTCTTATAATAAAAATATTTTTGAGAGATCCTTCATAATGCTTCCCACGAAGGCGTTTCTTCAAGTTAGCGAATAGAATAATGTCACATGGGGCTAGATCCGGACTATAGGGAGGGTGAGGGATGCACTTCACGTTGATTTTTGCAAGATATTCAGCAACAACATTGGCAATATGCGGCCGCGCATTATCGTGGTGCAGCACCCAGCCTGCTTCACGGAAATGTGGTGTTTTGCGCCTGACAAGGAGTCGCAATATTTTCAGGACATCCCTGTAGTATTGTCCAGTTACTGATGTGTGTGCAGGTACAACATGCTGATAAATCATTCCATGAATATCAAAGAATGAGATTACTGTAACTTTCTCAGCAGAAGCAACCACTTTTGCCTTTTTTGGAGGTTGGTAATGAAGGAGATTTCCACACTGAGCTTTGCTGTTTGCCCTCAGGATCAAAATAATGTAGCCAAGTTCCATCAGCAGTGATTACGTTTGCAAAAAAGCTCCAGATCTTCCTCTAACATCAACTTTAACTGCATGCAGACCTGCATGTGAATGTCCTTTTGTTCGGGAGTCAACAGTCTTGGAACCCATCACGTACAAACACGTCTCATGTGTAATGTTGCTGTCACCAACGTGTGTGTGGCACCCAATGAAATGTTCAGTATTTCAGAAAGTGATCTTAAGGTAATTCTTCGATCCTCTCTCACAATGGCAGCAGCAGTGTTGATGTTTTCTTCCGTAAGTGAAGTAACTGGAAATTGTCTCCCCACTTTAAACATTTTAAACCACCTTCGAGCTGTGCTGTAGGGAAGAACAGACTCTCCTTAGACCACCTGTAACATTGTATAGGCCTCAACTAAAGATTTGTTGAAACCAAAGCACGATTTCAAAGCCGCATATTGTTCCTCTCCTATTATCTCCATTGCAGCGGTAGGCGATACTGAACATATGTGACCTAGCCTGATTCTCACAGACGGGAATCAGGAGTACCAACAATGAAAATACTATGGCGGGTTTGTTTCACATTAAATTAACACAATGTAATAAGATTGAATTTTACTGCGAAATATTATGACCGTAAAAAAATTATGATCATTCTTTATTGAACAGCCCTCGTATATTTTGGGGGGGGCGTTTTCCTGACATCAAAACAGTAAAACAAGTTAATACATAAATGGATCTAAAAATTAATTATTTGAAAGTTACGACACAAAATAGAAAGTTACAAAAATTACTCGAAATGGCTTCCTCTTGCTTCGATACATGGCTTGGACATTTGAAGTCCTTGGTTTGCGCGACTTCTGCAGCTGGTGTTGACATTCTGAGAGAACGTATGCAAGCTGGGCTAGACAAAACACAAAACAAACCAGGCATTTTCAACAGAGCATGCCATAGCTTTGGATGCAGGCTTACTGCACGCATAGAAGCAAGAAACAAAAGACACTTCCAGCAATTTTTGCTACCTTCGATTTTGTGTCGTAACTTTGAAATACTTGATTTTCAGACCCATGTACTTATGACCTTGTTTTACTCTTTTGATGTTACAAAAAAGTCTCCCAAATATGAAACCAATAAAGTTACATCCTATATACGAGGGCTGTTCAATAAAGACTTATCACAATTTTTTTTTTGACAAGTACGTTTACTCATCCTTATAATTTTGATGGTCCTTCTCAAAATAGTGTCCCATGAACACGATGCACTTGTCCCAGCCGGTCTGCCAGTCTTCAAAGACATGCTGCAAACCATTTTTGAGAGATCCTTCAAAATCGCCTCCGCAGCCTTCACCACTGCTTCTGATGATGGATAATGCCTCCCACAAATGCGTTTCTTCAAGTTAGGGAATAGAAAAATGTCACATGGGGCTAAATCCGGACTATAGGGAGGGTGAGGGATGCACTTCACGTTGATTTTTGCAAGATATTCAGCAACAACATTGGCTATGTACGACCGCGCATTATCGTGGTGCAGCATCCAGCCTGCTTCATGGAAATGTGGCCTTTTGCACCTGATATGGACTTGCAATGTTTTCAGGACATCCCTGTAGTATTGTCCAGTTACTGATGTGTGTGCAGGTACAACGTGCTGATAAACCATTCCATGAATATCAAAGAATGAGATGACCATAACTTTCCCAGCAGAAGTAACCATTTTTGCTTTTTAGGGGGGGTTGGTGATGGAGGAGATTTCCACACTGAGCTTTGCTGTTTGCTCTCAGGATCAAAATGATGTAGCCAAGTTTCATCAGCAGGGATTACGTTTGAAAGAAACTCCGCATCTTCCTCTAACATCAACTTTAGCTGCAAGTTACCCCCATTGCAGCGGTAGGCGATACTCAACATGTCTGAACTTGCCTGGTTCTCAAAGGCGGGAACCAGGAGTACCAACAATGAAGCTACTACGACGTGTTTGTTTCGCATTAAGCTAACAGAATATAATAAGATTAAATTTTAGTGCTAAAAATTATGTGTGTAAAAAAAATTATTATCATTCTTTATTCAACAGCCCTCGTATATTGATACACATTTTCAGGTGGAAAGGACAAAGCTGTCATCATAGTTACGTTCATATGTTTTTGTTAGTACTACCAAAATCTGAAAATAAAACAAATTTAAAAGCAGAATCGAGTGCGGGTATTTCAAAATTCAATACGCGATGTTTGTTTTGTTTAAATAAATAGCTTTTCCCAAAGCATTAAATCTATCGGACCCTCTAAGTGTTTAAATAATTTAACTCTTGGATTTATTTCAGGGTTAAATGACCAAATCTGATCTGCTACGCCGATTTATCTTTTACGAAAATGTTCTTTCGTTCTGGTTTCCAAATTACGTTTTTTTTTCTTTCCAATATAAACTTTAAAAAAATTAAACTGATAAATACCAGATTTTCTACTATCAGGAATTTTATCTTTTATAGAGAAATGCAATACATTTTAATCCCATATTTATTTTGTGGAACTAAAATTATATCAAACTCTTTAGAAAAAATTTGACAATGTTTATAAACCCGAGGATTATAATTTTAAAAAGTTTACTTACCATCACTGGGTTATTAAGCATTTTCTAGATTTAAGATAATAAGAAATAACAATAAATTATATTTTGGTATTTATAGGATGTCTACTCATATTGATAGTTACATAAAAATAAAAGTTTTAGTCCTTTTTCGTATAAATTTGCTGTTTTAATAGTCTGATTTATAGATAAAAATAAATAAAGGAATAAAAAGAATAAAAAGAATTTAATAAACAATATAAACATATATTAATACTGCTTTAATTACTGGTTTTAAAAAGACTTTATGAATAATAAGATTGAAAAATTAAAAAAAAACTGTTAATGATATATCTACCCCTAGAAAAATAAAAGACGACGATTATAATTTAAAATATGTACTTACCATCCTTGGGTTAATAAATATTTTCAAATTTTTTTTAAAGATGTTGGTGTAACTTTAGTTCCTCAAAATAAATATAGTATTAAAAATTTGCTACATTTCTCTATTAAAGATAAAATTCCTAATCATAAAAAATCTGGTATTCATCAGTTTAATTGTTTAGATTGTGATTAGATTTATGTTGGAAAGACAAAAACCAGGGAAAACCCGGGGCAAAACCTTATCCAGGTAACTCATCCTGACCGAGATTGGAACTCGGGACCTCTTGAACGTGAGGCAGACACGCCACCATCTACGCTACCAAGGCGGGTTTCTTTATAATTTGTGTTTGAGAATTCGTGAATGTGAACTGAGTTGACAGGAAATTAATTTAATTCCTTTGAGACTTTTTTAAGTTCGCAGAAACTTTTTTACTTTGTCAAGTAGAAGAAGACCTGAACGCATGACTAAAATAACCAAATTAGTGGCGGCACGTAAACCACTCTGACAACTAATATGTGAAAAGATCAAAACTGGAAATGTGTTTTCGAAGAAGTTGTTAGACATTGGAAATGATATATTCGCGACTGACACCTCGATATTACTCTCAGATTTCTGTCGCTTCCCAGACTCGAAAGAGGAGCTCATTCGGCGTTTATTTCCGGACATAACCGAAGAGTACACTAACCACAATTGAGTGAACGAGCAACAAAATACAGATGTCGATGATCTCAATGCGACCACACAGAATTTTCTTTGGGTGAGTTCTCTTCGTACGAGTAAGCTGACACAGTCAACTATCCTACACAGTTTAAAATTAATTAGTTAATTCAAACAAATCGATCGATAATGTCAGGTAAGTCAATTATTTATTCGGATGCAATAGCAATGTTTGTGGTGTACAATTATACATAAAACTATTGATACATGTACAGTCGTACACAAAATAACATATTTGAGATGATATAAAAGTAGCATATGACTTCTCTACTCCTTATGTTAAATAAAAACTATTTTTATAGTCGAATCTATCAATTGATGTTGACATAAACGCTGGTAGATAAGGTTTTGTTACGTATTTCCTTATAGGTACAATGGGAATAGACCAATACAGTAAGCTAAGGTGATAGTCACTGTGCGTACAACTGTCAATAATAATAATAATAATAATAATAATAATAATAATAATAATAATAATAATAATAATAATAATAATAATAATAATAATAATAATAATAATAATAATAATAATAATAATAATAATAATAATAATAATAATAATAATAATAATAATAATAATAATAATAATAATAATAATAATAATAATAATAATAATAATAATAATAATAATAATAATAATAATAATAATAATAATAATAATAATAATAATAATAATAATAATAATAATAATAATAATAATAATAATAATAATAATAATAATAATAATAATAATAATAATAATAATAATAATAATAATAATAATAATAATAATAATAATAATAATAATAATAATAATAATAATAATAATAATAATAATAATAATAATAATAATAATAATAATAATAATAATAATAATAATAATAATAATAATAATAATAATAATAATAATAATGATAATAATAATAATAATGATAATAATAATAATAATAATGATAATAATAATAATAATGATAATAATAATAATAATGATAATAATAATAATAATGATAATAATAATAATAATAATAATAATAATAATAATAATAATAATAATAATAATAATAATAATAATAATAATAATAATAATAATAATAATAATCATAATAATCATAATAATCATAATAATCATAATAATCATAATCATAATAATAATAATAATAATAATAATAATAATAATAATAATAATAATAATAATAATAATAATAATAATAATAATAATAATAATAATAATAATAATAATAATAATAATAATAATAATAATAATAATAATAATAATAATAATAATAATAATAATAATAATAATAATAATAATAATAATAATAATAATAATAATAATAATAATAATAATAATAATAAATAATAAATGATAATAACTAATAATAATAATAAATGATAATAATTAATAATAATAAATGATAATAATTAATAATTATAAATAATAATAATTAATAATAATAAATAATAATAATTAATAATAAATGATAATAATTAATACTAATAAATAATAATAAATAATAATTAATAATAATAAAAATAATAATAATAAATAATAATATTAAAAAAATAATATATTAATAATATTTATTATTAAATAATAAATAATAATTAATACTAATAATAAATAATAATATTAAAAAAATAATATATTAATAATATTTATTATTATTATTATTATTATTATTATTATTATTATTATTATTATTATTATTATTATTATTATTATTATTATTATTATTATTATTATTATTATTATTATTATTATTATTATTATTATTATTATTATTATTATTATTATTATTATTATTATTATTATTATTATTATTATTATTATTATTATTATTATTATTATTATTATTATTATTATTATTATTATTATTATTATTATTATTATTATTATTATTATTATTATTATTATTATTATTATTATTATTATTATTATTATTATTATTATTTAAAACATTTCAGAAATATAGAACGTAGATACTGTCTACAGAAATTCTAAGCTTGTAAAAATTCCATAATTACGTCATATTACAAAATATATAAAATAAAAAAGTTATATTACATTCATATGTCACTCTGTTATAAAGTCTTGTCGTCAAATCTTGTTCGTCACCTTGGTTTTTGTATATGGAGATAAGCTTTCATTATACGTTACGCCCGGCTTTGTGTCGTAGGTGTGTCTACCTCATATTCAAGAGTTATCGAGTTCGCATCTCGTTATTTGAATAATCCCGGAATATTAACTTATAATACGTTTTCAAATTATTAGTGCAATTGAACAATGCAACTTTGGCAGGACATCACACAAGTATTAATTTGTAATTACCGAACAATTATAATCATAACTCTCGCGGATACAAATTGGACCTTTCATGTTGTATATAAGAAGCGGTTGGCTGACACATGAGCGGGGAGGTCCGGTGCTACAGGGTTCCTTTCATTCCTTCTATAACGCATCGAGAGAGTTGAATCCAAGTACCTGGCGCGAAATGCGACTCTAGGCCACGGAGTACAAAGTGGCACTAACCCATGTAGCGACTATGACTTCCCTTTTGCAATATTTTATAAATATTTAATATTGATCTATGTATCAATATTCAAACATTTTCGGCATAAAACTATACACAAATAAATTTGTATATGTTATCTAAGGTAGGTGTAATTTTTACTGTTATAAATATAGTTCTCTGTCAATCTCTGCAGAGTAGGGGTAGCATGTATGCCGTAGTTTCAAGAGGTCCCGAGTTCGAATCTCGGGTTATCTGAATAAGTTTTCAAGGAGTTTTTCCCTTGTACTGAAAGATGAGTGTCTCTTAACTTTTAGTTCTATGTACCCTGCACACATTTGAACATCATTTCATCATCGTATGATATGACTTAACGTTGGAGGTGTTCTCTTATCCTGAAAGATGAATGAATGTCTGCTAACACTAAGCTCTATGTGTCTTGCTCTCATTTGGACATAATATTATTAATATTCCGATATGACTTAACGTTGGAGGTTTTCCCTTATACTGAAAGACGAGTGTCTGGTAACTTTAAGCTCTGTGTGTCCTGTACTCATTTGAACATCATTTCACTCATCGTCTGATATGACTTAACGTTGAAGGTTTTCCCTTATCCTGAAAGACGAGTGTCTGGTAACTTTAAGCTCTATGTGTCCTGTACTCATTTGGACATCATTTCACTCATCGTCTGATATGACTTAACGTTGGAGGTTTTCCCTTATCCTGAAAGACGAGTGTCTGGTAACCTTAAGCTCTATGTGTCCTGTACTCATTTGGACATAATTTCATTCATCGACCGGTATGACTTAACGTTGGATGTTTTCCCTTATCCTGAAAGAGGAGTGTCTGGAAACTTTAAGCTCTATGTGTCCTGTTCTCATTTGGACATCATTTCACTCATCGTCTGATATGACTTAACGTTGGAGGTTTTCACATATCCCGAAAGACGAGTGTCTGGTAACTTTAAGCTGTATGTGTCCTGTACTCATTTGGACATAATTTCATTCATCGTCCGATATGACTGAAATTGGAGGTTTTCCCTTATTTTCATTATCATTATTATTACTATTATTATTATTAACTGTATATTGATTTAATTTATTTTTATATTATCTGTAGAACTATTGTTGTAAAATCATAAAATGTTAATTAAATGTAAAGGTTTGGAATATCTATACCCCGGCTTAATAAATTAGTTGCCGGGGTATGGTATTGCAGATGTTTATTTATTTATTTTTTATTTATTTATTTTTTTATTTATTTATTCAGATGGTGACCGCTGGCATAGATAAAAAGTTTCCGCGAACTTCATAAAGTCACAAAGGTATTCAATTCATTTTGTGTCAATTCAATTCACATTCAAAAAGTCACAAGCACAAATTATGAAGAAGTTATCCAAAGATCCACCAATATTTGACAACAATTATCTGTGGTCAAATATTTACAGTGTTATAGTGAGGTCAGAAATTTTGTTTCTAATCTTCGAAAGGTATATCCTCATGCTGAATAAAAGATTTCAGTCTCGATAACAAATGATAAACGTTATTTAATAAAATATGACAAATGAAATATCTTTGACGACTTTGGCAAGGAGTGGAATGCCCGCCTCGGTAGCGTGGATGGTAGAGTGTCTGCCTCACGTTCAAGAGGCCCCGAGTTTGAATCTCGGTCAGGGTGGGTTACCTAGATAAGGTTTTCCCGGGGTTTTCCCTTATCCTGGTAGACGACTGTCGGGTAACTAAGCTCCATGGACCCTGGGCTCATTTGAACATCATTTCACCGATTTTATTCATTGTCCGATATGACTTAACGTTGGAAATGTGAAATGTGTAGCGTTTAACGCCCGCTTATACTACATACGGCACCGCAGGCGGTGACACTGATGATGCATGAAATGAAGATGGAGCACCGGTGGATTGAGATGACGGGGGAAACTGGAGATCCCGGAGAAAACCCGCCCCAACGCCGTGTTGTCCACCACAAATCTCACTTTGCGGTCGCCTGGGATCGAACCCGGGCCGCCTTGGTGAGAGCCAAGCGGTCCAACCACTGAGCCTCGGCGTGGCCTGTCTTAACGTTGGAGGACGTAAATAACATAAAAAAGGAGGAGTGGAATATCTTTGCATTTTGTGATGCTTTTGTTTGTAGAAAATAAAAGAAAGTGTATGTGTTCCACAAAAGTTTGCGTGTGTACTTTCCTATTTAGTTAATGACCCGGTCCATTGTCACTTCAGGTTTCCTTCTCACCTTTTAAAGAAAGGCTACACTGAAAATTCCAACTTTTATTAATAATAAACACATGATTATGAACATTTACCCACATAATTAGAGTATCATTTTAAAATTGCATACCAATTTTCATGTTCCTACACCAAATAATAATTAATTATTAATTACTTTTGTGAAAATATTGTAAACGTTATTCGCTATATAAAATATTCTAGGCGTAAAACATTTGAGTTTTTAAGGGTATGTATGACTGAAATTTTCAAATTCTGAACTAAGAATGCTAGCTTTTTCAAATTTACACAATAGGTGTAGTATATTGTAAACATGTTACAACCTAAATTTAAACCATTTTTCTCCAGCAGTTTAGAAATTATGATAAGTTTTGTATGTTTTTTGTTACGTCACTAAAAAAGTCCCTTGCGAGAAAATATTTTGAATTTTGGTCTCATATTTTAACCCTATGTTCATAATACACATACTTTTTGAAATTGCTCTGGGTTTTTCTGTGTCTCCTTTAGTTTAGGTCACAAATTTTTTTTAATTTACAAATATTCTTTTTTTGTCTAAAAACTGTAAGTTTTGTGTTTGAAAATTAAAAATATATGCTTATATACATTTCACAATAAAACCTAGGGAGATTTCCATTCCTCATGATATTGTGAACCTGTGTAGGAAATTTCATGAATGTAGTACAAAAACTGCATCGCAAGGAGCATTTTACAGGAAGAAAAATGCTGAAAATATGAACATTGAGAAAAGAGCGATTAAAGATTTGATTGCATAACTCACATTAAAATCCACCAGGCTGATAGATTGGACCCTCAGATTTCTTTTTCCTCTCCTCTGTTGCTGCTTTTTCCACCTTTTTCTTCTTTAGATGTTGCTTTTCTTCTGCACAACTTCGCTTCTTGCTTTGCAGGACACGAGTCTGATCTCGCTGCACTGAAGTTTTTCTTGCTGAGTCTACTACACTTTCACCTCTGATATTTTGCTGCAGCTCCAATGACTTAAGACTACCCATGTTAAACTCACTGATGCTTTTAATAACAGCAAGATCCAATTTTTGTTTTGATACGAAAACTTCCTTTGGGCACTTATTCCATATGACATGATGCAAAGATTCATTGGCATTCTGTGTTTTTGCTGTTTTGCACCTCTCTAGTAATGTTGTAGAAGCCAGCCTCTGATAAATTGGCAACATTTTAGGAACTATTTTGTCTGAAAGCCTTATTTTTCTTTTCTTGAATTGAAAATTTAAGAACGGAAAACAGACAAAGAATGTGGATGTAGGCAAAAGGGGCGTGACTCTGACAGAGTTTAAAGGCCACCGACATTTAAATAAGCATTTAAAAATGGCGTCCGGAGGCAAATTATGCATTTTTCACATTCGGGAATGTCTAAATTATTTTATAGAATTAAAATAAAAAAAGTAGTTATTTTCACGATTTTAATGAAATTTCAGTCATACATACCCTTAAGTTCAATTTAAAAAAATAACCGTCACAACATCCATACTATTTCAGGTCAGAAAATGAGAAAATAAATGAAAAATTCGATAGTAAATTTCTTGGAAATGGCTGAAAGGCAAATGTTATTTAAAAACAAACTCGGTCTACACTATATCATCATCATCATCATCATCATCATCATCATCATCATCATCATCATCATCATCATCATCATCGTCATCGCCCGCATCGGTGGCGTAGATGGTAGCATATCCTCCTCACCTTCAAGAGGTCCCGAATTCGAAACTCGGTCAGGCTGAGATACCTGTATAAAGTTTGTTCCGGGGTTTTCCCTTATCCTGTGGCGAAAAATGGTTTTCCACTTGCAGCAGATAGGAAGCACGCCGACTGTTTTGAAGATCCAGGTCAAGATTTGATTAAATAAAGAGTCATGAGATCTTTTCTCAGGTGTGGATTTTTTTGTGACAGAAATAAAATTCTATATATCTTCTATTTCGTAATATATTTAATTGTAGAATCCACTCGTTACTATTACGAATTTCGAATAACTCTTTTTGAAGTTTATTAACTTTCCTTTACAATTATATTCACCGCAAAATTTTTCATCGTCATGAAACAAGACTGAAGAACATATCTCTCTCAAGATTATTAATTTTCCGTAACTATCGTTACTTCTCTATTAATTTTGTGATTGGCCGATGTACTGCTACGTCACCGCATTATGTAATACCATTATTACTACGGTCAATTACAAAATTACACATATATTTGTTTTTAATAGGTCATTACATGGCCTACTAAGTCATATGTATGCTGATGATACCACGTTTTTGAATACCAGTACCGATTATCAAAGCCTTAACTTGCTAACAGAAGATACTCTAAGGCATGAAAATACTTGGTTTAGAGCCAATGGTTTCCTGCTAAATGAGAACAAAACTGAACAAGTTACATTTAGTTTGCGTGAGACTTCTTATGAAAATTGTTCAAGGAATGTAAAATTTTTGGTTGTAGTTGTGGACAATAGGCTGACATGGCAACCCCATATCAACTATATTACAGCGAAGCTGTCCAGAGTTATATATTTAATCAGAAATTTGAAAAGTCATGTACCTGATTCATATTTAAGAACAGCCTATTTTGCGTTCTTCCACAGTATAATCTCATATGGCATTTTACTCTGGGGAAGCAGCAGTCATATTTCTACTATCCTAATATTACAACAAAAAAAAAAAATAATTCGTACCATCTCAAATTCAGATAAATTTGCACATTGTAAACTTCTATTTATAAAATTAAGAATTATGACTGTGATAAATGTATATATTTATAATACTCTCATCTATGTAAAAAGTAACTTAACCGACCAGCTATTCAGGCAGGATATTCATAATTATAATACTAGGTTTAATTATAAACTCAATATACCATATCATAGATTAACTAAAACCTCTAACAGCTTTGAAGTATTGGGCATTAAACTATATACTCAATTACCTTTAGAATTAACTGAATTATCAGGTAATACATTTAAATGCAAATTATATGAATGGTTAGTTTCCAAACCTTATTATTCAATACAGGAATACTTTAGCAGGTGTAGTTAAACTTCGGCTTATGTCATGAAGTATTCTTATTTCCTCATTTTATTTTAAGTCTCTATATTTGTATATCTAATGTAAGTATTTTATTGATTTTTTTATCTTCACTTTATTACAACTGTATTAATTTGTACTCTATTTTTGAATTTGTCTATTGCTGTAATAAGCTTAACGACAATAAATCATTATTCATTATCAGAAAACAATATTCATATAAAAAATTCTAACTAAAACATATCGTTACAATCATCAATTAGGAATGTTGGGTAACTCTAAGCTCTATGGCCCCTGGGCGTATTTGAGCATCATTTCACCCATTTCATTCATCGTCCGATATGAAGACATTGCAGGACGTTTTAAAAGATCCACATTCTTATTTTTTGGAATATTCTTATAGCATTTGTTCTAAAATATGTTTCATGTGTCAGCTCTCAAAGTGTTGAAAATATGAACTTCGTTATTCCTTAACAGCATAATTTTCAAAACATGGGTCTTAACAAAAAGGGGGGAATGTGAAGTTTCTTATTCACATATTATGGACCTGTCCTTAAGTTTCACCAAGTTACGAGGACTTTTCAATAAAGAATGATCACAATTTTTTACGGTCATTATTTTTCGCACTAAAATTCAATCTTATATTCTGTTAGGTTAATGTAAAACAAACACGCCGTAGTAGTTTCATTGTTGGTACTCCTGGTTCCCGCCTGTGAGAACCAGGCAAGTTCAGACATGTTCAGTATCGCCTTCAGCTGCAGTGGAGGTAACACGCGAGGAACAATATGCGGCTTTCAAATTATGCTTTCATCTCAACAAATGTTCAGTTGAGGTGTATACAATATTACAGGAAGCCTATGGAGAGTCTGTTCTTCCCTACAGCACAGCGCGAAGGTGGTTTAAAATGTTTAAAGAGGAGAGACACTCAATTTCAAAGGAAGGTGGACCCGGTACTCCAGTTACTGCTCTTACGGAAGAAAACATCAACTCTACTGCTGCCATTGTGAGAGAGGATCGACGAATTACCTTAAAACCACTTTCTGAAATACTGAACAGTTCATTGGGTGCCACCCACACGTTGGTGACAGAAACATTACACATGAGACGTGTTTGTGCGCGATAGGTTCCAAGACTGTTGATTCCCCAACAAAAGGACATTCGTTTGCAGGTCTGTATGTAGTTAAAGCTGATGTTAGAGGAAGATCCGGAGTTTCTCTCAAACGTAATCACTGCTAATGAAACTTGGCTACATCATTTTGATCCTGAGAGCAAACAGCAGAGCTCAGTTTGGAAATCTCCTTCATCACCAACCCCCAAAGAAGCAAAAGTAGTTACCTCTGTTGGGAAAGTTATGGTTATCTCATTGTTTGATATTCATGGAATGGTTTATCAGCATATTGTACCCGCACACACATTAGTAACAATACTACAGGGATGTCCTGAAAACGTTAAAGTCCATATCAGGCGCAAAAGACCACATATCCGTGAAGCAGGCTGGTTGCTGCACCACGATAATGCGCGGCTGCATATTGCCAATGTTGTTGCTGAATATCTTGCAAAAATCAACGTGAAGTGCATCCCTCACCCTCCCTATAGTCCGGATTTAGCCCCATCTCACTTCTTTCTATTCCCTAACTTGAAGAAACGACTTTGTGGGCGGCATTATCCGTCATCAGAAGCAGTGGTGAAGGCTGCGGAGGCGATTTTGAAGGATCTCTCAAAAATGGTTTCCAGCATGTCTTTGAAGACTGGCAGAAACGCTGGGACAACCATCACATTCAGAGAAGACTATTTTGAAAAGAACCATCAAAATTATGAGGATGAGTAAACGTTCGTCGTCAAAAAAAAAAAAAAAAAAAAATTGAACAGCCCTCATATATGAAGAACTTTGACGTGTGAGGCATTTTGAATACTGTAAAGTGTTAGAAAAAAAGTTTCTTAGAAAATTAACTTTAAAGTAATGGTTGTTACTTTTAAAGTTTGTTAAAGGTGTCTTTAAATTGTCACGTGATGACCTAAGATGGTGCAAATGATAAAAATAGCATGCCATCTATTACTACACACTCTAAGCTACCAAAAATGACAAAAAAGAAAAGTCCATGATTTTTAACATTTTCTGCGAATTTTCAGTATAACTTTGCCTTAAACCTCCATGGACTTAAACAAATATTTCAAAACCAAAATTGGTTCAGCCATTCTCGAGCTTTTCTGAGACTAACAAATGTCAATTGTTCTAGCTTATTTTAGTATAAACTGTTTAGCCTCAATATCAGGAGGAATTTATTTGAGCCCGCCTCGGTAGCGTAGATGGTAGCGTTTCTGCCTCACGTTTAAGAGGTCTCGAGTTTGAATCTCGGTTAGGGTAAGTTTCCTGGATATGGATTTGCCGGGGTTTTCCCTTATCCTAAAATACGAATGTCGCGTAGCTCCAATCTCTATGCCTGCCTAGGTAGCGTAGATGGTAGCGTGTCTACTTCACGTTCAAGAGGCCCTGAGTTCGAATCTCGGTCAGGGTGAGTTTCCTGGATAAGGTATTTTCTGGGGGGTTTCCTAATCCTGAAAGACGAATGTCGGGTAACTCTGAGCTCCATGGACCCCGAACACATATGAGCATCATTTCACACGGGTCACTCATCGTCCAATATGACTTAACGTTGGAGGTTTTCCCTTATCCTGAAAGATGAATGTCTGGTAACTTTAAGCTCTATGTGTCCTGTACTCATTTGAACATCATTTCACTCATCGTCTGATATGACTTAAAGTTGGAGGTTTTCCCTTATACTGAAAGACGACTGTCTGGTAACTTTAAGCTCTGTGTGTCCTGTACCATTTGAACATCATTTCACCCATCGTCTGATATGACTTAACGTTGGAGGTTTTCCCTTATACTGAAAGACGAGTGTCTGGTAACTTTAAGCTCTATGTGTCCTGTACTCATTTGAACATCCTTTCATTCATCGTCCGATATGACTGGACGTTGGAGGTTTTGCCTTATCCTGAAAGACGAGTGTCTGGTAAGTCTAAGCTGTATGTACCCTACACTCATTTGAACATCATTTCATTCATCGTCCGATATGACTTAACGTTGGAGGTTTTCCCTTATCCTGAAAGACGAGTGTCTGGTAACTTAAAGCTCTATGTGTCCTGTACTCATTTGAACATCATTTCATTCATCGTCCGATATGACTTAACGTTGGAGGTTTTCCCTTATCCTGAAAGACGAGTGTCTGTTAACTTTTTAGCTCTATGTGTCCTGTACTCATTTGAACATCATTTCATCATCGTCTGATATGACTTAACGTTGGAGGTTTTCCCTTATACTGAAAGACGAGTGTCTGGTAACTTTAAGCTCTATGTGTCCTGTACTCATTTGAACATCATTTCATCATCGTCCGATATGACTTAACGTTGGAGGTTTTCCCTTATCCTGAAAGACGAGTGTCTGGTAACTTTAAGCTCTATGTGTCCTGTACTCATTTGAACATCCTTTCATTCATCGTCCGATATGACTGGACGTTGGAGGTTTTGCCTTATCCTGAAAGACGAGTGTCTGGTAAGTCTAAGCTGTATGTACCCTACACTCATTTGAACATCATTTCATTCATCGTCCGATATGACTTAACGTTGGAGGTTTTCCCTTATCCTGAAAGACGAGTGTCTGGTAACTTAAAGCTCTATGTGTCCTGTACTCATTTGAACATCATTTCATTCATCGTCCGATATGACTTAACGTTGGAGGTTTTCCCTTATCCTGAAAGACGAGTGTCTGTTAACTTTTTAGCTCTATGTGTGCTGTACTCATTTGAACATCATTTCATCATCGTCCGATATGACTTAACGTTGGAGGTTTTCCCTTATCCAGACGAATGTCTGGTAACTTTAAGCTCTATGTGTCCTGTACTCATTTGAACATCATTTCATCATCGTCCGATATGACTTAACGGTGGAGGTTTTCCCTTATCCTGAAAGACGAATGTCTGGTAACTTTAAGCTCTATGTGTCCTGTACTCATTTGAACATTATTTCATCATCGTCCGATATGACTTAACGTTGGAGGTTTTACGTTATCCAGACGAATGTCTGGTAACTTTAAGCTCTATGTGTCCTGTACTCATTTGAACATCATTTCATCATCGTCCGATATGACTTAACGTTGGAGGTTTTCCCTTAACCTGAAAGACAAGTGTCTGGTAACTTTAAGCTCTATGTGTCCTGTACTCATTTGAACATCATTTCATCATCGTCCGATATGACCTAACGTTGGAGGTTTTCCCTTATCCTGAAAGACGAGTGTCTGGTAACTTTAAGCTCTATGTGTCCTGTACTCATTTGAACATCATTTCATTCATCGTCCGATATGACTGAACGGTGGAGGTTTTCCCTTATCCTGAAAGACGAGTGTCTGGTAAGTCTAAGCTATATGTACCCTGTACTCATTTGAACATCATTTCATTCATCGTCCGATATGACTTAACGTTGGAGGTTTTCCCTTATCCTGAAAGACGAGTATCTGGTAACTTTAAGCTCTATGAGTCCTGTGCTCATTTGAACATCATTTCATTCATCGTCCGATATGACTTAACGTTGGAGGTTTTCCCTTATCCTGAAAGACGAGTGTCTGTTAACTTTAAGCTCTATGTGTCCTGTACTCATTTGAACATCATTTCATCATCGTCCGATATGACTTAACGTTGGAGGATTTCCCTTATCCAGACGAATGTCTGGTAACTTTAAGCTCTATGTGTCCTGTACTCATTTGAACATCATTTCATCATCGTCCGATATGACTTAACATTGGAGGTTTTCCCTTATCCTGAAAGACGAATGTCTGGTAACTTTAAGCTCTATGTGTCCTGTACTCATTTTAACATTATTTCATCATCGTCCGATATGACTTAACGTTGGAGGTTTTCCCTTATACTGAAAGACGCGTGTGTGGTAACTTTAAGCTCTATGTGTCCCGTACTCATTTGAACATCATTTCATCATCGTCCGATATGACTTAACGTTGGAGGTTTTCCCTTATACTGAAAGACGAGTGTCTGGTAACTTAAAGCTCTGTGTGTCCTGGTCTCATTTGGACATAATTTTATTCATCGTCCAAAATGACTTAACGTTGGAGGTTTTCCCTTATCCCGAAAGACGAGTGTCTGGTAACTTTAAGCTCTGTGTGTCCTGGTCTCATTTGGACATAATTTCATTCATCGTCCGATATGACTTAACGTTGGAGGTTTTCCCTTATCCAGACGAATGTCTGGTAACTTTAAGCTCTATCTGTCCTGTACTCATTTGGACATAATTTCATTCATCGTCCGATATGACTGAACGTTGGAGGTTTTCCCTTATTTTCATCATTATTATTATTATTATTATTATTATTATTATTATTATTATTATTATTATTATTATTATTATTATTATTATTATTATTATTATTATTATTATTATTATTATTATTATTATTATTATTATTATTATTATTATTATTATTGTTATTATTATTATTGTTATTATTATTATTATTATTATTATTATTATTATTATTATTATTATTATTATTATTATTATTATTATTATTATTATTATTATTATTATTATTATTATTATTATTATTATTATTATTATTATTATTATTATTATTATTATTATTATTATTATTATTATTATTATTATTATTATTATTATTATTATTATTATTATTATTATTATTATTATTATTATTATTATTATTATTATTATTATTATTATTATTATTATTATTATTATTATTATTATTATTATTATTATTATTATTATTATTATTATTATTATTATTATTATTATTATTATTATTATTATTATTATTATTATTATTATTATTATTATTATTATTATTATTATTATTATTATTATTATTATTATTATTATTATTATTATTATTATTATTATTATTATTATTATTATTATTATTATTATTATTATTATTATTATTATTATTATTATTATTATTATTATTATTATTATTATTATTATTATTATTATTATTATTATTATTATTATTATTATTATTATTATTATTATTATTATTATTATTATTATTATTATTATTATTATTATTATTATTATTATTATTATTATTATTATTATTATTATTATTATTATTATTATTATTATTATTATTATTATTATTATTATTATTATTATTATTATTATTATTATTATTATTATTATTATTATTATTATTATTATTATTATTATTATTATTATTATTATTATTATTATTATTATTATTATTAATTATTATTATTATTATTATTATTATTATTATTATTATTATTATTATTATTATTATTATTATTATTATTATTATTATTATTATTATTATTATTATTATTATTATTATTATTGTTATTATTATTATTATTATTATTAACTGTATATTGATTTATTTTATTTTTATATTATCTGTAGAACTATTGTTGTAAAATCATAAAAAATTAATTAAATGTAAAGTTTTGGAATATCTATACCCCTCTTAAGAAATTAGGTGCCGGGGTATGGTATTGCAGATGCTTATTTATTTATTTTTTATTTATTCACTTTTTTATTTATTTATTCAGATGGTGACAGCTGGCATAGATAAAAAGTTTCCGCGAACTTCATAAAGTCACAAAGGTATTCAATTCATTTTTTGACAATGCAATTAACATTCAAAAAGTCACAAGCACAAATTTTGAAGAAGTTATCCAAAGATCCACCAATATTTGACAACAATTATCTGTGGTCAAATATTTACAGTGTTATAGTGAGGTCAGAAATTTTGTTTCTAATCTTCGAAAGGTATATCCTCATGCTGAATAAAAGATTTCAGTCTCGATAACAAATGATAAACGTTATTAAATAAAATATGACAAATGAAATATCTTTGACGACTTTGGCAAGGAGTGGAATGCCCGCCTCGGTAGCGTGGATGGTAGAGTGTCTGCCTCACGTTCAAGAGGCCCCGAGTTTGAATCTCGGTCAGGGTGCGTTACCTAGATAAGGTTTTCCCGGGGTTTTCCCTTATCCTGGTAGACGACTGTCCTCTCCTCTGTTGCTGCTTTTTCCACCTTTTTCTTCTTTAGATGTTGCTTTTCTTCTGCACAACTTCGCTTCTTGCTTTGCAGGACACGAGTCTGATCTCGCCGCACTGAAGTTTTCCTTGCTGAGTCTACTACACTTTCACCTCTGATATTTCGCTGCAGCTCCAATGGCTTAAGACTACCCATGTTAAACTCACTGATGCATTTAATAACAGCAAGATCCAATTTTTGTTTTGATATGAAAACTTCCTTTGGGCACTTTTTCCATATGACATGAAGCAAAGATTCATTGGCATTCTGTGTTTTTCCTGTTTTGCACCTCTCTAGTAATGTTGTAGAAGCCAGCCTCTGATATATTGGCAACATTTTAGGAACTATTTTGTCTGAAAGCCTTATTTTTCTTTTCTTGAATTGAAAATTTAAGAACGGAAAACAGACAAAGAATGTGGATGTAGGCAAAAGAGGACGTGACTCTGACAGAGTTTAAAGGCCACCGACATTTAAATAAGCATTTAAAAATGGCGTCCGGAGGCAAATTATGCATTTTTCACATTCGGGAATGTCTAAATTATTTTATAGAATTAAAATAAAAGAGTCGTTATGTTCACGATTTTCATGAAATTTCAGTCATACATACCCTTAAGTTCAATTTGAAAAAATAACCGTCACAACATCCATAATATTTCAGGTCAGAAAATGAGAAAATATTTGAATAATTCGATAGTAAATTTCTTGGAAATGGCTGAAAGGAAAATGTTATTTAAAAACAAACTCGGTCTACACTATATCATCATCATCATCATCATCATCATCATCATCATCATCATCATCATCATCATCATCATCATCATCATCATCATCATCATCGTCATCGTCCGCATTGGTGGCGGAGATGGTAGCATATCTTCCTCACCTTCAAGAGGTCCCGAATTCGAATCTCGGTCAGGCTGAGATACTTGTATAAAGTTTTTTCCGGGGTTTTCCCTTATCCTGTGGCGAAAAATGATTCTCCACTCGCAGCAGATAGGAAGCACGCCGACTGTTTTGAAGATCCAGGTCAAGATTTGATTAAATAAAGAGTCATGATATCTTTTCTCAGGTGAGGATTTTTTGTGACAGAAATAAAATTTTATGTCTTCTATTTCGTAATATATTTAATTGTATAATCCACTCGTTTTTATTGGGAATTTCGAATAACTCTTTTTGAAGGTTATTAACTTTCCTTTACAATTATATTCACCGCAACATTTTTGATCATCATGAAACAAGATTTAAGAACATATGTATCTTAAGATTATGAATTTTCCGTAACTATCGTTACTTCTCTATTAATTTTGTGATTGGCCGATGTACTGCTACGTCACCGCATTATGTAATACCATTATTACTACGGTCAATTACAAAATTACACATATATTTGTTTTTAATAAGTCATTACATGGCCTACTAAGTCATATGTATGCTGATGATACCACGTTTTTGAATACCAGTACCGATTATCAAAGCCTTAACTTGCTAACAGAAGATACTCTAAGGCATGAAAATACTTGGTTTAGAGCCAATGGTTTCCTGCTAAATGAGAACAAAACTGAACAAGTTACATTTAGTTTGCGTGAGACTTCTTATGGAAATTGTTCAAGGAATGTAAAATTTTTGGGTGTGGTTGTGGACAATAGGCTGACATGGCAACCCCATATCAACTATATTACAGCGAAGCTGTCCAGAATTATATATTTAATCAGAAATTTGAAAAGTCATGTACCTGATTCATATTTAAGAACAGCCTATTTTGCATTCTTCCACAGTATAATCTCATATGGCATTTTACTCTGGGGAAGCAGCAGTCATATTTCTACTATCCTAATATTACAAAAAAAAAAAATAATTCGTACCATCTCGAATTCAGATAAATTTGCACATTGTAAACCTCTATTTATAAAATTAAGAATTATGACTGTGATAAATGTATATATTTATAATACTCTCAACTATGTAAAAAGTAACTTAACCGACCAGCTATTCAGGCAGGATATTCATAATTATAATACTAGGTTTAATTATAAACTCAATATACCATATCATAGATTAACTAAAACCTCTAACAGCTTTGAAGTATTGGGCATTAAACTATATAATCAATTACCTTTAGAATTAACTGAATTATCATGTAATACATTTAAATGCAAATTATATGAATAGTTAGTTTCCAAACCTTATTATTCAATACAGGAATACTTTAAAGGTGTAGTTAAACTTTGGCTTATGTCATGCAGTATTGTTATTTCCTCTTTTTATTTTAAGTCTCTATATTTGTATATCTAATGTAAGTATTTTATTGATTTTTTTATCTTCACTGTATTATAACTGTATTAATTTGTACTCTATTTTTGACTTTGTCTATTGCTGTAATAAGCTTAACGACAATAAATCATTATTCCTTATCAGAAAACAATATTCATATAAAAAGTTCTAACTAAAACATATCGTTGCAATCCTCAATTAGGAATGTCCGGTAACTCTAAGCTCTATGGCCCCTGGGCGTATTTGAGCATCATTTCACCCATTCCATTCATCGTCCGATATGACGACATTGGAGGACGTTTCAAAACATCCACATTCTTATTTTTTGGAATATTCTTGTAGCGTTTGTTCTAAAATAAGTTTCATGTGTCAGCTCTCAAAGTGTTGAAAATACGAACTTCTTTATTCCTTAACAGCATATAATTTTCAAAACATGGGTCTTAACAAAAGGGGGGAATGTGAAGTTTCTTATTCATATATTATGGACCTGTCCTTAAGTTTCACCAAGTTACGAGGACTTTTCAATAAAGAATGATCACAATTTTTTACGGTCATAATTTTTCGCACTAAAATTCAATCTTATATTCTGTTAGGTTAATGTGAAACAAACACGCCGTAGTAGTTCCATTGTTGGTACTTCTGGTTACCGCCTGTGAGAACCAGGCAAGTTCAGACATGTTCAGTATCGCCTTCAGCTGCAGTGGAGGTAACACGCGAGGAACAATATGCGGCTTTCAAATTATGCTTTCATCTCCTTAAATGTTCAGTTGAGGCCTATACAATGTTACAGGAGGCCTATGGAGAGCCTGTTCTTCCCTACAGCACAGCTCGAAGGTGGTTTAAAATGTTTAAAGAGGAGAGACACTCAATTTCAAAGGAAGGAGGACCCGGTGCTCCAGTTACTGTTGTTATGGAAGAAAACATCAACACTGCAGTTCTGCATGCAGTTGAAGCTGATGTTAGAGGAAGATCCGGAGTTTCTTTCAAACTTAATCACTGCTGATGAAATTTGGCTACATCATTTTGATCCTGAGAGAAAACAGCAAAGCTCAGTGTGGAAATCTCCTTCATCACCAACTCCCAAAAAGGCAAAACTGCTTGCTTCTGCTGGGAAACATATGGTCATTTCACTCTTTGATATTCATGGAATGGTTTATCAGCATGTTCTACCTGCACACACATCAGTAACTGGGCAATACTACAGGGATGTCCTGAAAACATTGCAGGTCCATATCAGGCGCAAAAGATCACATATCCGTGAAGCAGGCTGGATGCTGCACCACGATAATGCGCGGCTGCATATTGCCAATGTTGTTGCAGAATATCTTGCAAAAATCAACGTGAAGTGCATCCCTCACCCTCCCTATAGTCCGGATTTAGCACCATCTGACTTTTTTCTATTCCCTAACATAAAGAAACGACTTCGTGGGAGGCATTATCCGTCATCAGAAGCAGTGGCGGAGGCTGCGGAGGCGATTTTGAAGGATCTCTCAAAAATGGTTTCCAGCATGTCTTTGAAGACTGGCAGAAACCCTGGGACAAGTCCTTCACATTCAGAGAAGGCTATTTTGAGAAGGACCATCAAAATTATGAGGATGAGTAAAGATACGTCGTCAAAAAAATATTTAACAGCCCTCATATATGAAGAACTTTGACGTGTGAGGCATTTTGAATACTCAAAAGTGTTAGAAAAAACGTTTCTTAGAAAATTAACTTTAAAGTAATGGTTGTTACTTTTAAAGATTGTTAAAGGTGTCTTTAAATTGTCACGTGATGGCCTAAGACGGTGCAAATGATAAAAATAGCATGCCATCTATTACTACACACTCTAAGCTACCAAAAATGACAAACAAGGAAATTCCATGATTTTCAACATTTTCGGCGAATTTTCAGTATAACTTTGCCTTAAACCTCCATGGACTTAAACAGATATTTCAAAACCAAAATTGGTTCAGCCATTCTCGAGCTTTTCTGAGACTAACAAATGTCAATTGTTCTAGCTTATTTTAGTATAAACTGTTTAGCCTCAATATCAGGAGGAATTTATTTGAGCCCGCCTCGGTAGCGTAGATGGTAGCGTGTCTGCTTCACGTTTAAGAGGTCTCGAGTTTGAATCTCGGTTAGGGCAAGTTCCCTGGATATGGTTTTGCCGGGGTTTTCCCTTATCCTAAAATACGAATGTCGGGTAACTCTAATCTCTATGCCTGCCTAGGTAGCGTAGATGGTAGCGTGTCTACTTCACGTTCAAGAGGCCCTGAGTTCGAATCTCGGTCAGGGTGAGTTACCTGGATAAGGTTTTCCGGGGTTTTTCCTTATCCTAAAATACGAATGTCGGGTAGCTCTAATCTCTATGCCTGCCTAGGTAGCGTAGATGGTAGCGTGTCTACCTCACGTTCAAGAGGCCCTGAGTTCGAATCTCGGTTAGGGTAAGTTTCCTGGATATGGTTTTGCCGGGGTTTTCCCTTATCCTAAAATACGAATGTCGGGTAGCTCCAATCTCTATGCCTGCCTAGGTAGCGCAGATGGTAGCGTGTCTACCTCACGTTCAAGAGGCCCTGAGTTCGAATCTCGGTCAGGGTGAGTTAACTGGATAAGGTTTTTCCGGGGTTTTTCCTAATCCTGAAAGACAAATGTCGGGTAACTCTGAGCTCCATGGACCCCGAACACATATGAGCATCATTTCACACGGGTCACTCATCGTCCAATATGACTTAACGTCGGAGGACGTAAATTGAAAAAAAAAATATTTGATACATTGCGGGAATGTTGCAACAAATGTATAAAACAAATAAATGTTAATTTTGATTTGCTTTGAAGATTTACTTGTGTATTCACATGAAATTAATATTAAATTTGCCGCATTGAGTGCGATAAAGTAAGCAATCAATTGTTTTGATTTTGTATTGTTCCACGTTACACAAAGTAGATAAACTAATTCTATATACCGGCTTTCATCATTTTGTTAGTTAAACACACACACATATACACATACACACACGCACTTTTTCTAAAAAATATTTCTTTCTAGTGCAGGAATTCTTGAAATCTTGATATCCAATACGTCTCCCAGCCACTACATGTACGGATAAAGTAAAATTTATACATTAATAAAATGAAAAAGCATAAAAATTAGAATATGTCAGTTACAAAGTTTCAAAGAGAAGACGAATACTTTCCGGAACCACTTTAGGTAGACATCATCTCAGTGGTGCGCAACGCCTGTAGCTGGAGTCGAACTTGCTACACACCTGTTCCAAAGCCAGTCAGTTTCCGTCCTTCAGAGCACGCGCTACTGGTAATGTCGGTTTTTTGTTGCCTTGGCAACGGATTTGCGATTCTAACTTGTTTCCACATGGATGAAATTGCACTTAATTGATGGATGATTTCCAGCGAAACAACTTCCTCAGCTATGCTCAAAGATTGAACTGTTTTCTTATAACTCATGTGTTTGGCCGTATGTCGGCAGATAAACTTCTGGTTTGCCGATTAGTCGTAACCACATGGGTGTTACCAACAGCACGCTTGCGCTAATATGAAATACACCACCATCACGACTGGACATAGAAGTTCTGAATGTCAGACCTTCAGTCTCAAGCAAGATCAGGGCTAGGCCCTCTACTGGAAGTGGGGTTTTTGAAAGGAAGGGTAATATACGGCACAAGATGAGGTTTGTCACACGACTGGACATTGAAGATCTGAAAATCAGACCTTTGGTCTCAAGCCAGATCAGGGCTAGGCCCTCTACTGACAGTGGAGTGTTTTCTAAGGAAGGATAATATACGGCACAAGATGAGGTTTGTCACACGACTGGACATTGAAGATCTGAAAGTCAGACCTTCAGTCTCAAGCAGAGATCAGGGCTAGGCCCTCAACTGGAAGTGGGGTTTTTGGAAGGGAGGGTAATATACGGCACAAGATGAGGTTTGTCACACGACTGGACATTGAAGATCTGAAAATCAGACCTTTGGTCTCAAGCCAGATCAGGGCTAGTGCAGTGTTTTGTAAGGAAGGATAATATACGACAGAAGATGAAGTTGAAGTTATATATAAGCCATCTGATGTGTTATTTAATATGCCTAGAAGCAGTCTCGGGCGTTTGTAACGCTCTCTAGGATCGATGTCGTACTCACCTAAACCGCGGATGAGGGAGTTGAACTTGTGGGAGAGGTTTTGATAGAAGGAACGTGAAAGGGTATGGATGTAGTCTTTTATTGTGGGGATACGTAGGTCTCGTCGGATAACTAGATTGGGTATGTACCAAGGGGAGTCTGTGGCAATGCGGAGGAATCGGGATTGTAGAATTTACGTCCTCCGACGTTAAGTCATATCGGACGATGGATGGAATGGGTGAAATGATGCTCAAATGATCCCAGGGTCCATAGAGCTTAGAGTCACCCAACATTCGTCTTTCAGGACAAGGGAAAACCCCGGAGAAAACCTTATCCAGGTAACTCACCCTGACCGAGATTCGAACTCGGGACCTCTTGAACGTGAGGTAGACACTCTACCACCATGCTACCGAGGCGGGCGTAGAATTTCAAGGTGGTATAGGTGAGACTTATGAAATACACTTCGTGCATGCAGCATGCCAACTATTCTACTTGCACACATTTTATGAAATCATGTCTGTACTTTGCCCTGGAGATTTGGTGCACAAATTTGTGGGCACCCGGTAGATAAATTTGCCAAAATATATGTGTGGCAAGATTCCTGAAAGCTTTTAAGGTTACCCAAAATTTCCACAGTAGTTAATTTTATAAGTATCAAAATAAATGACCCGCTATCTCAAACTGGTTGGTCGTATCCTCTACCACTAGAATATAGAGGATAAAGAATAAAAGAGATGCACACAAGTTATGCAAAGATTAAAAGGTTTGTGATTGGAATTTCATTTTGGAGGGGATTCGGTACGTAGGCCACCGTGCTGGGCCCATTGTTCCTATGTCCCCTGGGAGGAAGGAGGAGGCGAAGGAGACAGAGGGAGGCCAACCTAAGGAGTCACGACAGTACAGAGGGCAGGGTCCATACAGTATACTTAGATACAACCGACCTATACGCCAACTGTGCCAAGAACACAAACCCGCTAATACAGGAAATAGGGCAATATCAGGCTTCCACCTACAGACACAAACGACCCCTCTCAGTATTTGACAGAAACTTATCAAATAAATTAAGTCCCGAAGAGGTTCTGGAATACCTCAACTGCCTTGTACCACTAAATACCTAACTTAATCACATATTGCATAGTTTCAGTTACCTCCGACCATACAGGACACATATAAGCCAACTGCAGAACACAACATTGAGCGGCTACCGAAGGTAAAACCCACGCCACATAACCATTTCGTTTACCATTATATCACCTTCATCTCATCTAATCCTTGTTTCACATAAGCTTGCCACGTATCTCTTAACGGTCACGTGACCTTATCACCTCTCATTGGCTGCTGTTGTGGTATAGACTGTCGTGTGGTAAAATTTAGTTCGTTAACATGGTGATATATCTTTATATGTTGGAAGAGAATTGTCAAATTTATATTTTCGTAACTGTTTTAATTAAATATATTATGCAACAGAGTTGATTCGTCTGAAATGCATGTTAATTCTTAAACGAAGTAAATAGGAGGTTCCTTTGATCTCAAGCACATGACACGATAGCACGTGTTTTAGCGGTAGTTTTTTTTTTTTTTTTTTTTTTTTTTTTTTTTTTTTTTTTTTTGTAATTTACGTCCTCCAACGTTAAGTCATATCGGACGATAAATAGAATGGATGAAATGATGCTCAAATGAGTCCGGGGTCCATGGAGCTTAGAGTTATCCGACATTCGTCTTATAGGATAAGGGAAAACCCCGAAAAACTTTATCCAGGTAACTCACCCTGACCGAGATTCGAACTCGGGACCTCTTGAACGCGAGGCAGACATTCTACCACCACGCTACCAGGGCGGGCTTTAGCGGTAGTGTTGAAATATTTGTTTATATGACTTTTATCACTGACATTCGAAGGTGTGTTGTGCCGAGTGCGAGAGCTAAATTATTTTATTGATCGTTTATTGCGCGTGCACTTATATGTATAATGGCAGAGTCTAGCGCCAGTTTTTCGCTGAAGCATCGCAAGGGAAAACCTTTACAAAGCGGCAAAAAAGAATTGTGGTGCATGTGTTTAATGCACTCACAGAGAAGAATCCGTCTTTGTCAGTGAGAAAAGTCGGACAGCTGTGCTCTGAACCTACAGGTGTGAGTGTTAGATGCGTAGGAACATCGCGACGTGAAATTGAGACAACAGGAAAACTTACCACTCTATGGGCGATATTGCTGTGTGGCGAAGACGTTATTTAAGGACAATCAGAATGTACGGGGATACAAGTGGCAAAATATACTACCTTGACGAGACTTGGGTGAATGAAGGACACACGACAAGTATAGCGTGACAGGACTTTTAAGACTGAAAGACAAGCATTTTTGCAAGGTATGTGTGCTGGTTTTAAAAAAATCCCAGTGGAAAAGGCCGAAGGCCTTTCATTATAAAATTTTCCAGTTTCATTGCTCATTCATTCAGTTTCAACTTGCTCAGTTTCATTATAAACTTCATTATTTTTGCATGGCTTCATATTCTTATTTGTATGATTTTATCTATCTTCCTGGCAACTATTATGACGTTCACTGCAGGTTTAAATGTGGCGCGAAAGCATTAGCCAATTAGGGTGAGGGGGAAGGTAGTTACATGCGGAGTGATACATGTCAGCGGGGCAAGGTTATATGAAACAGAGATTAGTATTAAGCCGTAGCTCTAATCTGCATCCCTGTTTTCTAATTCTCTATGCATGCTGCACGTACTAACCCCGGGCGTCAGTCAGGGCACAGTCATGGCTGCCGCCCGTAAACCCAACAGACACGCTAGCATGGTCCGCATGCTATACTCCTCCACAGGAGAGAAAGTCTCCGAGGGGCGAGACGCAGGGGGGTGGCCGAAGGTCCCAACACCCTCCTTGGACAGATTTATGACACCCCATGTCAGTAGAGTTACAGACCATTCAAAAACATTCTGACGGCTTCTACTTTTGTGAATGAATCTTCTCGGCTTTAATGTACAGAGTGAACAGGGCGCATGTTTTTTTTTGACGGTCTGCTCCTTGTATAGCACGCTTTCTCTGCCACACATATTCCCTGTCCTTGTCTCACCGCACATTCCTTACAGGGATTTTCTTTGCGTTGCTATACTATAGAAAGAGTAGAATTAACCTATACTAACCGGGGTGCTTTAGCGGAACCCGAAAATAACACACAAATCTCCCTAGAATGCCTTTTGCACGTTTATTAACAGCCTTTCCCATAGCTGCATGTTAGTTTATTAACAGCATGTGCATGGGGAGACAATGTAGGCCCTGAGGATGATCGTCACCGGGGGCGGCGGGTGTGGGGCCGCCCCTAAAAAAAATAGCGTGGTCAGTTGCTAGTTGAGTTGTTTGTGGTGTAGTTGTGTGATGGTTATTGCAAGAGTGGATATTTAAAGCGTGCCGCGTGTGATTTCTTTCTTTTGATTACGTGTGTTGAAGCAACGAGACGACCTTAAGGACTGCTGTTGTGTATGTCACGGCTTTACTGCTGCAAGGATTGTACAAAGTTACAATAAATAGCATTTTAAATTTCTGCAAACAAGACTTAATTCTACGAACCCTCAAAGTCACAATACTTATGATAATTTAAATAGTTTTAAACATTGTCACGGCATTATTTTAGCAACAGTTTGTTTCGGGAGTTGGATTTTACTTTTTACAGTTTTGGGAGAAAGTTAAATGACGCTGATTTCAATTTTTGAAAAGCAGCATCTGATCTCTCAGGAAGTTTAATAAATTATGTTGGCCTCTGAGCACTTTGTCTTTGCTCCAGGTTTCGGAAATAATAAACCAGTAAGTATCTGATATACAGCAATACAATCATTATGCTAAACTTGATTCAGATATTCCATAAAGCGATAATAAAACCGAGTGTCTTATGCATTAACTCACTCATACTGCGTTTCTAAACTTGCTCGTCTAAAAAGTTTTAACGCGTTTTGATTGGAGGCGTGGACCAAACGGATATCACTGGCCAGTAATGTGAAACAAACGATCCAATGGAATAACCATTAAGCTTCAAATCAAAAAGACACATCGCCTGAGTGAAAGGTAATTATTTGTTTCAATGCGATACATCACGGTCAGATGGCACCAACCAAAGCACAAAACCCTGTCACAATTCGTGAGGAAACTGTCGTTAATTTATATATTTATCTTAAAAACCACTTCATTTTATATAATTACTAGGAAGCGGATTTATAGGCAGCAAAAATGTGTGAAATAGGCAGGCAAAAAAGCACTAAAATGGGCAGAATAGGCACTTAAATAGGCAGTAAAAATTTGCTAAGTAAACACTTAGAAATACACAATTTTAGTAAAATAGCTCCTAAAATACACTATAACAAAATGACAATCATCGCAACATATGCTACAACAAATTCATTTTGCGGTTCCCTAGACGAAATAGTTCTACATTTATTCCAAATTTCATAAATAGCTCCACAGCAAGTTAAAATAACAGATATTGTCGTATAATTAAAATACATATAAATCCACTTCACTAAGTAAGAACCATAATGTGCAGAAATGTGTGAAGTAATTAACTATGTCAAAAAACAAGGTTTGCGGGGGGGGGCTTAAGGGTGAAAATTGAAATATCTGAAGCCTTTGTTAGATCTGTTTCAAATTTATACCATTTATTTTTGTGATCGATGAAGGATGGAATAATACCAAGTTTCAGCTTTCTAGTTACAATATATTCTGAGGAATTAACAGTTTATGTCTAAATTACAGGCGATTTTCAAAATATCCCACTTATTGTAATTTTAAAAATTAATGCTTGGGGTATAAGTTTCTGCAGCCATTTTAACCTATTAATGACCTGTACCTATGTGAAATATTTGTCTTCGCCATATCAACGAAGGGAAAAAAATAATCATACCTATTTAAAAACTTTTATTTTCTAAGCGTTTTCATTCAGAATTGAGCATTATAATCCCTTTCAATACAAATAACAAAAACACAACAAATGTAAATGGGTACACTTAACATGCAGTTGCCCTTAGAGGCATGTTTAGAATTTCATACAGATTAATAGAAAACTGCATCCTGTGGAATACTTTAAAGTTAGGAAAATGTAGAAAATATGGAATCTGAGAAATCTGAGGTTAAAATTACGTAATAGCAGCTACGATACAGGTGTAGGGTTATCTAAATAGTCAGGTGGCGTTTTCTGTAGTGCCGCTAGGGGAAAAAAATTTATATTATTGAAGTATGTCTATATTAATTTTATGATATAAAACTAAATTTAGTATTGTAAGTTTTGGGCCAATTTGCACAGATGTGTTTCCTTAATAAACCCCTTTTTGTATATCCAATGTGCCGCAGTAAGAAATTTCTCTTCTCCGAAAACTTCACGTCGAAACCAACAAATGCAAAAGCTGTTGTCACAAATTACAAGCAGAAGAAATTAGCTAAAAAGGCAGTTTTAGGTACCAATAAGCAGAATAGGCACAAACATATGAAACAGACATTTTTAGGCACTATAAAACTAAGAAATTAGGCTAATGATTGTAGGAAACGTGCTTATAACTTAAAAGTCTACGATTCTGAACACAGGAATAAAACAGGCAAATAGGGCAAAACCCGGCCCCTAATAATTACTTTCCCTTATCTGTGGCTTTCATATGAATTTTGACAAAGTATCACAAAGATTATTATTTTGTATACTTTATTTACTCGATATAGACATAGAAATAGGTTAGTAGCTAGAATAGAAGGCTTCAATGATAGTTGAATCTTTTAAAACTGTCTCTTAAGTGATAGCTGTGAAATTCCGTTCTGCTTTAATGACCAGGAAGGCAAAAAATGAATAACCACTTCCCATTTGCGAAAATTAAACGCATTTGAAAATTTACACAAAGAGAAATATTTTTTAAAATGCTTCTTTCCGCAAAATATTTTACTGCAAACAAATTGTGTGGTTAATCTACGTAAACCACAAAATCTTGTGTATCCCTTATGTGTTTCAAAGGGGATTATGTTTGTCCTTGAGCACTAAAAGCTAAACAGCCAATCGGAGTGCTGCAGTGTTGAATTGCATTCCCGCTAAGTAGTGTGTGACGAGCGCCAAACTAATCAATTTCTAATAAATACTATCCGTACTAAGACAAAAATTCAGAGCTTGCAAAACTTGATCCATGTGGAAGGAGAAAGTAATGTATTTAACATTACCGCAAAAACCCCTATATTTTTAGCCCTAATAGTTTTCGTAACACAAATAAATAAAGTAGATACTATTATATTATAACAATGCATTGCGACGTAAGCACTGTAATGGATATCATTATTGTTTGGCATGTATGCGTGAACGTATATTTGAAATTACTCAGAACTGAAACGTAATCATTTGACATGACGTGATAAAAGAAATATGTACTTTGAATAAGCCAAGGTGTTTGTTAAATTCGATGAGAGGAAACGATACACTTCTTGCTAGTCTGGCAGAACGTGTCTGGTAACAGTATATCTTTGTTTATGAATAGTTCGTAATCTCTATTTACTCTAGAGAGTTCAAAGCAGTATTATTCAATTACTCTTCCATAAAAAAGTGTATCAGCTGCATCAATGAGACACGATCCATCTCCCCCCCCCCCTCCCATACTACTGCTGGAACAATCCAATAGAGTTAATATGGGCTCAAATTATGTTGCAAACAGAAATAATATTTTTAAACGGACTGACGTTGAACGACTTGCTCACGAAGAAACTGACAAGGAACACAACAATACTGGGAAAACTGCGTGAAACATCAGATAAACTACAAGGACCCACCTCGGTAGCGTAGATGGTAGCGTGCATGCCTCACGTTTAAGAGGTCCCGAGTTCGAATCTCGGTCAGGGTGAGCTACCTGGATAGGGCTTTTTCCAGGGTTTTCCATTATGCTTAAAGACGAATGACGGGTAGCTCTAAGCCCCATGGACCCTGGACACATTTGAGCATCATTTTCACCCATTTCATTCACCGTCCGACTTAACTTAATGACTACAAACACTAAAAATTGCTCTTTATTTCAGGACATCCCTGTATTATTGTCCAGTTACTGATGTGTGTGCAGGTACAACATGCTGATAAACCATTCCATGTATATCAAAGGATGGATGACCATAACTTTCCCAGTAGAAGCAACCACTTTTGCTTTTTTAGGGGTTGGTGATGAAGGAGATTTCCACACTTAGCTTTGCTGTTTGCTCTCAAGATCAAAATGACGTAGCCAAGTATCATCAGCAGTGATTACGTTTGAAAGAAACTTCGGATCTTCCTCTAACATCAACTTTAACTGCATGTTACCTCCATTGCAGTGGTAGGCGATACTGAACATGTCTGAACTTGCTTGGTTCTCACAGGCGGGAACAGGAGTACCAACAATGAAACTGCTACGGCGTGTTTGTTTCATATTAAGCTAACAGAATATAATAAGACTGAATTTTAGTGCGATGATCATTATTTATTGAACAGCCCCCGTATATGTATATCTGTATATACATAAGTCGTAAATATGATATATAAATGCAAGGTAGTGGTAATATATCCAAGTCCTTAAATAGTGATCTACAACTGCTTGTTTGCTAACTCGTAGCGTTATACAAATTGTCTTTTCTTTTCTTTTTTTGTATTTGTATTTTAGAAACAGATTTGGCTACTGCTGAATCTCCCCAAAATATTATGGCAATAGTGAGAAAGGACAGAAAATATGTAGATATAAAGAAAGAATTGACTTGAAATTCCAAATTTTTTAAAATAGTGAAATGGCATAGGTTATTTTAATCAATTTTTGATAAGCTTTGTATATGAGCAGTCCATTTTAGATTACCGCCAACCCACTTTATCCATTTATAATCATTAAGGCTACTTTTTACGATTATATAGGCCTGTTGTGTATAATAATTGGCTAACTTACACATCACACACGCAGCTCGCAAAGGCTCCATTTCTGTTTCGTCCCTTACTGTATTCCAACTTACTAATATTTCACTCTTCTTACCGCTAGATAAGAAACGATCGCAGCGCTCGTCACTGAATGTCAGTAGGCTTCAACGCTCTGTCGAGTAGCAGAGTTTGTTTATTGTCAACAGTGGTGCGGTGTTTCCGAAACACCCGGTGTTGGTACTTGTAAAGGGTTCACTATGTTATGACATGCCACATCCTGAAGGTCGGTTTGGATTGAGTGTACTTGAAAATCTCGAACACAAAACACGACTCCCGTATAATCTCACATCTTCTGGTAACAGCGGTGCAGCAACAACGACACATGTTAAAGTGTACTCCCAGGACTTACTTAACACGCTATCGTTTATTCTATACCTCTCACAAACTCTTCTATTTTTGTCGGTCGCTATATGAAAAGGTTCAAAGAAAGATAAGAATGGACATCTCGGCAACACATCTCGCAATTAAAAAAGAGTTTTTTTTTAACTAAATTATGTTTATTCGCCACCAAAAGATAAAAACACATCATTACGCGATACTTATGATACTGAAAAGTAGACCTTTAACTGTTAGACATGAATAATCTCTGTAAAGAGTCGAATTACCTCTACCAGAGTCAATATGAGACAAAAACACATCATTACGTGATACTTTTGTAACTGAAAAGTAGACCTTTTACTGTTAGACATGAATAATCTCTGTAAAGAGTCGAATTATCTCTACCAGAGTCACTATGAGACAAAAACACATCATTACGCGATACTTTTGTAACTGAAAAGTAGACCTTTTACTGTTAGACATGAATAATCCCTGTAAAGAGTCGAATTGTCTGTATCAGAGTCAATATGAGACAAAAACACATCATTACGCGATACTTTTGTTACTGAAAAGTAGACCTTTTACTGTTAGACATGAATAATCTCTGCAAAGAGTCAAATTGTCTGTATCAGAGTCAATATGAGACAAAAACACATCATTACGCGATACTTTTGTTACTGAAAAGTAGACCTTTTACTGTTAGACATGAATAATCTCTGCAAAGAGTCGAATTGTCTCTACCAGAGTCAATAAGAGACAAAAACACATCATTACGCGATACTTTTGTTACTGAAAAGTAGGCCTTTTACTGTAAGACATGAATAATCTCTGCAAAGAATCGAGTTATTTCTGCCAGTGTCAATATAGCAGGTCAACAGAAGAATATAGTTAAAATTTGCTGGACAAAAACAGGAAGGCCTGCGCTAAAATGTGTCAAAGACATTTGAGTATCGATTACCTCGTAGAAGGCTTAGTCGATGTTCAATTTTTCTTGAGTTATCTGAAAACAAGAAAAACATACGCCATCTACAATGCACAGAATACTTCGGCAACAGACTAAATGGTTATAGTACCTGTAATTCCTCTGAAAAACATACTTTAATCACTTCCTCGCAAATTTGGTAACACTATTTGAATCTGTCCAAAAAGCTAAATTTTTCAGGAGATACAAGAAGCATTCCATTTCTTAAAATTGCGCTCAAAGCCAGCTTTTGTCCTCAGGTTTTGTTGAAATGAATGTAGAGGGAAGCATGCCATTGCATTGTAGGCATTCTTGATCCTTTTTCTTGAAATTATGTTAATATTTATTTAGTAAAAATATGGGCTTTCTCAATATTTTGTAATATATTTGTGTATATTAGTACTTAACCCAGAATATGCAGCTCACAAGGACAAAAATGAAACAAATTGTGCCAAAGAGAACTCTTAGTCATTATATTCTACACAAGGTTCATCCATTGACACATTTTGGCCAATTGTATATGTCGTCGTAGAAGCTCTGAATGATTTCATATTTTGGTTAGAATGGCACAAATCGCCTTAGGTCTTACATTTTCTTGATAAGCCTGACATAAGGTTTGGTGGAATTATAAATGGTTCAGCCAGTTGGAATATGGGCTCTTCCTCATATTCTGCACTAACATCACCACTGTCTGACAGTTTATCAACAGTAACTATCGATTAAATCAAAGTGTAGGAGGCCAACTATTATTCTCTGTGTTTGAAACTTTACTGATAAATTAAAATTCTGAGAAAGCCCATATTCTTTGTACCCATGGGGTTTCTGTGGGTGACTCAATGGCTGCTTAACAGCACAGAAAATGTGTGGACAGCATGGGTTTCTGTACATTATAATCGGCATATATATCTAAAGTACCATGTAGTAATAGATAACTCAATTTTGTAAAAAAAATGGACTTGTGGGGTTGCTCAATATTCCCATTTATTTCAATTGCATCATTTTAAAAATATAAATATTCTTTGTCATAATTTTAGTTAATTGATGGAATTTAATCATTTCTTTACACAAGCAGTATATAGGCTAAAGTTTTTGATAGATAGTCAACATGAAAAATTCAATGCCATGGCCGGGATTTGATCCTGGTTTCCGTCCGGTCACACTAACCCATTGAGCTACCATGGCCAACTTACTTACTTACTTACTTAGTTGGGACTTAAGTACTTACAATTTTAAGTCGCCATAAATGGAGTAACTCGAATGCGAGGGCCCCTAGTGGTTTACAGGGATAATATATGAGTCAATTGGAGAATTTAAGGTCAGGACGGCACGTTGGCCAGGTAGCTCAAGGATTAGAGCGACTGGACGGAAACCAGGAGATCCGTGGTTCATATTCCGGCCATGGTATTGAATTTTTCATCAAAAACCTTGGCTTATTTACAGCTAGTGTGAAGAAATGATTAATTTCCACCAATTAACTAAAATAATAAGAGTTAAATGATGAAGCCTGGGACTTAAGTACTTACAATAGTAAGTCACCACAAACGGTGTATCTCGGATACGAGAGCCCCTAGTGGCCTATCGGGAAATATACGAGTCAATCGGAGAATTTAATGTCATGAAGGCACGCTGGCCATGGTAGCTCAATGGGTTAGAGCGACAAGACGGAAATCAGGAGATCCGTGGTTCAAATTTGAATTTTTCATGTTGACTTTATCAAAAATCTTAGCCTATATACGACTAGTGTGAAGAAATGACTAATTTCCATCAATTAACTAAAATGAATTCATTGTACCTTTCTACACAAATATAGAACCTTCTTACAAGCTCTTTACATGTTGCCTTTGTACAATTTTTCATCTGTTATTTCTTCCTTGGTTATTACCTCTTGCTTTTAGACCTTGCGCTTCACAATTTTGGTACCGAATATGAGTACTTTCGCTTTTTTTTAATCTAATTTCTACTCCCCTGATTTAGCTTTCCTTTTTTCTCTTCCCTCTTCCCCTTTCTTGTCCACTTCAACTTTTCCTAATTCTTTCCCAGTCCTTATTCTCATATACACTTTGTTTATCACAATTTTCCTATTCATATCATAACGTTAGCTCCTCCATATCTCTTCCCCTCCATTCCCTTACCGCCTCCCTTTCTAATGTTCTAGAGTCTTTCTTGCTCCAAAAGTTGTGTATATTTCTACTTCATTCTTTCGTAGCTTTTTCCTAAATGTCGCTGCTGTTCTTGCCCAAGCGAATGCTTTTTCCTCTTGTTCGTCCACATGTCTTTTTTTGCCCCATTCCTTTTTATTAAGCTATACAGCTCTAATGATTTTTCCCTTCCATTGTTCCCCATACTTATATTACCTTTCTATATCCTCTATTCTGTTCCTTATTACCTTCCAGAAGCCCCTCATTTCTTTTCTGTAGTTTCCATACATCCCCAGGTTTTCCTATCTCATTCCATCAGCTGTTTCCATTGGCACGTGCTTTCTGTTGGTTTATACACAATTTTATTACGTTCTCCACGTGAGTTAATAACTACCCTTCTACGTGTTGCTTTATGAACATAACTAAATTGCAGGAACGACATGAGCTAATTGCCTTCACTATATGACCTTATATTAATTGTCTTTACCTCAACTCCCAAATATCCTCGCTAATGACTCTTTCTCATTACAAACTCTTAACTCAAGCTTATGTTATCGCATTGTATGTACAGTCATTTTAATATATGGATACTGTTTATTATGACTGTTTTAGTATGAATGATTTATTTACTGTACATATTCCAAAATTTTACAATTTACAACTTTAGGCTACATTTACTTTTGTGTACCTTGTTGCTAACTTGGCTTACATGACACCCTGGTCTTGTGCTTTGCCAGGTAGCTCTTAACCTACATGCCTGCTTGTTACTTAATTAGCCCCATTCTTCTCCCTCATCTTCCTTTCTTATATTCTTTACATTTATTTGTGTTTACCTTGTTGCTACCTTGGCTTACATGACACCCTGGTCTTGCGCTCTGCCAGGTAGCTCTTAACCTACATGCCTGCTTGTTACTTAATTAGCCCCATTCTTCTCCCTCATCTTCCTTTCTTATATTATTTACATTTATTTGTGTTTACCTTGTTGCTACCTTGGCTTACATGACACCCTGGTCTTCTGCTCCGCCAGGTAGCTCTTAACGTCCATGCCTGCTTGTTACTTAATTAGCCCCATTCTTCCCCTTCATCTTCCTTTCTTATATTATTTACATTTATTTGTGTTTACCTTGTTGCTGCGTTGGCTTACATGACACCCTGGTATTCTGCTTTGCCAGGTAGCTCTTAACCTCCATGCCTGCTTGTTACTTAATTAGCCCCATTCTTCCCCCTCATCTTCCCTTCTTATATTATTTACATTTATTTGTGTTTACCTTGTTGCTGCGTTGGCTTACATGACACCCTGGTATTCTGCTTTGCCAGGTAGCTCTTAACCTACATGCCTGCTTGTTACCTAATTAGCCCCTTTCTTCCCCCTCATCTTCCTTTCTTATATTCTTTACATTTATTTGTGTTTACCTTGTTGCTACCTTGGCTTACATGACACCTGGTCTTCTGCTCCGCCAGGTAAGCTCTTAACCACCATGCCTGCTTGTTACTTAATTAGTAGCTTTCTTCCCCCTCATCTTCCTTTCTTATATTCTTCACATTTCTTGCCCATGTTTCTTTTACTTTCTGCAAGAACTCACCAATACTTCTTACCTTCTTTTCCTCCCTGCCCGTTAACATTTTTATAGCTACTATCCGCTTCTCTACTTTCTAGCATTTTTCCTCCCAAATCCTTTTCCTCCATATTGAACCTCCTCGCATTCTGTTACATAGTGTTCTATGCTTTCTTTTCCGCCACACAATTCACAAATCCCCTTTTCCCTACCTCTTATCCCTCTAAGAAATATTATTCCTGTTCTCATCCAAGCTAGCACTTCTCTCTCTTGTCTAATGCAGTAATGTTACATATGCTTCTCGTCCCCAGTTTCATTTTATTTGTTTGTAAGATTGTAATGATTTCATATTTTCTAGACTTCCCCATATTTCCTGTCCTTCTATATCTTCCATTCTGCATTTTACCAATTTACCCACATCGCTTGTATTCCTTTCCTCTAATCCCCATATATCTCCCATTCCTATTTTTTCCATAATTCCTCCTAAATCTGTCCACCAACTATTTGAGTTCTCTAATCCTTTTTTGCTGTCTCATACATAATTTCATAATTTCCCCTTCTTGTTTGGCCAAACATCTGTACCAAAATTGTATTACTCCTTCCATTATTATTCCATTTCTTCTTGTCTTTATTAATTCCACTAAAGCTACTTCCCTAGGTGCTGATCTTGTTAAATCTAATTTCATCACCATTTCTGACCCCCTCGGTAGCGTAGATGGCAACGTGTCTGCCGCACGTTCGAGAGGTTCGGATGAGTTCCCTGGATAAGGTTTTTTCCAGTGTTTTCCCTTATCCTTCAAGACGAATGTCGTAAGCTCCAGGGACCCTGGACACATTTGAGCATCATTTCATCCCATTCATTCACCTTCCGATATGACTTAAAGTTGACGGACAAACTACACAAAAAAAATCATTTCTTTAAAGGTGAATAATTCCGGTATCGATTCTTTTAATACTTGCTAATAACGTTTTTGGGGCCCCAGCTGTTCATTTATGTTTCTGAGTTTACACCTATCTTGGTATTAAATTTCCAAGGATCTTGTCTTATTTTATAGTATATGCTTTGGAGTAATAACTATTTTTTCTGCTCCATAACATCAACTAAAAGTCAAGACCTTGTCCCTAAACTTGTTCTTTTATAATTCCAATGTGTTGAAAATCAAGTAAAAGCACTTTTATAAATTCCTTGTATTCTTTTATTAATTTATGAAACAAAATTAGAAGTCATTTTCATAAGAAAGACTACGTGGCTCAGAACGAGTGGAGTTTCTAATGGTGAAAAAATTGCAAAGTCAGTGGTGAAATTACCACACAAATACAAATTTTCTCTCTTAAAAATAAAAAAATTGTATGTGCTTAAGACCACACGATAAAAGTGAAAATTTAAAAACTATTCATTATAAATTATTCTTAAAAATTGTTTAAAATATTTAATGTTGACACTCATTGTTGCTCAAAGAGGTCAGCCAGTTGCGAGTTAAACATCTCATGCCTTACACTAAGTTTACTCGCAAATGAAAATACTCTGAAACAACTGAATGACGACGGACTTGCGACCGTGCGAAGAGGTTTATACATAAAGGAAGTAAAATCAAATCAATCATTTTTCATATTTTGTTTCTTGCAGCTTAATCGCAACTTTATTTTTAATAACAATACAAGATCATACCTATCTTATAACATAATTATATGATACTCATTTTCTTTTTTGCATATTCTTTGAATATTCGGAAATGTTTGGTTACGTATACATGTTACACGAGTTATTACATATCCGTACATATACTCATTACTCCATATTTTATTACACGTTCGTACATATTTTCATACATATTTTATTACGTCTCATATTCATTTTAAATGTTTCGTCACAATTCATATTGATATTAATACAGTTTCCTGACACTGGGTCGGTCATTCAGTTTATGGAAAAACATAAAAGATAAGTTGTAAATGAAAATAAACGCAAAACGTCATTTAATACGCGATAATTTTATTATTTACGGGTTATTACACTTATTTATTTATGTCATACGTTTTACTACTCACAATAAAGAGAAACTGTTAATAAAAATAAATAAAAATAACCAGTTCTCTTTCAGGAATTCCAAACTCTTATTTCCAATTAGCACACTCGTTTTATTTTTCTTTATTATGGTTTTAATTATCCAAATACCGAAGTTCGGTGATACAAAGGGCGTCCAGAAAGTAAGCTCTGTTTCAATTTACCTCCGCTGCAGCGCTGCGATCGCAGTTCCGCACATGCGCGGTAGACGCTCTGTGTCAAGGAGAAGAAACGTGCGCCATTATGAGATCGCTGTCAGCCACGTATGCTTTGTTGTGCTTGTTTACAATGTTGGTGCTGATTGAAAATCCCGTCGCTTGTAAAAGCAGATCTGTGATTCGTTTTATGAGTGCTAGGAAGTGAAACCAATTGAAATTTATCGGCTGTCAGAAGGTGTTGTTTCTTCACGACAACGCACGACCACGCACTACAAATGCGACAAAAACATCCTACAGGGATTTGGCTGGGAGGTGTTTGACCACCCCCGTACAGCCCTGACCTCGCTCCTAGTGACTTTCATCTGTTTTTGCATCTCAAATCTTTCCTTGGCGGTCAACACTTTAACAATGACGAAGAGCTGAAAGAAAATCTTTCCAACTGGTTGAAGACACAGGCAGAAAACTTCTATGAAGAAGGTATACAAAAACTTGTGACTCGCTATGACAAATGACTGAAAAATTTCGGCAGTTGTGTGGAAAAGTAGTTTAAGAGTTGTAGAATTTTGTTCAATAAATAATTTTTCTGTATTTGTACACGATTTAATTTTATTACTAAACAGAACTTACTTTCTGGACGTACCTCGTATTATCTGTTCCTTTTTACTATTATTATTGTTTAAAGCGGAATTTGACATGTCGACTTGTTAAATGACAGAAGGTTATCGGACCGAATCGGTTACTGACACTTCACAGACGTTTGTAAGAACGGCCCTAAGACAATTATTTTTTTAACGAAACTTCCGTAGAGTTTCTGAATTTTTCATAGTATTCAAAATGGAAAGATAGAGTCAGACTGAAAATTCAATGCCATAGCCGGGATTTGAACCACGAATCTTCTGGTCTCCGTCCAGCCGCTCTAACCCTTGAGCTACTATGGCCAACGTGCCGACATGACATTGAATTCTCCAACTGACTCGTGTTTCTCCCGGTAAACCACTAGGAGTTCCCATAAACACACGAGACAGCTACCTTATGGCGACTTACTATGCTGTAAGTACTTTAAGGCCCGGGCTTTATAGTTCGGACCACTATTACGTCAATTAATGGAAATTGATTGTTCTTTTACACTGGCCATCGTGTAGGCTCAAGTATGGCAAGATAGAGTCAAATTGAAAAATTCAATGCCATAGCTGGGATTTTAACCACGGATCTTATGGTTGCCGTCCAGCCGCTCTAACCCTTGAGCTACTATGGCCAAAGTGCCGATATGACACTAAATTCTCCAACTGACTCGTATTTTTCCGGTAAACCACTAGGAGTTCCCATACACACATGAGACAACTACCTTAATGGCGACTTACTTTGCTGTAAGTACTTTAAGGCCCGGGCTTTATAGTTCGGACCACTATTAGGTACAATTAATGGAAATTAATTGTTCTTTCACACTAGCCGTGTGTAGACTAAAGTATGGAAAGATAAGAGTCAGGCTGAAAAATTCAATGACACGGCCGGGATTTGAACCACGGATCTCCTGATTTCTGTCCAGTCCCTCTTACCCATTAAGCTACCATGGCCAACTTGGCAACATTAAATTCTTCATTTCACTAAAATTTGGTTCAAATCCCGGCCTTGGCATTGAATTTTTCATGTTGACTATCTTTCCATAATTTAGCCTACACACGGCTAGTGTGAAAGAATAATTAATTTCCATTAATTAACCTAATAGTGGTCCTAACTATAAAGCCCGGGCCTTAAGGTACTTACAGCATAGTAAGTCGCCATTAAGGTAGTTGTCTGGTGTGTTTATGAGAACTCCTAGTGGTTTACCGGGAAAAACAGGAGTCAGTTGGAGAATTCAATGTCATGTCGGCACGTTGGCCATAGTAGCTCAAGGGTAAGAGCGGCTGGACGGAGACCAGAAGCTCCGTGGTTCAAATCCCGGCCATGGCATTGAATTTTTCAGTCTGACTCTATCTTTCTATACTTTAGCCTACACACGGCCAGTGTGAAAGAACAATTAATTTTCATTATTTGATATAGGTTAAAACATGCCTGGATGCGTGTTGTTGATACGCTGTTGAGTGCGACAGAAAATCTACGGTGTATAGCGGTATGGACACCATAAGACTCAAATAACGAATGAGTTTCGGGGGTGTAACAGTATTTTTGGGTTATGTTCGGAGGAATTATGAATTTATAAAATATATGTAGTTGTGTGATTGGCCGAAGTAGTAGTGGTGTGACGTGGTATGACGTGATGTGGTGACGTGCCATTGCATCGGCCAATCACAAAATTAAGTAGAAGTAACGATAGTGACGAGAAGTCAAGAATCTTTAGTAGAGACAGATAGGTTCTTCAGTCTTGTTAAATTACGAGAAGTCAATAATCTTGAGGAGAGTGATATGTTCTTTAGTCTGTTTAGTGAAAATAAATCAATAATCTTGTTATAAAGAGAAAGAGATTTTTTTGTAACGACGAATGTGATGTATACCGCTGCAAGAACAGAAATGTTTTAAGTTGTAGTTCAAATCCGTATAAATATAACAAAATAAGAATTCATCGAAATAATTTGACTTCTTTATTCCGAACCACGCCTTGAAACACATGTCTTATGACTTATTTAGAATTCGATTGATACTTCAAAATAATAATGGAAGTGAACATATGAACATAATTTTGGAGCTGATGTTGGCGAGGATGCCTTGTACATGAGGATCCAAGTAACAAATCAGAATTAACATTATCTGACCCAAATTCCCGTTACAGGGGTTAGTACGGATTGAGCCGACTCGAGCCGACTTCGCCGGAATGAGAATCACATATTCCAGCGTGACGGCTCACTTTAATTCACTACCCACAAAAAGTGCTAAACGCACCTAAAAAAAGTTTTCACTTCAAATATATAGATGAAACTCGATCTAAGTATGAATTAGAATATTGTGTACTATTTGAAGTTACATTTCGGCATAATTAATCACATGAATATCTTGAATTTTCTGTAAATATTATGTGTAGTCAAATATACAATTAATTTGCCACCAACCTTACCGACATATATGTTTCTCTTGTTTTGAATTGTAAATATTTTAAATTCTTTGGAATGATAAACCGCTATTCTATTGTTTCTAGCGATTCCATTTAAAAATATACGGAAAATCAAGGCCAATACCTATATAGTCGCTTTGCTTCAACGAGATGTGTAAACACGAATCACTTGTGCCGCTCTCTCACGCAGTCTGTTTCAATGCGTGCGGTCGAGATGAAGGACCGAGTAATGATTTCAAATTAAGTGGACACAGTCAGGGGAAGGGTTAGCATCGAAAAAAAAAACCGGAAATAAAGCTAGGGTGAATGACGTCACTCAGGTATATCATGGGGAACCCACTTCCGGTTTGACAGGCGCCATATTGCCTGTCTGTTACCTCATACATACTGTAACAGGAGCATTGGAGCACCCTGTAACCAGCTGGGAACGGAATGCAGGGGGGAGGACCGCATTAGCCACACCCTCCCCTCGTTTGTCTTGTAGTATTTGACAGGCAGTGGTTGGGAGGAAAAACATCAGTGGGCGTCTGTTCTGCCCACCTGGTTCCAGAAATTACGGAGTCTGGAACATTCTCCTGGTCACTAGAAACCGGCGATATTCCTATAAAGAGGGTTCCAGACAGACGGAGTGAGTTAGTCAGTCAGTTGTTGTGCTGTGTTGAGTTGGTCAATCAGTTGGTTAGTGAGTGTGAGCGAGAAGACAGTCGCAGTTCTTGGTGTAAGATTTAGTCAGTGACGTGCTAATGAACGAAAGGGTTGTGCAACGGAAGACTGTGCGTAACTGTGAATGTGTACCGGAGCTTACGTAACCGCGAGTACAAGGAAATTGTAACGGACGGACTGGTGAATTGTAACTGTGTGCAGCAAGTAATTTTATGTAATTGGCAAGTGTTAAACTGTAAGTCGGTGGAAATAAAGAACATTGTTGAGTGGTGTAATTGGACTTTTTATTTCACGAACCCACAAAGTCACAATACTTTACGTCAAATTGTATACCACCAGCTGTTCCATCTGGCGAGGCTTCAGCTAAATATGAAAATCGCATTTTTTATTTTTTTTACAAATAAATCTGGATGGGTTCCCAGGGGAGTTCTGCAAGAGATATGGGGAAGCACCAAGTGGATTAAAGAATATAACTAATTTATTTATTGTACCAATATTTAAAGGTAAGGGGAGTGTAAATAAACCAGAGAACTACAGGGGGATAAGCTATCTATAATTGGGAAAATGCATACGGGCATACTAGCGGACAGACTAATGGATTGGGCAGAAAGAGAAAATAAAATATCACAATTTCAAGCTCGATTTAGGAGAAAAAGGCAAACTATAGACAATGTGTTTATATGGAAATTAATTGTTCTTTCACACTAGCCGTGTGTAGGACGCACTATGAAAGGGTAGACTGCAGACTCAAAAATTCACTGCCATAGCCGGGATTTGAAACACGGATCTTCTGGTTTCCGTCCAGCCGCTCTAACCATTTGAGCTACTATGGCTAACATGCCAACATGACATTAAATTCTCCACTGACAGTAGTCCGAACTATAAAGCCCGGGCCTTAAGGTACTTACAGCATAGTAAGTCGCCATTAAGGTAGTTGTCTCATGTGTTTATGAGAACTCCTAGTGGTTTACCGGGAGAAACACGAGTCAGTTGGAGAATTTAATGTCATGTTGGCATGTTGGCCATAGTAGCTAAAATGGCTAGAGCGGCTGGACGGAAACCAGAAGATCCGTGTTTCAAATCCCGGCTATGGCATTGAATTTTTCAGTCTGGCTCTACCCTTTCATAGTGCGTCCTACACACGGCTAGTGTGAAAGAACAATTAATTTCCATTAATTGTACCTAATAGTGGCCCGAACTATAAAGCCCGGGCCTTAAAGTACTTACAGCATAGTAAGTCGTCATTAAGGTAGTTGTCTCATGTGTTTATGAGAACTTCTAGTGGTTTACCGGGAGAAACACGAGTCAGTTGGAGAATTTAATGTCATTATGGCAGGTTGGCCATAGTAACTCAAATGGTTAGAGCAGCTGGACGGAAACCAGAAGATACGTGGTTCAAATCCCGGCTATGGCATTGAATTTTTGAGTCCTGCTGTACCCTTTCATAGTGCGTCCTACACACGGCTAGTGTGAAAGAACAATTAATTTTCATTAATTAACCTAATAGTGGTCCGAACTATAAAGCCCGGGCCTTAAAGTACTTACATGTAGTAAGTCGCCATTAAGGTAGTTGTCTCATGTGTTTATGAGAACTCCTAGGGGTTTACCGGGAAAAACATGAGTCAGTTTGAGAATTTAATGTCATTATGGCATGTTGGCCATAGTAGCTCAAATGGTTAGAGCGGCTGGACGGAAACCAGAAGATCTGTGGTTCAAATCCCGGCTATGGCATTGAATTTTTCAGCCTGGCTCTACCCTTTCAATGTGTTTATAATGAAGGCATTTATTGATAAATACTTGAGCAGGAAAAGGGGGAGCCTGCATATGTTTTTTGTGGATTTTGAGAAAGCTTTCGATGCGATAAATAGGTAGGCTTTAAAATGGAAATTAAGAAGAAAAGGGGTGAACGAGAAGTTTATAAGTGAAATTGATAAAATTTTCAGTGGAGTGAAATTCAGAATAAGATGTGAGTTGAATGTAGTATCGGAACAGGCCGGACAGAAACTAGGCTTGAGACAGGGGTCCAAATTTGAGTCCTATACTATTCAATTTATTTATAGACGACATAATAGAAAGGGTTAAAGAAAGCAATGCCCATTGCCCAATATTAATAAACAAAGAGATCCCTGGTTCATCGAATGCGGATGATTTAACTGTAGGAGCAATTTCTGTAATAGGTCTACAAAAATCAGTTGGGGCAATTCATAGGCTTTGCACTGATTGGGGACTAAGAATAAACAGCAAAAAAATAAAAAAATAATGGTATTTAAAAGAGTATCGATTCTTATTAAAGGAGAGGAGTGGTTCATAGAAGACCAAAAGGTAGAAGTGGTAAACGAGTATGACTATTTAGGTGTAGGGATGTGTAGCAGTGGAGGATGGGCTGCAGAAGCCAGAAAAGTGATAGCTAATGGCAGGGCGGCAATGTCAGGGGTAAGAATACGTAAACATAAACTGGAGATGTCAGTTAGATGGTTAGAAAGAATGTATAAAGCGGTCGTCGAATCCAGAAGCACATCAGAGATAGGAACACAATTAGACCAGATGTATGGACTGTTTTGTAAAGAACTACTAGGGCTGCCAAAATCGGCACCAAGAGAGGTGGCAATACTAGAGCTAGGTAATACAAAAGGAGGGGAATAATAATAGAGAGAATATTTAAATTTAGGTATAAGTGCATTAAGGGACAGAAAAGGGGAATTATTGAATCTGAGCACGAAGAAACAGAAAAGCATCAAAAATACAAATAGTTGATGGTCGGAATTGGAAAGAATGATATTAAAGTAAGGCATAGGAGATCCATGGAGAGCAGAGGAGGTAAATTATAGCGGCTTTTGGAAGGAAGTGAGAACTAGACTACTAGACATAGATAGGCAAGATATATGAAAAGGTATAGAAGAAAAGAAATCTTTGAAATTTTTAAGCAATTAAAGACAGAATGGGGTAGAGAAAAATATATAGATCAACGTGGCAAAACTGGAAGAGAAGGTATAGCATGGATGAGAGTATATCTAAATGAATTGAGAAGTAATGAGGGAGGGATATGTGAATTTTGTGGAGATGAAGAGAGCACTGTTCATTACATGATGGAATGTAAGGAGCTAACAAACTGCAGGAGAAAAATATGGGATAAGAAATGGGACAGTGTGAGCGAAGACCTAGTGGCATTACGTATGTTAACGGGGATGAGTGAAAAGAAAAATAGATGTAGAGGAGAATTGTTATACAGGTAAAGAGAAAAGTGGATTAGGATAAAAGAAGCGAAAAGCAGGAAGAAATGACAAGCTGCTCAGGAAAACCAAAGGCTTATGACCAGGTGACGTGAGTCAGTGAATAAATCTTAGGTCAGCAATTTCATATACGAGGACTGTTCAATAAAGAATGATCATAAGTTTTTACGGTCATAATTTTTCGCACTAAATTTTAATCTTATTATATCCTGTTAGCTTAATGTGTAACAAACACGCCGTAGTAGTTTCATTGTTGGTACTCCTGGTTCCTGCCTGTGAGAACCAGGCAAGTTCAGACATGTTCAGTATCGCCTACCGCTGCAATGGAGGTAACATGCAGTTAAAGTTGATGTTAGAGGAAGATCCGGAGTTCTTTCTAACGTAATCACTGCTGATGAAACTCGGCTACATCATTTTGATCCTGAGAGCAAACAGCAAAGCTCAGTGTGTAAATCTCCTTCATCACTTATCCCCCCAAAAAGCAAAAGTGGTTGCTTCTGTTGGGAAAGTTATGGTCATCTCATTCTTTGATATTCATGAAATGGTTTATCAGCATGTTGTACCTGCACACACATCAGTAACTGGGCAATACTACAGGGATGTCCTGAAAACATTGCAAGTCCATATCAGGCGCGAAAGACCACATTTCGGTGAAGCAGACTGGATGCTGCAACACCATAATGCACAGCCAAAGCTGTTGCTGAAAATCTTGCAAAAGTCAACGTGAAGTGCATCCCTCACCCTGCCTATAGTCCGGATTTAGCTCCATGTGACCTTTTTCTATTCCCTAACTTGAAGAAACGCCTTCGCGGGAGGCATTATCCATCATCAGGAGCAGTGGTGAAGGCTGCGGAGGTGATTTTGAAGGATCTCTCAAAAATGGTTTCCAGTATGTCTTTGAAGACTGGCGGAAACACTGGGACAAGCACATCGCTTTCAGGGGAGACTATTTTGAGAAGGACCATCAAAATTATGAGGATGAGTAAAGGTACGTTGTTAAAAAAAATTGTGATCATTCTTTATTGAACACCCTTGTATATGAGATTTTCCTTTCTTCTCTTGTTTGTTTTTTCTGTCCCTATGTCTCTCGAACGTTAATTTCAGGCACCGAATTTTTGTTTGGAGTACCTTTTTGTACGCTAAACTGATAGGTGCCGAGAGTTTCAATCTCTAAGTGGACGATGAACTTGGCGGAAAAAGGGGATGTAGTACTTCTACCCGAACGACTGGTTTGTTTAAACTGGCTCGTGCTGTCCAAACAAACCGGTAACTTCTGGGAGGGTTTTTGTGCCTTCAGCAATTGACTCTACTGCACAACCCAAAGTGATTTATCACACGGCAAGCCTAATGCTACTTTTTTGGCATCTAATACTGGCTCAGGTTTACCAGACAAAAACGCAATCCCACCATTACTTTAATGTCTGCGGACTCTACCACAGTTCCAACATTTTTAGCATGTGTGTCATACCTTATTCTTAGACAATGCTGACATTTGTAAATAACAATAAAATACTATATTCATTCCAGGCCTACATTATTAATTTCTTTCCTTAATTAGCTTTCCACAGTTTGTACATTTCAAAATAATTCGGACTACGCTCACTTTCTTCTCGGGCAGCAAGCCAGGTGAAAAGACAATTAGATATTGTGACTTTGTGGGTTCGTAGAATAAAAGGCCGAGTTGCGGAAATTAAAAATCTCCTTTATTTTCGTAGAAATACTCTTATAGATTACAGCAGCATTACGTTACATACACCATCAGTCTACCAAGGTCGATCACAATAACAAACAGTGACAGCAGATTACAACCTTAGCTCACATTACAACACAGCTGGCTGTCTCTCATTTCACAACACTGTTTCACAATTCACTGTTTTACAACTGGCCTGCTGGCGTGTCACCACTGTTCTGTCAATCACTAGATGTTTCTGGAAAACAAGGCATCTAATGACGTAATCCGAAGATTCTATCACATTCTAGGAGCGTAACTTAATCTATGCCGGCGAGTCCTTTACCTCAGTTATCTTAAGCGCTATGTTTATCTGCTTATGCAAGGCTCATTATTACCATGAAACTTCATCCACCGACTGTTTTCTTAGTTGTGCCGAAACTTTTATGCCTATTGCCGTGACAATATCAACGTTTTGCGAGTGTGCATCTCTCCCATCATCAGGATATTTATAAAATGTTATAACCACAAATGAAACACTGGATATAACACAATTATAAACAAAGACAAAACACTATCAAAATTCGCATTACTGAACAAAAGACTGTTTTCAGTAAATTAAATGCCAGGTCAAGAGATGGCGTGAGTATAGAAAATTGTGTCAAAGGAACGTAACTACTTAACTTGATTATCAAGCTGTATTGGTCTGTGTTTCTTAATTCGACGGATTTCCATTTAAAGGCCGGTTTCCAAGAGGAGCTGAACTGAAATCCAGCATCACCATTAAGCGTGATCCTTTCAGAGGAAATGGCCAAAGCCTCCTTAATTCTCCACTTCCAGTAACTGTTGCATTTTGTCAAGATAGTCGTCTCTCGAAAATTGGCTCTATGGTCGTTATCAAAACAACGCTCGATCACCAAAGATAGGAAAGGGAAACCTGTAATACAGCAAGCGTCAGATAAGCCTGCCGCTACAACCTGCATCCCGTTTACCGGCAATCTATCCGGCAGAATCAGCAGATTTCTCACCAAATATAACATCAGGACCATCCACAAGCTACCTCCGAAGCTTAAACATCTGTTGAGACCAGTGAAAGACAAACTGTACTTCCAAGTTCCGGGAGTGTACCGCATTCCCTGTGAATGTGGGACACCGTATAAAGAATACCAGAATAAACGAACATGAACGGAGCATTCGTTTAATGCAACCTGAGAAGTCTGGGCTGGCAGAGCATTGTTTTGATAACGACCATAGAGCCAACTTTCGGGAGACAATCATCTTGGCAAAATGCAACAGTTACCGGGAGCGGAGAATTAAGGAGGCTCTGGCCATTTCCTCTGAATGGAGCACGCTTAATCTTGATGCTGGATTTCAGTTCAGCTCCTCTTGGACACCGGCCTTAAAAATGGAAAGCCGTCGAATTAAGAAACAAATATCAATACAGCTTGATAATCAAGTTAAGTTCTTAGTTTCTTTGACACAATTTTCTCTACTCATGCTATCTCCTGACCTGGCATTTAAATTACTGAAAACAGTATTTTGTTTAGTAATGCAAATTTTGATAGTGTTTTGTCTTTGTTTATATTTGTTTTATATCTAGTATTTAATTTAGGTTATAACATTTTATAAATATCCTGATGATGGGATAGATGTACACTCCCGAAACGTTGATATTGTGACTTTGTGGGTTCGTGAAATTAAAAGCCCAATTGCACAAACTCAAAATGTTCTTTATTTCCACCGAATTACAGTTGGAACACTTGCCGATTACATAGAATTACGTAGTGCACACAATTACAATCCACCAGTTCGTCTGTCACAGGTCCACTCCACACTCACAATTACGTATAACTCCTTTGATACACGTACATCGCCTTCCAGTCCGTCCACTAGCACGGCGCTCTTCGCAGCTGCTCGGCAAGAACTGGACTGACTCGCCCACTGCAGGCCTTATATAGGAAGATCGCTGTTTCTGGAAATCTTGCGATTCAGTGAATCATCTCGACTGTTCCAGACTGTTCCCCTCCAGGGGGAGGGGAAAGAGATGGCTAGTGATGTTTTTCCAACCATCCCCTCGTATGCGCTACAAGATAAATGGGTAGGCGTGGCATGCCTCCTGACGGCCAGCCAGCTGCTAGCTGGTCGTACCTTCCGATAATTAGGTGACAATATCTAATCATCTTTTCACATGGCTGGCTGCCCGAGAAAAAAGTGAATGTGTTCTTCGCCAGGAAAGCTTCACGTCTTATTTTAATTTGGACTATGTTGGAAGCAATTTACTGCACCATGGCTGAGTGGTAAGACTGTTGGCTTCCACCAAGGCGGGCCGGGTTCGATCCCAGGTGTCTGCTAAGTGAGGTTTTTGGTGGGAAACATGGCGCTGGGATGGGTTTTCTCCGGATCCTCCGGTTTCCCCCACCAGCATTCCACCGATTGCTCCATCACCATTTCTTTCCTATCACCACATCCCTCTCGTACTTTCACTTCCAGTATGGGCTGATCACTTATCCCGAAACCTCTCTGATTAGGAAAAATCTGATTCTCAACCCTATGTCTACGGGCCTCGGGGTTGCGTGGTTCAGAAGGCCCTATGTTCATATTGGAAGTCATTAATGACCAGGTTTGAATGTAGTCACTGCTTTGAGTAGGAATTTGCCCTAGTTTCATAATCATCGACTTCTAAATTATTATTAGTATCTATTTATTTCCAGAATAGAAGATATAGAAAGACAGGAAATATGGGGAAGTCTAGAAAATATGAAATCATTACAATTTTACAAACGAATAAAAGGAAATTGGAGACGAGAAGCATATGTAGATTACTGCAATAGCACGAGAGAGAAGTTTGTTTGTATTTGTAATTTACGTCCTCCAACGTTAAGTCATATCGGACGATGAATGGAATGGGTGGAATGATGCTCAAGTGAGCCCAGGGTACATAGAGCTTAGAGTTAGCCGACATTCGTCTTTCAGGATAAGGGAAAACCACGGAAAAAACCTTATCCAGATAACTCACCCTGACCGAGATTCGAACTCGGGGACCTCTTGAACGTGAGGCAGACATGCTACCACCACGCTACCGAGGCGGACACGAGAGAGAAGGGTTAGCTTGGATGAGAACAGGAGCTACATTTCTAAGAGGGATAAGAGGTAGGGAAAAGGAAATTTGTGAATTGTGTGGGAGAAAAGAAAGCATAGAGCACTATGTAACAGAATGCGAGGAGGTTGCAATGTGGAGAAGAACGTACATCACATACTGAAATAGAAATCGGGATTAATGATATGTTATTAGAAGAAATTGACAGCATAACATTTCTGGGCCTTCAAGTGGACAGATGTTTAGATTGGAAAGCTCACATAAATTATATCTTACCTAAACTCAGCTCTGCCTGTTATGCTATCCGAGAGCTGGTTAATGTGAGTTCTATTGGCACACTTAAATTAGTATATTATGCATACTTTAACTCTATTATGGAATACGGAATATTATTTTGGCGCAACTCAGTAGAAAGTAAAAAATATTCCTTATGCAAAAGAAGGTTATAAGAATCATTACTAACACCCACAACAGATGCTCCTGTAAAGATATTTTTACGAGATTGAAGATATTAACGCTTCCTTACCTGTATATATTCTCGATCCTAAAATTCTTTGTATGCAATCGCGCCTTATTTGCAACAAATAACGTAATTCACAAAATAAACACTAAACAAAAGTATAATATCCATTATCCCAGTGCTAAACTTTCTTGCTTCCAGAAAGGTGTGAATTATGAAACTATAAAAATATTTGGCGCACTTCCTAATGTTCTTAAAGAAAAAGTTAATAATTTCGGTGATTTTAAAAATGCTGTTAGAGAGTACCTTAGCTCAAAATCTTTTTATTCTGTACAAGATTATCTGAATGACAAATTATCCTGATAATGCTTCTGTAGCTCTGTAAGTAGTATCTAACTGTTCCAATGACAAATCATTACAAATAAATATTTGATGCAAGTTGAAAGTTTATTTTTAATGTATATGTATTTAATAAATAACAAGAATGGTATCCATTGCAAAAAGGTTGAGACGTACCGGCATAAGCCAAGTGAAAGCTGCTTTAAAAAGTGTTTGATTTTGTATCATATATAATTGTCCCTGCTTTGTTTTCCATATTGTTGTTCATATTGCCTGTGTACTATAATATGTGTCTTATGTTAACTTTTGTACATATATATGCTATTAAACTTTATACCTCTGGACATGTTCAATGTTCACAGCCTTTTCTGGCTACAAGTGAACCTACTGATCGCAAATCAATCTAATCTAATCTAATCTAATCTAAATGGGAGAAAGTAGAGAACCTATAAAAATGTTAACAGGAGAGGTGGAAAATGAGGTAAGAAGTATTGGCGAGTTCTTGCAGAATGTAAAAGGAAAATAGGCAAGAAATTTAGGTACTGCTTTGTGTTAGTCTGCTAGATAGTGTAATTCACTGTTGGCAGCATGCGCAAGATTTCTTGAGCGCTGGATTTACGGTGTGGTGCGGGAAGAGGGGAAGAAAAGAGAGCTAACATGCTTTTGTTTCTGCAGTGTGGTCAACCTAGAAAAACACAATTCAGCCAAACTGCTGTAAGATAAGCGGAGATATCCGCCGAAGGTACGAGATGTGGCAACAAACAATGGAACTCCATCCGATATGTTGTATGCTTATATATTTACTGTAATGAAACACATAAAAGTATTAAACAAACATTATGACAGCTATAAACACTCACTCGCTTTGTGATTCTTCGATTTTCCAGTCTACTGCGTCAATTTCATCGCTGGTATCCTCTAATGTGTTAATAATTTCATTAATTGCATTTTCTATTACACCGTCGTTTCTCCAATATTGCATTTCCAGCTCTTGGACCTTCTTAGCATATCGTTCCCAATCCGTCGCTTCTATAGCAAGTTTCCGCAGATTTGTGGCTCTCGTTAACATTGCGTACTTTTGCCCACGCCAGCTCAGTTGCATTCAGATCACAGTTATATGGAGGTAGACGGAAAATAGTGTGTCCCCTTTCGAGAGCCTTTACACTGACAACATAATGTTGCTTTTAGATTTGTTGTAAACAGGTTAGCTAATATTTGAGTTTGATTTATGAGTCACTATGTTTACACTCAAACTTCACTTGTTGTTGTATAATTGAAACGTTTTCAAGATCATTCGATCTCATCCTCAGCTGTTTGGTGACTAAATGAACCTTCCTCTTCTTCCACTACCACGGAGCTCCGATCACTCTGCCATCTGGTGTTAGGGGCACTAAGTTTTAATACTTCATTAAATGCCGGGATTTCAAAATTTATAACGTTATCCCGGTTTTTGTTTATGAATATTTTTTCCCCAAATATCCAATTCTATGGGTGTACTTAAAGATTTTAACAGTTTAATGTTGTGGCCAATGTTGTGGTTTTCTGACCAAAAATGGTGTGAAACTGCAGATTTTTCTGTTTGTTTCAACTTAATGTTCCTCTGGTGTTCTTTTTGCCTGGTTAACAAGTTTCTCTTAGTTTTTCCTATGTAGCTTTTTTCACAGGTTTCACAATTAATCTGATAAATTTCTGATTTCAAATTGTTAGGGATTGTATTTTTCAGTGGTTTATTTAGCAGGTTCCTCAGACTGAATTTGTTTTGGGGTGCTAGTTTTAAATTTAGTCTTTTGAAGATTCGTTCAAATTTTCTTAAAGCCCATGGATGGTAGGTGAATTTTCTATACTGCCAATTTGTGTTTTTAAGTGGTGTGAGAGTTGTATTTTTTGATATTATCTTCAGTTTTCCCTTTCTCTTCATCATGTTCCTTATGATGGCTGGGTTGAATCCATTTAATACCGCTATGTCTTTTATGTGTTGTCGTTCTTTCAAACATTCATCCTTACTCAGTGGGATGTTGTACAGCCGGTGAATTAGACTTCTAAAGGCAGCTAGTTGATGTGAAACTGGGTTATATTCATTTTTCTTTATGTAATTATCTATGTGTGTGGGCTTCCTGTATATTCCAAAATCTACACCATGACGATTTCTAGTTATCTTGAGGTCCAAAAAGGGTAGGGTATTGTCTCTTTCTACTTCCATAGTAAATTGGGTGTGATTATCTTGCAGGTTTAGTAATTTTAGATAATCTTCTCTAAGTTTTTCCGGAATGATAGCAAAAACATCATCAACATATCTCTGCCAAAATTTATAAATCTGTGGGAAGGCCTTTACTATGTGTGTTTCAAAATAGCTCCTGTATAGGTCTGCTAAAATAGGCCAAAGTGGACTCCCCATAGCTAATCCTTTTGATTGTCTGTATAATTTTTGGTTAAACATGAATTAATTATTCCTTATGCATAAATCTGTAAGATTGATAAGGTCATCTATTTCTCTGGGGTCCGTTGTAGTCTGGGTTAGCCATTTTTTTAGGAATGTAGGTATTTTTTCTACTGGAATGTTTGTAAAAAGTGCCTTAACGTCAAAAGAAACTAGTATGTGATTTTCCGGGATGTTGTACTTTTGTAGGTGATTTATCAATTCTAAGGAGTTTTTTATTCCCAAACTTTGAGATTTGTCATATGATTTTAATTTTCTTACTAACCACTTTGCAATGTGGTATGTAGGTGAATTGATGCCATTGATGATGGGTCTCATGCTGTTGTCTTGTTTGTGGATTTTTGGCAGACAGTACAACCTTGGTAGTGTGGGGTTGGAAGATTTTAAGTTGTATTTTTTCAGATGTACTTAATGTTTTTGTAATTGATAAAGCTTTATTAACAGAAGTGATACTTTTGGATAATGGATTTTTTGGAATTATTTCATATACTGGACTGTCTAACATAAGGTTTACTCTCTGAATATAGTCTTCTGTCTCCATAATTACTAGAGAATTACCTTTGTCGGCTTTTAGGTATACCACAGGCTTCCTATTTAAATTTCTTATTGTTTTGCTGTAAGTTTTATTGTATATTGGGGATAACTGCTTTATTATATCCAGACATTCAATTTTGGCTTTGGTTAAGTTTTCATTTTTTAGGTTATGTGTGGCTATTTCTATGTCGGCGATAAAATCGTCTTTATTATTTGAGACGTTAACACACGTATTGAAACCTTTCTGGAGTAATCTAATTTCATCGGTTGTAAACATTTGTTGCGATAGGTTTATTACGTTAACTTGTTCTTTAAAATCCCGGTGTTTTGGCTGATGAGGGTGTTCCAGTTGCCGTTCTTTTAACAGTTTGAATTTATTCTTAAGTCTTTCGTTTTTCTTAATCATTAATATGTTTAATTTTTCGTGAACCTGCATTTCGAAATTTTGCCAAATGTATATTCCTAATTGTTTGGTTAGTTCTAGATGTAGGCTGTATAATTCCAGGTCTATTTTATTTATGTAGCTGTAATATTTCGAAATTTCCAGTTTTATCACGTATTTTTCCACCAGTTTTTGTCTTCTGTGATTACTATTGTGTTTGACCGTTTGCTTTACAAAAGTTGGCGTGATATTGTGTCTGAGGCAAAGTTTTAGGAATTTAATGTCCGCCGTTGCGTATCTTCTTTTTGTCTTCAATTTTAAGTATTTTTAAGTCTTTCTTTTTGTAGCATGATTCCGTATTAAAGTTAGTAAACATGCATCCTACCTCGTCTCCATTTTCTTCAGTCTAATATTTATGAGGTTAGCTAATAATTAACCTCAAAATTGCTCAAAATGAAATTGCGTACGTGTGAAAGCTTAGCATATTAGCCACTGGATGCCACAGTGTGTAGCGTATTTCCTGTTTCAAAGTTGTCACCTGTGTTTACGGAAGTAGGCGAAGCCTACCGAATGAGAGCTTGGGATCCGAACGTTCAAGAAATCTTGTGCATATAGTAGTTTGACTACACTGAATTCTTCAATATGGATATATTACGCAGTAAGTAAATAAACAAACAATTAATAAAACAATACCCTCCAACACGAAATTGCACTAAAAAGTAAAGAAATTATATTAAAAGCCATGGCTGTATATAAAAAAAATCAATAAGTGTGAAGGACTTACAAAAAAATCGGCGCGTTGCATGTTAGAAAGAAGAGCCCAACATTTTAGCTAACAGATTAAAAACTTCTTCCAAACTTATTTAACTCAGATCATTGCCTTTGCGTCACATTCCGCAAAGTTGGCATTACCGTCCAGTTAAGGGTTTTTGACAGCTGAGCGAACGACTCCGTGGAATGTTGCGTAGAGTTTATGCGTCTCTGCAGTCGTACAGCTATCCCAATTGCTCTACCATTTTTTTTAATTTACGTCCTCCAACGTTATGTCATATCGGACGATGTATGGAATGGATGAAGTGATGCCCAAATGAGTCCGGGGTCCATGGAGCGTAGTTACCCGACATTCGCTTTGCAGGATAAGGGAAAGCGACGGAAAGGCCCTTATCCAGGTAACTCACCCTGACCGAGATTCGAACTCGGGACCTCTTGAGCGTGAGGCAGACATGCTACCACTACGCTAATAAGGCGGGCACTCTACCATTAGGTTTGGTAAACATCTTTGATCTGTTATAATCAGGATCAGAGCTCTTACGAGATGATCCTTACAAAAATTGAAACGAATGGCAGTGATAAGCTCTTAATCAAGGCAGTGCACAGATTTAATTTATAATACATAATAGAGCTATGAGTACCCAAAAAGCAATGGCTTTTGCGTATCCAGAACAAAACAGCAACGGTTTGGTAAATAAGAATGTTCAACGCATATGCAGTTATCAATTATAAATGACATCGTTTATTACGTTTTTCGTTCACTTTCCTATTTCACCAAATTTCTAGATTTTCCACAAACAAGAGTCAAATAGTATGGGCCTGCCATCTACATTCAATGTTTCAAAAGTGTAGCTCACCCCGCCCTTGTTATTGAAATGCCAGTAGAGGGCCTAGCCCTGATCTTGCTCGAGACCGAAGGTCTGACATTCATATCTTCAATGTCCAGTCGTGTGTGTGTTATTGAAATGTATGTTTGCAAACTGAGGGCCTGTATTACGATCTCCGCTTACTAGCGGAAGTTTGTTACCTTTCAGTTACCAATAACTATTGGATAGGTTCAGTTCCTCGTATTACGAACTCGATTTACCTGAAGGTTTGTTACCCTGTGCATTATGGTGGAATGTGAACGGTTGGCAATCTTTTCCACTTTGATTTTATCTTGTTTGCAACGCTATCTTGTGTTTAGAATGTGTAACTAGTGGGAAAAGCAAACACGTGTAGTAGCATCAGGCATCTTGTTTTAACTTTTTATTAGCTGTTTTCTGTATATTTTCGCGATATTTTCATGAATAGTTCATTCGTAATAAGATCTGGCACAGTTCGTTTAGGGTTTAGATTTTTCCATAGCGTTAGATTCTTTTTCATAGCGTTAGGTTAGTGTTAGAGGTTATATAGGTTGCGTTAGGTTAGTGTTATAGGTTAGGTGAGATATATGGAGAATATATAGAATGCCTTGTTAATTTATAAACACCAAGAGATTTCCAGTCAAAGCATTTTAAAAATAAGGCCACATAACTGTTATTAATTCTGATAATATTGCACAAATATAATTTGGCTAAAATCATTTGGTTAGTAGTTTATCCTCATGAATAAATTAACTCTTCTTATATAAATTATCATTTCACAGAGGGAAAGGTCCAAAAATTACAAGTCATCCATGAATAAAACCAAGGTTATTAAATATGTATTCTGGGACCAGTAACTTGGTACCTGATTATTTTAAAATATAATATACAGATATTCCAAAAAGTATTCGTCTAATCATAACACATAGAATATAACAAGTACAACCAGAAAAATATAGATAAGAAACGAATGGTAACTATTTCCTTACATTGGTTGATATAGAGATTAAAAAATAAAACACAATTTGGGTTCATATATTGCTTAATTACTGAACAGCCCTACGTTATTTAAAATCATGTCCCCTTTGATGTCAAACAAGTATTCGTCTAGTAAACAAATCCCAGGTATGGTGCCTCGCTGACACACGCCCCTTCCCTTTTCTTATGAAGTTGTGTTACATCCTGACAGTTCCATCTCTGTTTTCAAAGCTGTTGACTGTTATTTAAGTAATATGACTCAAAAACGTCCTGAAAACTGCAAAAGAAGAGAGAGAAATTTTCATCAGGTTATTTAAAAAGGAAAATCTTTTTCTAAAAATTGCAGAAGCCACTGGTAGATCCACCAGTACACTGAAGACTATTATATACATGTTTGAACAGAACAAAAGTTACGAAAATAAATCAAGAAGCGGTCGTCCTGCAGTTCTATCTGAGATGGAGAAACGACAATTACTTAGAGAAGTCAAGATAAATCCAAAACTAAATGCTCCAAAACTTGCTATTGCAGTTCAAACAAACACAGGAAAGTCTGTTTCAGCACAAACTATAAGAAACGTGCTTTATGAAGCTGAGTATGGAGCCCTAAGAGCCCCTAGAACCCCATACATGAGTAAAAGCAACAGAAAGAAGCGAGTTGCTTTTGCAAAAGAATATAAACACGATGGGTTTGATTTCTGGAAGAAGGTTGTATTTACTGACGAGAGTCAATTTGAGCTCATTAAGTCTAAAGACCGAGTAATAGTGTAGAGAAAAAAGAATTGTTAGCTTGAGGAGAAAAATATAACAGCTTCAGTTATACATGGAGGCGGTTCAGTACTTGTCTGGGGCTACATGAGTGCAAATGGTGTGGGGGATTTGTCTTTTATTGATGGAATTATGAATCACAAGGTTTATACAAACATCTTAAAACACATCTGTCCAGAAGTGTCATTAATATGGCTCTTTCTGAGGATTATATTTTCACACAAGATAATGATCCAAAGCACACAGCTCTAGATGCAAGGCTATGGTTGTTGTGTAATACTCCACGATGGATGTCGACGTCACCGCAATTCCCAGACATGAATCCAATAGAGAATTTGTGGAGTATACCGGACAAAAATATTAGGAATCATTAGTTATGTAATATAAAGTATCTAAAGAACGCTGTACTAGAGGAATGACGTAAAATTACAGTAGAAACAACACAATCGTTGGTGAAATCCATGCCAAGGAGAGTGCAAGAGATTATAAAGAGGAATGGAGGGCCTACTAAGTACCAACCCTAACATTCTACACCATCTTCAGATGCAGACCAATACTTATTTTGCATCCTATATTGCATATCTTTACTTTTGAATCTTTAACTATGTTTATGTGAATAGATACTATATGTTTCTTTATTCTATTCTCTTTTACACTAATCTATAAATAAGACAGTGTCCCTGTTTTACTTTATTCTGATGATTTTCATACATTTTCAAACTTTTTAAACATATACTCATACATTAGACGAATACTTTTTGGAGCAACAGCATTTGGCTAGTTCTGAAGTAATAACTATTGTTTTCTTTTAAGGAAACAGGTTGTAGCAAACTTTCATTTCTTCTCGGCACTTCATAATCGAACGCCTCATTTCAGTCACAGCATTGTGCCCTTGATTGAAAAACGTGATTGAACAAATAAATTGCTTCATTTAAATACCACAGGATACAAGATGGGCAGGTTTTTACATTTCTTTACGTGTGCAATTTGCAGCAAATATATTTATGTACTGTACTTGCACCATCTACAGTAGGTACGGCAAGAACCGTAAGTAATACTTCAACTTACATTGAGACAGCGCACACACTACATAAATCGCAAAATAAAGGTATATACGTAATGAAACAAGTTAGACGAACTGCGGATAATAAAACCTTGAAACAAGTGTGTTATGCATTTATCTATTCACATATAAAATATGAGATATCTTTATGGGGTAATATAAATGCAAAAGAGGTGTTAAAAATGTTCAGATTACAAAAGAAAGCTATCCGAATAATTGAAAAAGTAGAGAGAAGTTCTAGCTGTAGGCACATATTTAAGAAGCACAATATTTTAACTGTTCCATGCATATACATATATGAAAGCATTAAATATGTAATAGAAAGGAATACATGTAAATAAACTGTAATGTACACTCATATAATGTAAGGAATAAAGCTGACTATTTTAGGACCACACTAAGGGGAACACTAAACAACAGATCATTAGAAAGTATCGGAAAAGACATGTATAAAAGATTGCCAGGTAAAGTAAAGAATACTAAACTATATAATATTAAGAATATAAAAAGGTATTTGTCAGAACAAGCTTTTTATAGTGTGGAAGAGTACAAAGCAAAAAATGGAAAATAAACAATGTACATTTTAATTTCTAAGCAGTGCATATAGTAGACTTTTGGGTATATTTTTATGTTTTTCTTATAATGTAAAATGACGTATTCTCTGTATGAAATTTAGGGGATGAATAAATTGAAATTGAAATTGAAACCTGCCCACCTACACATAGAGTATTTCGTGTACTTTCCGGTATAGGTTTAACATGTTTTGTATATTACATTTATGTTCGTTAAAACATGTTGCAATATGGTCGCATAAGATATTGCATTGCTTGCACCAAGTCACTGACACGATGGGGCACTAGAAATTATCATTCCATAAACTATTACGTAAAGATGCCTAATACTCATGTGGTTTATTTTATTTCATTTTCAACATGTAACAAATATATTGCGACTTTGTGGGTTTGTAGAATTAAAAGGCCGAGTTGCAGAAATTAAAACTCTCCTTTACTTCCGTGGAGATACACTGTTCAATTCTCACGTAGCAACATTATATCACATAATAACACAATCTTCCAAGGTCGGTGACAATAACAAACCGTGACAGCTGATTACATTAGCTCTCGTTACAACAATACAACTGTATTTTCAACAACAACACTCTCAGCTGTTCTCTGCTTACTCTGTTTACAACTCACTGTTTTACAGCTGACTAACTTTGCGAGCCGTCACGTCCTTAAATACCTAATTCGTAACTCTAGATTGTCCTAAAATAAGCCAGAACCCGAACAATCTCTATCAGTCCAGAAATTTCCGGAAGAATAAAGAAACCAAATATTTTATCACATTCTAGAAGCGTAACTTAATCTATGCCGGCGATTCCTTTACCTCAGTTATCTCTGTTTGCCGGCGCTTGTTTACAATAGCCGCGCTATCATTAACTGCTTAGCAAGGCCCATTATTACCATGAAACTTTATCCGCCGACTGTTTTCTTATTTATGCCGAAACTTTTATGCCTGTTGCCGTGAAATTATCTTTCCGCATCTAATACTTTTAGCTCTTCTTCTATTAAATAAATACTGTCACCCGAATGTCGGAACTCCTGATAGAACCGGCGGGCAGTAGGGCCGGGAAGCATTTAGACCACGCCTACCCATTTGACTCGTGTCACTAAATGAATGGATGATTAGGAGAGCGGCACGAGCCCTGCACCTCCCACCAGACGTCTGGAATCCTCGGGATAATTGTGCGCGCCCCGAACCTTCCAGAAACGGCGATTTTCCCTATATAATGCCTGTAGTTGGCGAGTCAGCTCAGTTGTTGGCGAACAACCGTGAGGAGTGCCGAGTGAGTGAACGGACCGGAAGACTGTGTACGTGCATCAGAGGAGTTGTACGTAATTGTGAGGTAGAGTGTACCTGTGGAAGACGAACGGACGAATTGTAATTGTGTGCATTACGTAATTTTGTGTAATCGGCAAGTGTTCCAACTGTAATTCGGTAGAAATAAGGAAAATTTTGAGTTGTGCAATTGGACTTTTAATTTCACGAACCCACAAAGTCACAATACTGTGCCAACATTTCATCCTCAGAATCACTGTCAACATTCAATCTGGGCTGGAGGCACACCATTTTCTTTTTTGTGTGTGAAGGTAAACTCCAAGTTATCTCAATAACCGCTACTCGAGGGGAGGGTTAGTTTACCTCCAGAAATAACTCTCAGTTAGCCCTTAAACGAAGGTCGTAATACCAACATCGGCGTGTAACTCCAAGTTAACTGTTAACCAACACCTTATCCAGAGATCGTAATACAGGCCATAGTCAGTGAGTATATCAGCGTTACGCTAATATGCTATCTGACTGGTTCATCACTTGGCGCCTGAAGGGGAGGCATCTGTGAAAAATGCTAAAATCCAAAGTTTACATCAGAACTGCTTGAAATTTTGTCATTAGGTGGGGGTATAGGGAATCCAGTTAAGCTTTCAATATTCATCTTTCTATCTTAAATAGTTTTTTCAAAACAAAATATTTAGTGCTTTTAATAGTATGATTTTTTGTATGTTATATAAAAAGACCCAGGTCATACAGCTTTTCTTTTAGAAACTTTAAATTTTAGATTCAGGTTTCTTTGTACATGAGTTACAAAAGTTGCTATACTTTTAAAGTGTGTGCCAAGTATTTTTGGAGAAAAAAATTTGTATGTGTGAATACATTAAATTTTTCTTAATTTTTTGGAATTTTGAGATTTAAAATTCAATAATAAATAAACTAATTTAAATCAACAAAAATACCAACTTTTATTAAAAATTTATTTAGGAATATGTATGCAAAGTTTAATACAAATTTGTTGAGAATTGCAGAAGTTGGAGCATTTTGAAGATACAAAAATGTTCAAAAATTGAAAGTGGATAAAAATGAATTTAGAGATTTAGATAGAAATTACACTACTTTATTTACTTTGAAAACCCCATCCATCATATGCAGGCAATACAGCTATCCTATTATCTTCTTTCTCTTTAATTTGGTTACCTTTGGCTCTTTTTTATAATTTTTTTATCTACAATAGTTTTTAACAAAAAAATAATTTAACCTTTTGCTGCAATTTCTTTCCATTAGGAAACATATTACATTCTTTACAATTTTTGTAATAAATGATTGGAACTTTGGATTCTGGTTCCTTTAGATAGTACTTACAAAACTATATATGTACATACCCATTTGCCCAAGTCTAATGGTTCTGGAGGAGAAAATTTAAGGTATACGATAGCATTTTCTTGAATTTTTCTTAATTTTCTGTTTTCAATACTAATCATTATTAACCTTTTGATATACAGCCATAATGATACCAATTTTTATTGAAAACTTATATAGGAATATACATATATGCACAACTTAAAGAAATTCATAGAAAAGTTTAGTGTCTGAACTATAAGGAGTATTAAAAGTGCTAAAAGTTGGACATTAAGAAAAATGTAGTTAGAAGCTTTAAATACACACAACATCTTTTTCTATGTTTCAAAACCCTCCTGCACTATATGAAGCCCACTCAGCTAGTTTATTATCCTCTTCTTCTTTTAATTTAGTCACTTTTAACTGCCTCTCGGCAGATTTATATTTGTTCAATGAACTTTGAGCACTTTATTTTAGCTTTCATCTATCCCTAATACTGCTAATTTTCTTGCTAACAGGACTTACTATGCTTGCTGCAACTTTTAGCTTAACATTTAGACTAGCTTTATAACCCATATTGAAATCCTTAACAGCTGCAATTTGCAATTTCTTTCTTAATATAAAAATTTCTTTGTAACATTTACTCCATGCTAACTTTCATTAGCATTCTGTGTTTCTCCTTTGGTGCAACTCTCCAGCACTAACTAATCTCTTTATTTTTGTATAAGAGATGGAAATTGTAAGTAGAATATTTCATACAATTCATACCCATGGTCATACAAAACTTCTGCATAGAAATATGACCCTTACCAATGCCCAGAAATACATCATCCATTCTTTTATTTACATCAAAAGGTGACCTACTGGAATCACTGTTAACTCTTGGACTATAAGCAGAGCATTCTAGTATCATTACTTACTATTATGGCTAGAAAACCTTAAAGTTGCATTACATTTTGCTTCGAAATAGCCACTGTACTCCTAACCTAACGTGGTAAGAATTATATACCTACTGTTGCAACAAGAAAGCAACACAATGTTAAATCAGGCTTTACTCCAATTCTAAACAATAATAATTTAATATAAGCTGTTATCCACAGCTTTCACTTCCATGTAAACCATATTTCACAAACACTACGTGTCAGTGGAAATGTTTGTTTACTTTCAAAAGTAGTAAGTAGCAGACAATATATAAAAACGTAATAAGAAACATTCAGTAGCTTTCTCAAACATTCAGAAGATGTCTCTGCACATTACCACACTCTATGGAGTCAAACTGCGTAGTTTAAATGTGAGAATTCCATCAATTTCTTTGCAACACGCTAGCAAAGGCAATATAAATGACCACGCCCACCCACACATGGATATTTAAATAATGGCGTAGTGACTCTTTAAATGGCGCTAGGGACTAACTGACGGCAGATTCTGAAACTACAATGTTTAAACATTTTAAGGCAAAACACGGAAAAAGTTTTTTGTCATTTTTGACGAAATTTCACCGCAACCAAATCTCAGGCAGTTCCATTCACCCGCCGCACTCTACAAGATGTACCCAACTTCCGCCTGGCTGGAGAAGAAGTACAATGGTTCACGGAGGCTACATACCTCGGAGTAGCCCTGGATTGGCGTCTGACGTGGAAACAACACATCAGCACTGTGGCAAACAGTGTCCAGAAGGTTGGCTGTGCTATAACCTCTGTACAATAGGAAATCGCCTATGAGCCTGCACAACAAATTGCTCATCTTCAAGCAATTTCTCCGCCCTGCACTAACGTACACCTTTACAGTCTGGGGAGCTGCAGCAAAATCCCATTTCCACAAATATTAAGTCCTTCAAAACCGTTTTAGCTTCCGATTGGTACATCCCAAATGATAACATCCATTCTGCCCTTTCCTTCCCAGAAATCACCGACTACATCCTACCCTAATCCCACAGTTTTTATAACAAACACCCTTCCAGCTTTAACAGCTTTATCCGAGGCCTGGGGGAATATGAACTCGACCCTGGCGAAACCTACAAGCGAACAAGACGAATGCTAGCCCCACTATAAGTCACTACAGAACTTATCCTGAGCTACTAACCTTACAAATTGCAATCCCTAACAACCTTCCTGTAGGGGACGGGAACCATCCCCTTCAGCTGCCGTGGTGCGGGGGCTGCGGACCATTAGCACTCGTGATACCTCTGACGTTACTAGAGGAACCTCGGGCCGAACATTCGAGCCCCTCCCTGATTGGGAGTTGTTCGGATTGGGTTGGACTCGAGGGGGCAGTGGTTTCCGATACCCGTGGGAGACACGGACAGGTACAACATGCTGATAAACCATTCCATGAATATCAAAGAATGAGATGACCATAACTTTCCCAGCAGAGCAACCACTTTTGCTTTTTTGGGGGTTGCTGATGAAGGAGATTTCCACACTGAGCTTTGCTGTTTGCTCTCAGGATCGAAATGATGTAGCCAAGTTTCATCAGCAGTGATTACGTTTAGAAGAAACTCCGGATCATCCTCTAACATCAACTTTGACTGCGTGCAGACCTACATGCGAATGTCCTTTTGTTCGGGAATCAACAGTCTTGGAACCCATCGCGCACAAACACGTCTCATGTGTAATGTTTCTGTCACCAACGTGTGGGTGGCACGCAATGAAATGTTCAGTATTTCAGAAAGTGATCTTAAGGTAATTCGTCGATCCTCTCTCACAATAGCAGCAGCAGTGTTGATGTTTTCTTCCGTAAGAGCAGTAACTGAAGCACTGGGTCCACCTTCCTTTGAAATTGATTGTCTCCCCTCTTTAAACATTTTAAACCACCTTCGTGCTGTACTGTAGGGTAGAACAGACTCTCCATAGGTCTCCTGTAACATTGTATTGGCCTCAACTGAAGATTTGTTGTCAGGAAAGCAGAATTTCAAAGCCGCATATTGTTCCTCGCGTGTTACCTCCATTGCATCGGTAGGCGATACTGAACATGTCTGAACTTGTGTGATTCTCACAGGCGGGAACCAGGAGTACCAACAATGACACTACTACGGCGTGTTTGTTTCAGAATAACCTAACAGAATATAACAAGATTGAAATTTAGTGAACAGCCCTCGTACTTCAAAGAAATCCTGGTTGGGAAACCATATCAACCATTAGTGATATTTTACTAGCTAGTTCGGTAACTGTGGCGCGTGCAAAGCTTTTGCCCTTGAGCCACAAGAAAAAGCAAATTTTAAATTTTGCCCTGTTGTATCGTGCGAAGTAGAAAGAAGTTCCTCACAATATAAGAAGATCTTACGAAAAAACAGACTTAAGTTTACTCCTGAACATTTTTAAAAGTAAGATAATTGTACATTGTAACTCAAAAGTGTGATGCTGATAGTGAGAGGTAATTTGTGTAAAAACAGTTTCCTAAAACAAAGCTTGTGGTTTCAGTTACGTCTGTATTTTGTATGCCTATATCTTTATTGTTGTGTCCTTGCTTTACATTTTGTATAATTTGTACTATTAGCTATATTATAAACAAAATAAGTCAAAACTTATGGACTTCAAGAAGGGAGTTACACTAAAAAAAAAAGATGAGAAGTGGAAGTGGTCAATGAATTTGAATATTTAGGAGTAAGTTTGAATAACAATGGAAAGTGCGGAGCACGCAGGAGAAAAATTGAAGCAAAATGAAGGGCGGCAATGAATGGAATAAGAATATGCAAATATAAGCTAGAAATGACAACCAAACGGTTAGAAAGAATGTACGAAGCACTAGTTGAATCCAAAATGTTGTATGCAGTGGAGATCTGCGGGGGGGGGGGGGGCACAGAGGTGGACCAAAACTACAGAAGATTTTGTAAAGAGCTACTAGGCTTACCAAGATCAGCACCTAGGGAAGTAGCTTTAGTAGAATTAGGAAAGAAAAGAAGAAATGGAATAATAATGCAAAGAATAATAAAATTATGGTATAGGTGCTTGGCCAAAGAAGAAGGGGAAGTTATGAAATTATGCATGGGACAGCAAAAAAGATTAGAGAACTCAAATAGTTGGTGGGCAGAGTTAGGAGGAATTATGGAAAAAATAGGAATGAGAGATATATGGAGATTAGAGGAAAGGAATACAAGCGATGTGGATAAATTAGTAAAATGCAGAATAGAAGATATAGAAAGACAGGAAATATGGGGAAGTCTAGAAAATATGAAATAATTACAATTTTACAAGCAAATAAAAAGAAACTGGGGACGAGAAGCATATGTAGATTACTGCAATAGGCAAGAGAGAAGGGTTAGCATGGATGAGAACAGGAATAATATTTCTAAGAGGGATAAGAGGTAGGGAAAAGGGAATTTGTGAATTGTGTGGGGGAAAAGAAAGCATAGAACACTATGTAACAGAATGCGAGGAGGTTGCAATGTGGAGAAGAAAACTTTGGGAAGAAAAATGGGAGAAAGTAGAGAAGATGATAGTAGCTATGAAAATGTTAACGGGCAGGGAGGAAAAGAAGGTAAGAAGTATTGGTGAGTTCTTGCAGAAAGTAAAAGCAAAATGGGCAAGAAATGCACAGAATATGAGAAAGAGAGATGAGGGCGAGGAAACGGACTAATTAAGTAACAAGGAGGTATGGAGGTTAAGAGCTACCAGGGTGTCGTGTAAGCCAAGGTAGCAACAAGCTATACACATAAATGTAGCCTATATTTGTAAATTTTAAAATGTTGTAATATGTACAATAAAATCTAATCTAATATACTATTAGCTATAGTGCAATATAAGAGCCATTTTACCAAAATGCTGTATTTCTAAGTGTTTACTTAGCAAAATTTTAGTGCATACAGTATGATTTGTAAAAGAAGATACGCGAAGTTCATCAGGCAACGGCCGCGAAGGGTAAGAAGAGAAGGTCGTCGCTATGGTAACGTAAACAAAGTTTGCCAGATTGGATACACTGGTGAATCACGTACTCCTCAGCTCAGTTATCGCTAGTTGTATGCGGGAAACACAGTTTGCCTAGTTGCGCTGTGTAGTGTTAGCCTACTTTGTTAAAACACATTTTTATGGAAGCAAGACGTAGTGGCGGTAGAATTAGAGGTGGACCGAGGAATCATGGCCCAAGGCAGAGATCAGCTTACGGTCGGAGTGTTACATTGCATAGCCAAGCTAGAGAATTTGTCTGTTCTCTTAGAGAATTCTTCCAACAGGAAGACGAGAGTTTGCTCCTTATCAACGAACAGCTTATTCCTTTTATCCAAAAGCAACAGTCACATGTCAGTAGATATGCTTGTACGTAAAAGAATTCTTCTTCTTCTTCTTCACTCCAAGGACTAGGCAAAGCTGCCTGTTGCGGCTTAAAACATGTCTGACCATCGTTTTCGTGGTCTTCCCGGATGTCTCTTTCCTCTAGTTTTATAGTTTATAACTCTTCTTGGGATTCTATCTCTCGGCATTCTCTCAATATGCTCTCTCCATTCATTTCTATAATTTATTATTTTTTCTTCTAAAGAACTTATTTCTAAATCTTCTCTTATTTTTTCATTTGGAATTTTATCTAAAAGGGTAAATCCCTTTACTGCTCTTAAAAATCTCATTTCGGCAGCCTGTATCTTGTTTTTGTCTGCTTTTGTTAATGTCCATGTTTCAGAACCAAAAAGAAAAGCAGGCACAGCCATTACTTTATAAAATTTCATCCATATTTCTTTCCTGGTTTTAGTTTTTAGGCTTCTATTTATTATGCTGCATATTTTCTGAAACATTGGTAATATATTTTTAAAATAATTTTCATATTTATAACTGACTTGTGTTCCCGTAAATTGTTCTAAGATAATATCATCAATTACTATTTTGGTTCTAACAGTGTCTTTACCTCTAAACGCCATTGTTTTTGTTTTATTTGTGGAAATTTTGAAATTATAATTCTTACATAACTTCTGTAAAATATATACTGCTCTCTGCAGCTCGTCTTCAGTTTTACTTATAATTATTTGGTCATCCGCAAATAGCATCGTCTTAAGAATAAAATTTGGAGCAAGATGAATGCCTCCTTTAACCTTAAACATCCACTCTCTAATCAAATCATCTATATAAATTATGAATAAGATAGGAGACAAACTGCAACCCTGTCTTACACCTTGATTTGTATGTATCCATTTAGTATACATTCCATTTCCAATATGTATGCTGATTGTTGTATTTGGGTAGCCTCTTCGAGTCATGATATCCCACAACTTTTTCCTATTTACACGATCAAACGCTTTTTCATAATCAATAAAAACTATATGTGTTTCCAGATTAAATTCTCTTCTTTTTTCTATTATCTGCTTAACTGTAAAGGTAGCATCTGTCCAGGATCGTTCTTTTCTAAAACCATTTTGTTCTTCTAAAAGTAGAACATCTGTAATGGTTTGTAATCTTTTACTTAAGAAAATAATTCCTATGCTTCAAAATTCCGGCATATCGGCGGCATTGATATGAACATGTCTATTAACAAAGTCGTTAATAATAGTATATTGCGCTATTAATGTCTACGGAACGAGAAAAGGCTTGAAAAAACGAGGCGCTTTCACCGAGTTTTTTCAGTCCTCGAGATTCCATTATGTGCTTACCACACGTGTGTTGTGCAATTTTTGCACTATGTGTATTTATATGAACCTGATTTTAGTAGTTAAGATATTAGCTGAAATATTAATAAATATAATTGAAGATAAATGTTAGATTTTAGAACGTGCATCGCGTATATGTGTTTCTATGGAGAGATACCGCACTGTGCGGGAATGTCATTTTTTTAAATTTACGTCCTCCAACGTTGTCATATCGGACGATGAATGGAATGGGTGAAATGATGCTCAAAAGAGCCCAGGATCCATAGAGCTTAGAGTTAACCAACATTCGTCTTTCAGGATAAGGGAAAACCTCAGAAAAAAACCTTATCCAGGTAACTCACCATGACCGAGATACGAACTCAGGATTCAGAACGTGAGGCAGACATTCTACCTCCACGCTACCGAGGCGGGCAACGTCAATTTACGATACATTGCAACAATAACGGTAAGAATGGAATATTAGTTACATAGTACAAACAGTTATTTAAAAGAACTCTCACATATGAAGACCCTACAACTTAGTGAATGTGTGAACAACTTATTTCTGTTTTTAAAGTAGGCTAATACAGATTAACTTGCTTTTTTTCAATTTACGTCCTCCAACGTTAAGTCATATCGGACGGTGAATGAAATGGGTGAAATGATGCTCAAATGAGCCCGGGGTCCATACAGCGTAGAGTTACCCGATATTCGTCTATCAGGATAAGGGAAAACCCCGGAAAAAATTTTATCCAGGTAACTCATCCTGACCGAGATTCGAACTCGGGACCTCTTTTGAACGTTGTTGAGGTGAGATATGTTTCGAGTGTTGGGAGGATAAAGAAAGGGGATCTGCTGGGCGACATTGCAAGCACCCAGGTGGAGAAACAAATGACCTTCACGTATCTTCTTTTAAAAATCACACTGTATTTAAGTGTCTATTTTGCCCATGTTTGGTGCCTTCTTGTCTGCCTGTTGCACACATTTTATTGCTTATAAATCCACTCCCTACTTATTATACTCAGTAGAGAAAGTTATAAAGGGTATTTGATAGACCAATTTACGTTAATGTATTACTATTTTTCTCCCTAACTGTCAATCAATTGTCAGCGGCCGATAAAGGACTTGTTCAAATGATGTAGGTAATGAAACACTCGGCACAATGTGGGGACACATTGCAGCCTTGAATCAATCACTAAAGCAACGGAAATCAGCTTCCTGCAACGTTCCCTGAATAAATAAAGCGCATTCCTCTACCAGCCGCATCCTGCCTTTACCACGTGAATTGGGCAACGCGGAAGATTGGCTCCAGACCCGGTTTGTATTGTTGCAGACGGACTGCAACCTTACTTTCGCCTTGTCAATCCAACAGCCTTCATACATACTGCACCAATACATCCATGGAAAAGACGTGTACTCGAGTTTTTTTACAATATATTCGGAATATAATATACAGGGTGTATGTAAATGAATGTCGGGGCTTTAACTCTTTATAATATGTATTACATTCAACTTACAGTTATAAATGATATGTCAAATGAAAAAGCAACTCAAACAGTTTTACCAAGAACCTTATAAATTATCAAAGTGACTACCCTTTGTCACATGGCACACATCAAGTCTATAGCCGAATTCTTCCCAAACGTTGATAGGTGTGTATTCAGTAATTGTAGCAACAACTGCTTCAATCCGGTTTCTTAATTCAGAGAGATCAGGTGGTAGCGGAGGCACGTACACACAATCGTTGATGAAGCGCCAAAGGTAAAAATTGCATGGAGTTAGGTCAGGAGAACGTGGAGGCCATGCATAGCAAGCCCTGTCATCAGGGCCCTTGCGGCCTATCCAGCGCTTGTGTACAGTGACGTTCAACTAATCGCTTACTTCATTATGCCAGTGAGGTGACGCACCATCTTACTGGAATATGAAGTTCTCTGGCTCATTTTCTTCCAAATGAGGGAAGAGCTATTGGTCTAGTGTATCAAGGTAAGAAGTGCCAGTTACAGTAGCTTCACCAAAAAAGAAAGGCCCATAAACATTTCGCCGGGATACGGCACATAAAACATTCACTTTAGGGGAATCTCGTTGCATTTGTACCATCTCGTGAGGATTTTCTAAGCCCCAGATGTGCACATTATGAGTGTTAACATGTCCACTAAGGTGAAAGTTCGGTTCGTTACTGGAGACAACGCGATCCATAAAATCATCATCGTCATGAAACAACATGTCGTTTGCGAAGTTGGCACGTAATCCGTGGTCTGTCGGCTTTAGAGCCTGTAATAACTGTAAACGGTAAGGACGTAGCCGTAAGCGTTTTCTTACAACTTTCAAAACAGTCTACACAGGAACTTGTAATTCACGACTAGCCTTCCGGACTGATTTCTTTGGGCTACGAGTGAACGACACTCTCAAGAGTCTCTTCACTTACTCTTGGTCGTCCCGTACTCTTCCCTTTACAAAGGCAGCCGGTATCTTCAAAATGATGATACCATCTACGAAGTTATTATCACTAGGAGGATAACAACCAAACTTAATTCAGAACGCACGTTGCACAGTAACTACAAATTCGGTCTTTGCAAACTGCAAAACACAAAAAGCTTTCTGTTTACTAGTCGCCATCTTTGCTACTACCGCTGTCTAGCGCTGTGTTTCTCAAACTCTTCTGCCTCAAGGACCCCCTTATCATCTAACAACTTGTTTGTGGACCCCCATAGTTTGGCAACTCAATTTATATAAACGAGTCGACTTTTGGTTCAATGTTATAATTTGAATTTAAATACTTACTGTATATATTATATATTTACTTTTAAATTTAATTAATAGTAAATTAAAAAATTAAAGTTAAATTAAATAAAATAAACTTGTGTATAAAATGTATTTTAAATAAAAATATATTTTTAAATTGTCTTTATTAAAATTAATTTTCTTTTCACTTTGAAGTAAATTAAATACAAGTTTGCCTAACTAGATTTTTATTTAACTTTAGCCTTACATCAGGTAAAAATCTGAAATACCATCCTCTTTGGATTACCCAAGGATTCATAACATCACGCACATGCTATAAAAATGAATTTACTTTCTATGTATAGAAACTGTTTGATACATATAAAAAAGTTATTCATAAGTTCTGAATCCACCATTTCACCATTTCAACAAAGTTAGTATTGGGTTACTAAAAAATCAGTTTACCTGGCAAAAGCATGAAACTTTGCTCTCTGGAATGTATAAATGTGAACAATGCGACTGTTTTTTTATTCAATTAAGCTCAGTTAAGGTAGGTTTAATATTGGTGATTTTTTCTCTTAGGTCGTTGGCAAGTATATTGGTAAGTGTGTTTCTCTTCAAAGGCTTCATGTTACACAACACTGAAAATGTTTGCTCGCACATATAGGTGGTTGGTAACAAGTTCTACAACCTTCCGTCGCTGCTATTATAACACTGTACTACACGCTCCCAACTGTTACGTTGATTGCACCTCTCAGATGTGTGACATCGCTACGTCATGGCTTTGTAAAAAATGTCAAGTCTAACAAATGTAATTCGGCACCGAGCAGATAAGGGACTCAGTAAATACAATTCTACGTTTTCTGTAGTTTTAATTCAACATTATAACTTGACTTAAGGGATCCCCTCGCGGACCTCCAGACACCCCTAGCGGACTCCCGGGGGTCCACGGACCACACTTTGAGAAACACTGGTCCGGAGGATTGCGGCTGAAACACTGCACGTACATGCGCACTGGTGCCAATAATCAAAACTGGTTAAGTTTCTTTTTCCATTTGACAATCATTTATAATTGTAAGTTTCATGTAATAAATATTATAAAGGATTAAAACCCCGATACTCATTTATACACACCCTGCATATATCCCACAGAAGGTGTTAACGAGCTATGTCAAACCATTACCAGATATTTTAGTTAACTGATGGAAATTAATCATTTCTCCATACTAGCCACATATAGGATAAGGCTTTTGATACATAGAGTCAACATGACGGAAACCAGGAGATCCGTGGTTCAAATCCCGGCCATGGCATTGAATTTTTCATGTTGACTCAATCTATCAAAAACCTTAGCCTATACACGGCTAGTGTGGAGAAATGATTAATTTCCATCAATTAACTAAAATAATAAGAGTTAAATGATGAAGCCTGGGACTTAAGTACTTACGATAGTAAGTCGCCACAAACGGTGTATCTCGGATGCGAGAGCGCCTAGTGGTTTACCGAAAAAATATACGAGTCAAATGGAGAATTTAATGTCAGGACGGCACGTTGGCCATGGTAGCTCAATGGGTTAGAGCGACTGGACGGAAACCAGGAGATCCGTGGTTCAAATCCCGGCCACGGCATTGGATTTTTCATGTTGACTCTATCCATCACTACCAGATATTTCCTTTTATTCATAATTAAATACGTTTATATTGGCAAAATGAGATGGCCCTTGGGCCCCATTGGTTCATCATGTCCTCTCCAAATTCTTAATTTGAGCTCAGCTTACAGACATGTTGTGCAGATATTTCTTAATTTTAATTACCTTAAATAAAATATACCAGAATTGTTCAGCGTGATGTATGCAAAATAGTTGTTCTAAACTGTTTAATTATTAATGGAAATTAATTGCTCTTTCACACTAGTCGTGTGTAAGGAAAGGTTTGGTTAGGTAGGGCCAAATAAAATGTGTAGTGTTTAACCCCTGTTTTTACTACATACGGCACCACAGGCGGTGACACTGATGATTAGGTAGTGGATTTATAACCACTAAAAATGTGTTGGTCTAACACTCTTTTCTAACACTTTTCAGTATACAAAATGCCTCAGGCGTCAAAGTTTTTCATTTAACCTGGTGAAACTTGGACAGGTCCATAATATGCAAATAAGAAACTTCACATTCTTATTTTTTGTTAATGCTCATGTTTGTTATGGTATAAAAAAGTTCATTACGTAGAAAATGAAGCTAGCCACAGTGAAGCAATGAACATTATACAAATATGAATATTTGTAACAAAAAATTCACTTACCTATCTTAAGAAAATTCTGTTAATTCTTCTTTTTAATGCAGATCGATTTAAAAAACAAAAGCAACTCTATCTCTCAAAAACCTTAGCCTATACACGGCTAGTGTGAAGAAATGATTAGTCTCCATCAATTAACTAGAATATCGCGTAATGCATTTTGGAATACCAGCAGTTGATTCTGGTTTTAGGTTTGTTTCATTTTCAGATTTTGGTAATACTGACAAAGCATAAGAACATGGTAACCGGAATCCTTGACTACAAAGTTTATTGATGGACTGATGAAGAAAACAATTTGTTTTTGAAATCCATCTCCATTAGAAAGAAGAATTAACACCATTTTCTTAAGATAAGCGAAGTTTTTTGTTACAAATAATTATACAAGGGTTGTCCAGAAAGTAAGTTCTGTTTCAATTTATCTCCACTGCAGCACTGCGATCGTAGTTCCACACATGCGCGGTAGACGCTCTGTATCAAGGAGAAGAAACGTGCGCCATTATGAAATCGCTGCCAGCCACGTACGCTTTTTTGTGCTGGTATACAATGTCGGTGTTGATTGAAAATCCCGCCGCTTATGAAATCAGATCTGTGATTTGTTTTCTGAATGCTAGGAAAGTGAAAACAATTTTATAGGAAAATTTGCGATGTCAAAAGGTGTTGTGTTTCTCCACGACAACGCACGACCACACACTGCAAATTCGACGAAAAACATCCTACAGGGATTTGGCTAGGACGTATTTGACCACCCTCCGTACAGCCCTGACCACACTCCTAGCAACTTTCATCTGTTTTGGCATCCCAAATCTTTCCTTGACGGTCAACACTTCAACAATGACGAAGAGCTGAAAGAAAATGTTTCCAACTGGTTGAAGACACAGGCGACAAACTTCTATGAAGAAGTTATACAAAAACTTGTGCCTGGCTATGACAAATGCCTAAAAAATTTCGGCAGTTATGTGGAAAAGTAGTTTAAGAACTGTAGAAATTTGTGCAATAAATATTTTTTCTGTATCTGTACACAATTTAATTTTATTACCAAAAAGAACTTACTTTCTGGACATACCTGGTATTTGTGTAAGAAGGTTCATGTTTTCGAAATTTTGAGAGCTAACACATGGAAAATATTTTAGAACAAATGCTACAAGAATATTTCAAAACATAGGAATGTGGGTATTTTAAAATTGGCTATACTAGCCAAAAGAAAAATTCAACTTTAAAGTTCAAATTTTTTGACGCGTAGAACATTTTATATAGCGAGTACACTATTTTTACAAAAAATAATTAATAATTAATTAACTATTTGGTGTAGCAACATGAAAATTTGCATGCCAGTTTTTTTTTTTTTTTCAATTTCCGTCCTCCAACTTTTAAGTCATATCGGACGATGAATGGAATGGATGAAATGATGCTCAAATGAACCCAGGGTCCATAGAGCTTAGAGTTACCCGACATTCGTCTTTCAGGATAAGGGAAAACCCTGCAAAAAACCTTATCCAGGTAACTCACCCTGACCGAGATTCGAACTCAGGACCTCTTGGACGTGAGGCAGACACGCTACCACCACGCTACCGAGGCGGGAAGCATGCCAGTTTAAAATGATACTCTAATTATGGGGCTAAATGTTCACAATGATACGTTTATTGTTATAGAATTTGGAATTTTCATTGTAGGCTTGCCTTAAAGAAGGTCGAATATCTGCATCAACGTTTTGAGTTGAACTCTTTCCCGGATAAGGACTAAATAGTAAAAATGAGAAAAAAGAAAAGAAAAGAAGAACAATACGACAATGCAGGAAGTTGAGAATATAAACATAAAAGAGTCTGAATGTCTAATGTAGCACTGCAGTCCTGAGCATGAACTTCTACAACGAATTCTGTGGGAAAATATGAAACCAACGGAAGCTAGTTGCACTTTCAGATTGGGGTTGCCATATTTATGAATTCGTCTCCAGCAGACAGGAAATAAAACGTCTTTGCAGCGAATATACTGTGTCGGTGTACACTATCTCACATTCAATTTCCCATCTCCGTTAGGTCGAAACCTAGCAAGATAGATCCGCTTAAGTTCTTACAGTCTGATTTTTAAAAGAAGATACGTTAAGGTCATCTGTTTCTCCACGTGGGTGCTGCAAGGTTGCTCACCAGATCCCCTTCCTTATCCTCTCAACACTCGAAACATAAACAAGGGATCCAGTTATCTCACCTCAACAAAAATATGCACAGTTAATCTGTATTAGCCTACTTTAAAAACAGAAATAAGTTGTTCACACATTCACTGAGTTGTAGCGTTTCACATGTGTGAATTCTTTTAAATAATTTCTGCACTATGTAACTAATATTCCATACTTACCGTTATTGTTGCTATACATCGTAAGTTGACATTCCCGCACAGTGCGGTAAGTATTTCTCCATAGAAACACATATACGCGATGCACGTTCTAAAATCTAACATTTATCTTTAATTATATTTATTAATATTTCAGCTAACATCTTAACTACTAAAATTCAGATTCATATAAACACGAGGCATGTTTTTTAAGGCAGTACTGTTTTGTGATTCCGCCGCTGCAGCGCTACAGTCGGTGTTCCCGTATGCGCGCTGGTTACCTACATCTTTTGTCTACGCACTGACGCCATTACAGTCTGATTCAGCATTGTATACGTTGGTTACTGAGTGTTTAAGATGCCTCCGGCAATCGTGAGTACCGCCGATTGTGAAGTACGGGCTGTTATACGATTTCTTAGTGCTAAAGGCGTAAAACCGATCGATATTCATCGTGAGATCTGTGAAATTTACGGACAAAACATTATGAGTGATGGAATGGGTGAGAGCATTTAAAGATGGCCGCACAAATGTGCATGATGAAGAACGGAGTAGGCGTCCTTCAGTCGTTACTGAAGATTTGATGCAGAAAGTGGACGAAAAGGTGAGAGAAAACAGACCCTTTACAATTTCATCATTGTGCGAGTATTTTCCTCAATATTCTCGTAGTGTTTTGTATCGCATTGTGACCGAGAACTTGAAGTACCGGAAATTGTGTTCACGTTGGTTTCCGAAAATGTTGACGGATTTGCACAAAACCCAACGTTTAGGCAGTGCATTGACTTTCATTGAGCGGTACCACAATGAAGGTGAAGATTTTTTAGACCAAATTGTTACTGGTGACGAAACATGGGTGGCCTGCGTCACACCAGAATCGAAACAACAATCCATGGAATGGCGACATTCATCATCACCCACAAAAGTGAAGTTTAAGCAAACAATTTCTGCCCGGAAAATCATGTTCATCATTTTTTTGGGACAGAAAAGGAGTATTGCTAGTGGAGTTTCTGCCTCGTAATCAGACAATCAATGCAGCGCCTTATTGTTAAACATTGAACAATCTGCGCCGTGCAATCCACAACAAAAGACGTGGCAAGTTGAGTAAGGGTATCGTTTTGCTGCATGACAATGCCCGTCCACATGTGGCTAATCGGACCAATGATCTCATCAAATCTTTTCAATGGGAAACTCTAGATCATCCTCCATACAGCCCTGATCTAGCGCCCAGCGACTACCATTTGTTCCTGCACTTGAAGAAACATCTGGGCGGTCAGCGTCTTCAAGACGATAACGAAGTCAAAACAGTTGTGATACAGTGGTTAACACGTCAGGCGGCAGAATTTTATGAGAAGGGTATTCAAAAACTGGTGCCACGTTATGACAAGTGCCTCAATATTCACGGAAATTATGTGGAACAGTAGATTAAGGTACAGGCTTTCATGTAAAAATAAAATTATTGCGATATCTATGCACGTATTTTTTAATTCCAAAACGGTACTAACTTAAAAACATGCCTCGTACACATAGTGCAAAAAATAATGTGCAACACATATGCGGTAAGCACATAATGGAATCTCGAGAATTGAAAATACTCGGTGCAAGCGCCTCGTTTTTTTCAAACCTTTCCTTGTTCCGTGTACATTAATATCGCAATATACTATCATTAACGACTTTGTTAATTGACATGTTCATTACAACGCCGCCGATATGCCGGAATTTTGGCCCACAGGAATCCTTTTACGTGCAACCATATCTACTGACATGTGACTGTCGCTTTTGGATAAAAGGAATAAGCTGTTCATTGATAAGGGGCAAACTCTCGTCTTTCTGTTGGAAGAATTCTCTAAGAGAACAGACAAATTCTCTAGCTTGGCTATGCAATGTAACAGCCCAACCGTAAGCTGATCTTTGCCTTGGGCTATGATTCCTCGGTCTACCTCTAATACTACAACCACTACGTCTTGCTTCCATAAAAACGTATTTTAATTGTGTTTTAACAAAGTAGGCCAAGAATACACAGCGCAACTAGGCAAACTCTGCTTCCCACATACAACTAGCGATAACTGAGCTGAGGAGTACGTGATTTACCTATGTATCCAATCTGCCAACGTTTCAAAGTATAAACTTGAAAGAAGCGTAGGGACAGTGAAGCACAAATTAGTACAAAAGTGAATCGAGACGATTCATTCACAAAAATCGTCATGGAGTCATGAAGTTTGAAACTCCACCACCTGACAACTTTGACAAGTACATCACGCCATCTATTGACGATACGGAGAATACAATTTGCACTAATCGAGTACCAGCTGATGATAAGAGCAAAAGCTGTTGAAACATGCCCTGTGAATAAACAGTGTGAGTGAAGCAATGTGTCAATATCTCCTCGATTCACTTTTGTACTTGCAACCTCTGTTTACGTTACCATAGCAACGACCTTTTATTCTTACTCGTAGCATCCCTTTCTTGATGACCTTCGCGTATCTTCTTTTAAAAATCAGACTGTACCAATCGCCCACCGCTCCTGGCCTTGAGTTATTCGTAGTATCCCTGGTCGGTAGTTTCTCATTTAACACAATTTTCTTTTATTCTTTTCCTTCTTATATTCCAAGTGCATATTCTGGAATTCGTGGCGGAGAACGACGTGGACACTAGAGGGCTGTTTGTTCGATGGGTCGTTCCTTCTACCTAGGTAGATCCAATCTTCGAGCCAACGCCTGCTAGGTTTAGCTTATTTGAGTGATAATTACAACAGATCCATCTGGATCGTAGTGCACCGTCTCCCCTTAGCTTACACCTGCTAAAAGGAAAAACTCAAAACCTTGAAAATCTAACTTGCATGCACCCACTCTTCTGCCAAATCTATGTTAGTCGACATAAACGTATGCAGAAATAATCTTACTACATATTTCCTTGTAGGTACATGAGGCATGCAAGAGACTAAAATAACAAGTTGAAAAAGTAGCTCACCATAGGAAAAAGAAAAACTGAATTTACTTACATACTCTGATGACATCACGTGAAATCAACTCAATTTTTTTAATTCACGTCCTCCAACGTCGTCATATCGCACGATGAACGATATTATGTTTAAATAGTACAGGATCCATACAGCTTAGAGTTACAAATCATCTTTCAGAATAAGGGAAAACCTCCAACGTTAAGTCATATCGAACGATGAAGTAAGTGATGTTCAAATGAGTACATGGTACATAGAGCTTAGAGTTACCAGATATTCATATTTTAGAATAACAGAAAACCTATAACGTTAAATCAGATCGGACGATAAATGAAATGATGCTCAAATGAGTACAGGGTACATAGAGCTTACAGTTATCAGATATTCATCTTTCAGGATAAGAGAAAACCTCCAATGTTAACTCATATCGGACGATGGATGAAATGATGTTCAAATGAGTACACGGTACATAGAGCTTAGAGTTATCAGACATTCATCTTTCAGGATAAGAGAAAACCTCTAACGTTAAGTCATAGCGGACAATGAGTGAAATGATGTTCAAGTGAGTAAAGGGTACAAAGTGCTTAGTTAACATGATGTGTAGTGTTTAACGCCCGCTTTTACTACATACGGCACCGCAGGCGGTGACACTAATTAGATACATGAGATGAAGATGGAGCACCGGTGGAATGAGATGGCGGGGGAAGCCGGAGGTCCCGGAGAAAACCCGTCCCACTGCCGTGTTGTCCACCAGAAATCTCACTTTGCGGTCGCCTGGGATCGAACCCGGGCCGCCTTGGTAAGAGCCAAGCTATAAGGGAAAACCTCAAACGTTAAGTCATATCTGACAATGAGTGAAATGATGTTCAAATGAGTACAGGGTCCATAGAGCTTAGAGTTACCAGACATTCATCTTTCAGAATAAAGGGAAACCTCCAACCTTGTCATATCGGACGATGAATGAAATGATGTTCAAACGAGTACAGGGTCCATAGAGCTTAGCGTTACGAGACATTCATCTTTCAGGATAAGAGAAAACCTGCAGCGTTAAGTCGTATTGGACGATGAGTAAATGATATTCAAATGAGTCCAGGGGACATAGAGCTTAGAGGTACCAGTTATTTATCTTTTAGAGTGAGAGAGAATCACGAAAAAAGCCTCATCTCGTTAACTCACCTTGACCGAGGTTTAAACTTGAGAGCTCCAGAACAGTACGCAGACACAGTATCGCCACGTAACAGAGGCGGGCAGCGACTCGAATGGTGAATTCACTACTAAAATGTCAAACTACGAAATAATTATGTCCTACATGGTTAAGATCAAGAAACAGAAATCAGGTATTTTGTGTGTGTGTGTGTTTGTGTGTGTGTGTGTGTGTCTGTACAGCCTAAACAAATGAGAAGAGTCGCTTGAATAGGAAACATGGTACATATTTCGGTTCAGCATCTTTCGTGGATGCAACACGAGTATATTCGAGAGAAATGTGAAATGTGTGTAGTGTTTAACGCCAGCTTTTACTACATACGGCACCGCAGGCGGTGACACTGATGGTACATGAGATGAAGATGGAGCACCGGTGGAATGAGATGGCGGGAAAACCGGAGGTCCCGGAGAAAACCCGCCACAGCGCCGTGTTGTCCACTACAAATCTCACTTTGCGGTCACCTGGGATCGAACCCGGGCTGCCTTGGTGAGAGTCAAGCCGTATAACCACTGAGCCATGGCGCGGCCGTATATTCGAGAGAATCACCCACTGCAAACCACTCTGTAGAAAATAAGTTTTGTTCAAAACAAAATATTTGCAATTTGTCATAATAGGTCAACCGTAAGGTATAGTATCTTACTAAGTTGCAACACATTTAGATGTCCTTAAAAACACAACATTAATATGCTCAAGTTCTCCTCGGGCAGCCAGCCACGTGAAAAGATGATTAGATATCAACGCTTCAGGAGTGTGCATCTCTCCCATCATCAGGATATTTATTAAATGTGATAACCACAAATGTATAATGGATATAACACAACTATAAACAAAGACAAAACACTATCAAAATTCGCATTACTAACCAAAAGACTGCTTTCAGTAAATTAAATGTCAGGTCAGGAGAAGTCGTGAGTACAGATAATTAATTGGATCAAATAAACATAACTACTTAACTTGATTATCAAGCTGTATTGATATGTCCTTCTTAAGTCGTAGGATTTCCATTTTAAGGCCAGTTTCCAAGAGGAGCTGAACTGAAATACAGCATCACGATTAAACGTGCTCCTTTCAGAGGAAATTGCCAAAGCCTCCTTAATTCTCCGCTCCCAGTAACTGTTGCATTTTGCCAAGATGGTCGTCTCCCTAAAACTTGCTCTATGGTCGTTATCAAAACAATGTTCTGCCAGCCCAGACTTCTCAGGTTGCATTAAACGAATGCTCTGTTCATGTTCGTTTATTCTAGTAGCGATGGTCCTTCCGGTTTGTCCTATATACGGTGTCCCACATTCACAGGGAATGCGGTACACTCCCGGAACTTGTAAGTCCAGTTTGCGTTTCACTGGTCTCAACATATGTTTAATCTTCGGAGGTGGCTTGTGGATGGTCCTGATGTTGTATTTGCCGAGAATTCTGTTAATTCTGCCGGATAGATTGCCGGTAAACGGGACGTATGCTGTAGCGGTAGCCTTATCTGACGCTTGCTGTATTACAGGTTTCCCTTTCCTAGCTTTGGTGATCGAGGCTGCTGATTCTGCCGGATAGATTGCCGGTAAACGGGATGCAGGCTGTAGCGGCAGGCTTATTCGACGCTTGCTGTATTACAGTTTATGTTCGAGATACGTTCAGAAAGTAAGCTCTGTTTGGTAATAAAATTAAATTGTGTACATGAAATGAAATGTGTAGTGTTTAACGCCCACTTTTACTACATACGGCACCGCAGGCGGTGACACTGGTGATACATGAGATGAATGGTGGAATGAGATGGCGGGAGAAACCGGAGGTCCCGGAGAAAACCCTCCCCAGCGCCGTGTTGTCCACAACAAATCTCACTTTGCGGTCACCTGGGATCGAACCCGTGTCGCCTTGGTGAAAGCCAAGCGGTCTAACCAAACTTGTGTACAGATGCAGAAAAATGATTTATTGCAAAAGAATTCTACAACACTTAAACTACTTTTCCACATAACTAGCGAAATTTTGCAGGCATTTGTCACAGCGAGGCACTTGTTTTTGTATACCTTCTTCATAGAAGTTTGCCGCTTGTGTCTTCAACCATTTGGAAACATTTTCTTTCAGCTCTTCGTCATTGTTGAAGTGTTGACCGCCAAGGAAAAATTTAAGATACAAAAACAGATGAAAGTCGCTAGGTACGAGGTCAGGGCTGTACGGGGTGTGGTCAAACAGGTCCCAGCCAAATTCTTCTAGGATCATTTTCGTTGCAATTGCAGTGTGTAGTCGTGCGTTGTCGTGAAGAAACACAACACCTTTTGACAGCCGATAAATTTCAATTGGTTTCACTTTCCTAGCATTCATAAAACGAATCACAGATCTGATTTCACAAGCGGTGGGATTTTCAATCAACACCGACATTATAAATGTGCACAACAAAGCCTACGTGGCTGACAGCGATCTCACCACGGCGCACGTTTCTTCTCCTTGATACAGAGCGTCTACCACGCATGTGCAGAGCTGCGACTGCAGCACCGCAGCGGAGATAAGTTGAAACAGAGCTTACTTTCTGGACGCCGCTTGTATTAAAGTTAAGTAGCTGTGTTTCTTTGACCCCATTAATATTCTATACTCACGCTATCTCCTGTTCTGGCATTTAATTTAGTGAAGACAGTCTTTTGTTTAGAAATGGGAATTTTGACAGTGTTTTTTTTTGTTTATAGTTGTGTTATATGCAGTATTTCATTTGTAGTTATAACATTTAATAAATATCCTGATGTTGGGAGAGATGTACACTCCTAAAACGTTGATATCTAATCGTCTTTTCACCTGGCTTGCTTCCTAAGAACAACTTGAGCATATTCTTCGCCAGGAAAGCTTCAGATCTTATTTAACAAAATTAATAGTAAATAAACATTTAACTTATTTTATAACTATATTGTGACTTTGTGGGTTCGTGAAATGAAAAGTCCAATTACACCACTCAACAATGTTCTTTATTTCCACCGTCTTACAGTTTAACACTTGCCAATTACACAAAATTACGTAATGCACACAATTACGATTTACCAGTTCGTCCGTTACAACTTCACTTGTACTCGCGATTACATAAACTCCGATACTCATACACAGTTCGTACAGTCTTCCGTTGCACAATCTTTTCGTACATTAACACGTCACTGACTAACTCTTACACCAAGAACTGCGACTGTCTTCTCGCTCACACTCACTAACCAACCGATTGACCAACTCAAAAACAACTCAACAACTGACTCACACTGTCTGTCTGTCCCTCTTTATATAGGAATATCCCGACTTCTGGTGTTTACAAGATTGTTCTAGTAACAGAAAGATCGAGAACCAGGTGGAAGGAAAACAGACGCACGATTATGTTTCTTTCCGACCACTGGCTGTCACCACTATAAGACAAACGAGGGAAGGGCGTGCCTAACCGAGCCTTCCCTGTCTTCCGCCCTCAGTTGCTTCACAGGGTGTTCCGACGCCCGCGCGACACTGCTCCCTCCTCAAAGCTGTTCGCCCCGAACAGCACCATCGCAGCGTGCCAGGCGGTCCAGGTGTACCACCAGCATCTGCTCGGAGTCTCAGCCAGAAGTAGCGCTGTCGTAGTTTGTGAATCATACGGTTCGCTCCCAGGTGTCCTCCTGAAGTACCGGCGTGCACTTCCTCCAAGACTTCCGGGACCTTGCTCCGGGGAAGTACCAACAGTCCTCTCCGCGCCTTCCCATCGGGTGACTCCCATACCCGGAACAGCACGCCCTCTCTGGTCTTCAACGAGTCCCATTGGGCCCAGTGCGACTTGTAGGTGGCGCTCCTCGGTGCGATGTCCTCCCAGGTTGGCCTCGTCCTTGCGTCCACTTCCCTCAAGAGTGGCCCCAAGTCTGCGTCCGCCAGCTGCTCCCTCCTCAGGCCTGCGCTATCCCAGCCTTCAGCAGGCACTGCCACAACTACTCGGACTGCTGCGACACGCTCCGTCTCTTCCACTCTTGTGCGCTCATGGCCGTCCTGGATCTGCGATAGGACACCTCCAATGTAATGGTCGCTAGCGTTGGTGTCCACAATGAAGGCGCCACCCGGTTGTGGGAAACCCAAAATAGGAGCACTGCACAGGGTCCCCTTCGGGTGCTGGAAAGCGTCTTCGGCGTCCTCCGTCCACACATAAGGCCGGTTTTCCTCCGTCAGGCGGGTGAGGGGTTTTGCGATGTTGTCGGCCTTTTCCTCTAAATCATTAAGGCGGTCGTCTACTTGACCCTTCCGCTCGCCCAGCTCCGTCTCGTCATCCCTCACGCCGGCCAACTGTTCTTCAAACTTGGCGGCGAGAGCCTCGTTCGCCACCTTCATTTCGGTAGCCGGACCGTCATTCGCTGCTCTCACTTCCGTGGTTAACTCGGCCTTCACTTGTTCCATCTTCTCGGCGATGTTGTTTGCCGTCTTCATTTGTTTCAATTCTGCGGTGATGTTACTTGCCGCTTCTATTTTTGCAGCGAGGTTTTCATTTGCCATCTTCATTTCCGAGATTAGTTCGGCCTTCATTTCCATCATCATCTCCAAAAATTTTTCCAATGCCACGTCCATGGTTGTAATGTTCGGTGATGTTATCTTCCCGCTTCCTGACACCAGTGTGACTCTGTAGGTTCGTGAAATAAAAAGTCCAATTACACCACTCAACAATGTTCTTTATTTCCACCGTCTTACAGTTTAACACTTGCCAATTACACAAAATTACGTAATGCACACAATTACGATTTACCAGTTCGTCCGTTACAACTTCACTTGTACTCGCGATTACATAAACTCCGATACTCATACACAGTTCGTACAGTCTTCCGTTGCACAATCTTTTCGTACATTAACACGTCACTGACTAACTCTTACACCAAGAACTGCGACTGTCTTCTCGCTCACACTCACTAACCAACCGATTGACCAACTCAACAACAACTCAACAACTGACTCACACTGTCTGTCTGTCCCTCTTTATATAGGAATATCCCGACTTCTGGTGTTTACAAGATTGTTCTAGTAACAGAAAGATCGAGAAACAGGTGGAAGGAAAACAGACGCACGATTATGTTTCTTTCCGACCACTGGCTGTCACCACTATAAGACAAACGAGGGAAGGGCGTGGCTAACCGAGCCTTCCCTGTCTTCCGCCCTCAGTTGCTTCACAGGGTGTTCCGACGCCCGCGCGACAATATTTATGACTTTAGTATGTATGCATGCATGTATGTATGTATGTATGTATTTATTTATTTATTTATTCACTGCAATTGGGTACTACCCGGTGGCATAGTTAAGAATACAGATCAAAATACAAATACTAGATTTACAACAATAACACACAAAACAATACAAACATGGTATTATTTTAACTTTAGTCAGTTAAAACATATCTAATTAATTCTCTATTTACATATTATATACCATTCTAATTTCAAAGTTAAACTATAAACCATCTAGATTTTTTCTAAATTTCTTCAGCGACAGGGGACAGCCCTGAAAGACTGCTACAGGCAATTCATTCCATTCTTCAATGGTTCTATTAACAAAAGAAAATTTTCCTACGTTGGTTCTGTATCTTCTACCCTTAATTTTATACCTATGATCGTTTCGTCCATAATAATCCGGATTATCTAACCTTACACTAACGTCCACCCATGCCTTTACAACAGCATTGGCTTTGAATAATGCTACCAACCTATGTTTTTTACGCCTAATTCTTAATTCCTCCCATTTAGTCTCATCTCCTTTTATAGGCCCAAAATACTTGCCTCCTTTTATGAATTTTATTGCCCTCTTCTGTATTTTTTTCTAACGGATCGATTTGGTTAGCTCTATACGGGTCCCAGCATGCTACTCCATATTCCATAACCGGCCGCAGTAAGGCCTTGTAGGCAATTTCCCTGGACCTAGCGCTCCCCTTTTTCAATATTCTCATTACAAAATGTAATGCCTTCCACGCATTCCTAGATGTGGAATTTATTTGTTCGTCCCATCCAGCGTTACTTGCCAGGTACACTCCCAAGTATTTGCAGCTATCCACCTGTGGAATTTGCACCCCTCCCATCTGATAGTTAACAATAATTTTGTCCTTAGTTCTACTAAAAACAATGGACTTACTTTTCTTGGCATTAACTAACATTTTGTTAGCTGCAGCCCAATTACAGATTACATTTAAATCATCCTGAAGAGCTTTTGTTGTTTTCGTTTCTTTCTTGATGTTCATACAGAGAAAACGGGAACTAAAAGCAACAAATTTCACTATTTTTTGTATGGCTACAACGAAATGCGATTCCTCTTTAACCTTATAGCCTGACTTTTTCTAGAACGTGTAACTCGAGATGTACAGGATTTAAGATGCTAATCCACAATAAGCAGGTAAGTTGTATATCGAATGTCCACAGAGTGGTCTCCCTTTTAGTGAGCTCTTTGGGCATTAACAATGGAACTAACAATGCCTGTTAATTAACTTGGATTTCAGTTGTTCATTTTGTATATTTTGTCTTCTTTATATAGAATAAAAGTGCATTCATGTTATTCCATAATTCGCTTTTGCCTAGAGAAAACCCTCCACCTCCACAGTCAGGAATCACACCCGCGACTCCACACACAGGTACTCGACCAAGCTCTTGAGAAACAAATGAATGTGACACGTAATACCTCTCAAGATGACAACTGCAAAATTCAAATCAATAACATCGAATGGTTTAAAAATTACTAATCATTAAAAAATTGGTTACTTGGCATAAATCAAAATACAATTTTGGTGCACCAACAACACGAATGATACAAAACTTGTTCACTTTACAAGTTATTGGCAGTAAACACAAGATACACTATTTGTTTCTCAGTTGTTATTATTATTTTTTTGCAAGGCAATACGCCTACGCAAATCAAAGATAAGTTGCATTCTGTGTATGGGGACTCTGCACCGTCATTTACCACAGTGAAATTTTGGGCAGTTGTATTTAAACGTGGCGGTAAGAGCTTGGGAGACGATGAACGTTCGGGACGTCCAAAACTGCAACTACCGACGAAAAGATCGCCAAAGTTCACCAAATGGTGCTAGGCGACTGCTGAATTAAAGTAAGAGAGATAGCAGAGGCTATGAACATGTCAAAAGAACGTGTTTTGTCACATATTAAATCAACATTTAGACATGAGAAAGCTGTCCGCGCGTTGGGTGCCGCGTTTGCTCACGTTAGACCAAAAACGTGTTCGAATGAACATTTCCAACGCTCTATTGGCGCAGTTTAGGCGCAATAAGTCCAAGTTTTGGCGCTGATTAATTACTGTAGATGAAACTTGGATAGACCATTATACTCCTGAAACAAAAATGTAGTCCAAACAGTGGACTGCAATGGGGAAACCGGCTCAAAAATACTGTTTTCTACTGGGAAAGTAATGGCGTCTGTTTTTGGAATAGTTACGGAGTTATCTTAATCCATTGACCTCAGGAAGGAAAAAGCATTACAGTAGCTTACTATGCATCATTACTTGACAAGCTTAAGGTAGAACTTGCAGAAAAACGGCCACATTTGCAGAAAAAGAAAATCCTGTTTCGCCAAGACAACGCACCGTCTCACACCTCAGCGGTTGCAATGGCGAAAATCCACTAATTACGGTTTGAACTTCTTGACCATCCGCCTTATTCACCAGATCTAGCCCCAAGTGACTTCTTTTTGTTCCCCCATTTGAAAACTGCGCTCGGAGGACATAGATTTTCGTCAAATGAAGAGGCAATCACCTTCGTGAACAATTATTTTGTAGAGAAAAACGCCGAGTACTATTTGGACGGGTTACAGAGACGGGAGGATCGCTGGGAGAAGTGTGCACAGTTACAATGAGACTATGTTGAAAAACGCCGAGTACTATTTGGACGGGTTACAGAGATGGGAGCATCGCTGGGAGAAGTGTGTAGGTTTACAAGAAGACTATGATGAAAAACGCCGAGTACTATTTGGACGGGTTACAGAGATGGGAACATCGCTGGGAGAAAAGTGTAGAGTTAGAATGAGACTATGTTGAAAAACGCCGAGTACTATTTGGACGGGTTACAGAGATGGGAACATCACTGGGAGAAAAGTGTAGAGTTAGAATGAGGCTATGTTGAAAAACGCCGAGTACTATTTGGACGGGTTACAGAGATGAGAACATCGCTGGGAGAAGAGTGTAGATTTAGAATGAGACTATGTTGAAAAACGCTGAGTACTATTTGGACGGGTTACAGAGATGAGAACATCGCTGGGAGAAGTGTGTAGAGTTAGAATGAGACTATGTTGAAAAACGCCGAGTACTATTTGGACGGGTTACAGAGATGAGAACATCCCTGGGAGAACTGTGTAGAGTTACAAGGAGACTATGTTGAAAAACGCTGAGTACTATTTGGACGGGTTACAGAGATGGGAGCATCGCTGGGAGAAGTGTGTAGAGTTACAAGGAGACAATGCTGAAAAACGTCGGGTACTATTTGTACGGGTTACAGAGATGGGAGCATCGCCGGGAGAAGTGTGTAGAGTTACAAGGAGACTATGTTGATAAACGCCGAGTACTGTTTGGACGGGTTACAGAGATGAGAACATCGCTGGGAGAAGTGTGTAGAGTTAAAAGGAGACTATGTTGAAAAACGCCGAGTACTATTTGGACGGGTTACAGAGATAGGAGCATCGCTGGGAGAAGTGAGTAGAGTTACAAGGAGACTATGTTGATAAACGCCGAGTACTGTTTGAACGGGTTACAGAGATGGGAGCATCGCTGGGAGAAGTGTGTAGAGTTACAAGGAGACTATATTGAAAAACGCCGAGTACTATTTGGACGGGTTACAGAGATGAGAACATCGCTGGGAGAAGTGAGTATAGTTACAAGGAGACTATGTTGAAAAACGCCGAGTACTATTTGGATGTGTTACAGAGATGAGAGCATCGCTGGGAGAAGTGTGTAGAGTTACAAGGAGACTATGTTGAAAAACGTCGAGACCTATTTGGACGGGTTACAGAGATGGGAGCATCGCTGGGAGAAGTGTGTACAGTTACAAGGAGACTATGTTGAAAAACGTCGAGTACTATTTGGACGTGTTACAGAGATGGGAGCATCACTGGGAGAAGTGTGTAGAGTTACAAGGAGACGATGTTGAAAAACGTCGAGTACTATTTGGACGGGTTACAGAGATGAGAGCATCGCTGGGAGAAGTGTGTAGAGTTACAAGGAGACTATGTTGAAAAACGTCGAGTACTATTTGGATGTGTTACAGAGATGGGAGCATCACTGCGAGAAGTGTGTAGAGTTACAAGGAGACTATGTTGATAAACGCCGAGTACTATTTGGACGGGTTACAGAGATGAGAACATTGCTGATAGAAGTGTGTAGAGTTACAAGGAGACTACGTTCAAAAAGGCCAAGTACTATTTGGACGGGTTACAGAGATGAGAACATCGCCGGGAGAAGTGTGTAGAGTTATAAGGAGACTATGTTGAAAAACAAATAAAAATAAAAACATTATGAAAAAAATGTATTGTATCTTTATTAGGTCGGAAACTTTTCAGACAACCCTCATATATGCACATGTTTGACAGCCATGCATTAAGAATGGACCTACCATTGTTATATGGAAGTAAATATTTGTTTCTTTCCTTGAATACCTTTAGTGTTCTTGGTAGTATTCCCCAGATCTTATGGAACTCACATATTAATTAAATCTTAATTGTGATACTACATTCAAGAGAGCTTGTTGTATTGTTTATGTAAATGGTCTGATCTGAATGTTGTTTCATCAGATCTGGTGTCGCGGCTTTACGTTTCCGGTAGAGTTAGGTAACGTCCGGACTATATCGTGATCTGAGAACCGTATGGTTAGTGTTATGTAAACTGCAACACCCACAAAATAATATGTATGTATTATTTGACAAATAAGTGCAGTTGTTAAGGATGGTCGCTAGGGTAGCATGGCTTGGTTTAGAGAAGCCAGAGAAAGCACAGTATGACCATCAAAGCATCAGCAAGACGTATAGTTTTGTACTTGAGAAATTGACATACCATGTCTTTAATTATTCTCCAGAATATGTTCTTCTACCTTTAAAAGGATCTTTTCTTTAACAGCGTTCATAAGTTTACGTACTGTAGGAATATTTCTTCTATGGAAAAAATCTTTTCCTCCATACTAGCTATGTGTAGGCAAAAGTTTGGATTGAGTAGAGCCAGACTGAAAATTCAATACCATAGCCGGGATTTGAACCACGTTTCATGGCTCTAGTCATCCAAGCTTTAGCCTGCACATGGATAGTGTGGAAGTAATGATTATTTCCATCAATTTACCTGAATAACATAGTGGTTTAACTATGAAGCCTGGGACTTAAGTACTTGCAGCATAGTAAGTTGTCACAATAGCTGTGTCTCTCATTGTATATGAGAACCCCTAGAGGTTTACTGGGGAACATATGAGTCAGTTGGAGAATTTAATGTCATGTCGGCATGTTGGCCATAGTACCTCAGTGGTTTAGAGCAACCGCACGGAGAGCGGGAGATCCGTGTTTCAAATCCCGGCTATGGCATTGAATTTTTCAGTCTAGCTCTACTCTCCCGTATAGGAGGGAATCCGTCCCCTTCAGCTGCTGTGGTGCGACCGCTGTGGACCTTTAATACTCGTGGTAATGTCTGTTTAGTTAACGCATGTGCAGTTCGGAGTCACAGGAACCTGAGCCTCCCGCCCACTAATGACCGTCATAAATCTATCTCCACACTTTAGAAATGGAACACTGTCGTTGAGGACCAATAGCAACCCTGATTTTCTCGAAGTGACAGTCGCATGTCTACTCCACGTGGAGTCTCAGTTGCCAAAGTTCCAACTTCCAGTTGATGTGTTTCATTACGTTCAGAAATTCGTTGTGTGTCACGATGTGGAGACCGTGGGAGGGAAATGCAGTGGTAAATGCAAATGAAGTAGTAGATTACTTTCAGTCAAGTGAAAATAATCAAAGTGATGACAATAGTGTGAATAACTGGGCCGAGTTATATTACTGGAAAAGCCTCAAAAAACAAAGTTATAACGGGAACTGTTTCTAAGCAAATTCAAGCGCTTGTTTTGAACACATAAATGTGTGCTGACAAATAATCTTGGTAAGGGGTCGTGCAACGAACCTGATGATAAATTCCTGGTATTCACAGAAATACAGTAAGAAATATTGTGACGAAAGGAATACCAAAGACGCCGATCAAGTGTGAAAACAAAAGGAAACGTTTCTCTAAAGTAGATAATTTCACATCCGATTTAATTCTTCGAGAAATTTATAGATTCTATGCAAAAAGGAGAGCACCCACCTTAGATGAATTGGTTGCACATTTGTAAGAAATTTGTAATTTTCCTTATGGGCACTGCACTTTGCGCGGTCTCCTGAAGGAGCTGGGTTTCAAATACCGCCCTTTGAATAAGATAAGGGTTATTATGGAATCCAGTAGAATTGTAGCTTGGCGATATATACTTGTCAAAACTAAGGAAGTTTCGCAGTAATGGACATAAGATAACTTATTTAGACGAAACCTCGTACGACACCCATGACGTATCGAGAAAGGTGGCAACCTTGCAGAAAGATCTGGGAGAAGAAGGGTCGGGGGTTGTAAAACGATTAGAAGGGTTCGTCAAAGGCAGAGGCCGTGCACACGCGTTAACTAAACAGACTCTACCTCTGACGTTACTAGAGGAACCTCGGGCCGAACTGCCGAGCCCCTCCCGTCGGGAAATTGGGTTGGACTCGAGTAGGCAGTGTGTTCCCGACACCCACGGGGAATTGGGTACCTCCGGCCGGGATACGGCCGCCCGGAGGGAGTAGATGGTTGCCTCATAAGTCCCGGGTACTAGGCTGCAGAGCTAGTAGAAGGTGTGCTAGATCACCAGGCGGCCCCACCGAGGTTTTCGATAGTCTTACCTGCGTGTTCGACGCGCGTAAGTGGCGTATCCATTTCCGTCCGTCTTGATGTTGTGGTCAACGGGGGGGGGGGCTTTTAAAGAAATCAGGTATTACCTTACCGAAAGACCCCCGGAGTTATCCGGGTTGAAGGAGGCCAGGGTCTTCGGACTCGCTCTACTCATCGATATCTCTTCTCTGTTCGTAAAACTCGAGAAAAATTCTGCACACAACACATTTTTCAAACTCATCGAGTTCGAACCTTTTTGGACGTGGATGATGTTGAATTTTTTCTCCCCTACACTTTAAATTTTGAGTCTCTTTCACTATATTATGTACAGTTCGTTCACTGCCTTTTCTCTAGCATTATTTCACGGAGTAATTAACACCTTAGCGTTTGCCTTCTTTACAAAATTGCAAAACATTCAATATTAATTTTCTACTTTGAGAGGCTGCACCGTCGCCGAGCGTTTAGACCGCTTGGCACTCACCAACGAGGGCAGGCGACCGCTTGCGAGATTTGTAATGGACAGCACAGTGCTGGGGCGGGTTTTCTCCAGGATCTCCTCTTTCCCCCTTCAGCATTCCACCGATTGCTCCATCGTCATCTTTCCTATCATTTCATCTCACCCTCATTCTGTCATCCACTTCCCTCACGTTCATACCAGAAACTGGGCTGATCACCCATCCTGTGCTGACTTTCTCACTGATCCAAAGATTCCGTTCCTCAAACCACATAAGGGCTAAGAGAAACAAGAACAACCTGACACCACGTAGTGGTACACGGGAACAGTTCAAGATGAACTGCTTTGATTTGGTAGCTATAATTAGGATCAGAGCTCAAACAGCTGATCCTTTACAAATATTCCGTAACAACTCCAGTGGCGGTTTTATTTCTCCTTGTAATGCAAATTAGTTTCAGTTGCTATTTATGAGTTTATATATTTAATGGAAGACTCATGTTTATTTTGTACCAGTAGCTTTAAAATAATATTAGTAATAAATATGTCTTATGTGGGCCTCTGTATATATAAAAGCATATTGAGAAGGTAGAGCCAGACTGAAAAAAAATCAATGCCATAGCCGGGATTTGAACCACGGATGTTCTGGTCTCCGTCCAGCCGCTCAAAACCATTGAGTTACTATGGCCAACGAGACGACATGACATTAAATTCCCCAACTGACTCATGTTTTTCGCAGTAAACCACTTAGGAGTTCTCATAAACATATGAGACAACTACCTTAATGACGACTTACTATGCTGTAAGTACTTTAAGTCCCGGGCTTTATAGTTAACCACTATTAGGTACAATAATGGAAATTAATTGTTCTTTCACACTTGCCGTGTGCAGGACGCACTATTAAAAGGCAGGGCCAGACTGAAAAATTCAATGCCGTAGCCGGGATTTGAACCGCGGATCTTCTGGTTCTGTCCAGCCGCTCTAACCCTTGAGCTACTATGGCCAACGTGTCGACATGGCATTAAATTCTCCAACTGACTCGTGTTTTTCCCGGTAAACCAATAGGAGTTCTCATAAACACATAAGACAACTACCTTAATGGCGACTTACTATGCTGTAAGCACTTTAAGGCCCCAGCTTTATAGTTCGGACCACTATTAGGTACAATAATGGAAATTAGTTGTTCTTTCACACTAGCCGTGTGTAAGACGCTTGTCACTACACGAGTCAGTAGGAGAATTTAATGTCGTGTTGGCGCGTTGGCCATAGTAGCTCAATGGTTTAGAGCGGCTGAACGGAGACCAGAAGATCCCTGGTTCAAATCCCGGCTACGGCATTGAATTTTTCAGTCTGGCTCTACTCTTCCATAGCGCGTCCTAAACACGGCTAGTTTGAAAGAACAATTAATTTCCATATAATCATAATATTTACCTTTCTCATCGGGTTGCGATGTTTATTTGTCTCGCGTAGCATCAGTGTCGACAACATGACTTCTACAAAACCACGACATTCTACATGAGGGAGGCAGTCGAAATAATAAAAGAATGAAAATAACGTAACAAAAGTTTAATTAATATATTACAAACTTCTTCCAAAGTTATTTAACTCAGAATCACGGCCATTGTTTCACATTCCGCAACGTTGGCATTACCGTTCAGTTAAACGTTTGTGGCCACTGAGCGGAAGACTCCGTGGAATGTTGCGTAGAGTTTATGCGTCTCTACAGCTGTCCAAATTGTCCTACCATTAAGTTTGGTAAGCATCATTGATGTGTTATAATCAGGATCAGAGCTCTTACGAGGTGATCCTTTACAAAAATTAGGATGAAGTGAATTAGAACTTGAGCCAACGCTCGCAGGTACTGGTAGGCTTGTGTTAGTCTGAAGATTGTTGCTGTGTGCCCACCCAGAATAGGGTTTAACCACAGATACGATTTTCTTTTCGGGATGGGTTAGGATGGCTGTTTTTCTTTGAGGATGGTGGATTGCATATGAGGTAGTCTATTGACTCCTCTAGTAGGATAGAATGCTATCACTAGCACGCAAGGAGCATTTTACAGGAAGAAAAATGCTGAAAATATGAACATTGAGAAAAACAGCGATTAAAGATTTGATTGCATAACTCACATTAAAATCCACCAGGCTGATAGGTTGGACCCTCAGATTTCTTTTTCCTCTCCTCTGTTGCTGCTTTTTCCACCTTTTTCTTCTTTAGATGTTGCTTTTCTTCTGCACAACTTCGCTTCTTGCTTTGCAGGATACGAGTCTGATCTCGCTGCACTGAAGTTTTCCTTGCTGAGTCTACTACACTTTCACCTCTGATATTTTGCTGCAGCTCCAAATGACTTAAGACTACCCATGTTAAACTCACTGATGCTTTTAATAACAGCAAGATCCAATTTTTGTTTTGATATGAAAACTTCCTTTGGGCACTTATTCCATATGGCATGATGCAAAGATTCATTGGCATTATGTGTTTTTCCTGTTTTGCACCTCTCTAGTAATGTTGTAGAAGCCAGCCTCTGATATATTGGCAACATTTTAGGAACTATTTTGTCTGAAAGCCTTATTTTTCTTTTCTTGAATTGAAAATTTAAGAACGGAAAACAGACAAAGAATGTGGATGTAGGCTAAAGAAGGCGAGACTCTGACAGAGTTTAAAGGCCACCGACATTTAAATAAGCATTTAAAAATGGCGTTCGGAGGCAAATTATGCATTTTTCACATTCGGGAATGTCTAAATTATTTTATAGAATTAAAATTTTAAAAAGTCGTTATTTTCACGATTTTCATGAAATTTCAGTCATAAATACCCTTAAGATGAAGTAGAGAAAGCAATAAACGTTTGTAAGGGTAGAGAAAGTGTGTTCTATGTCCTGGCCATACAAAGTCAAAACCATCACAAAGCAACCGTCTCGTACGTCTCCACTGTAAATATAAAGAAATGGCATTTCTACAAACCTCTATTTCATTTACATAAAGTAGAAAGAAAAATAAACAAGCAAAGTCTACCAACAGAATTTAGTTGTGGCCAAGACGACAATTAGTGGTGCAACTTGCTTGCTATGTTTCGTTGTGAATGGAAGCCTGTCACGGTAATTTAACGTTAAACTGTCACGCTCAATTTTCTTCGTAAAAGGCCATTATTTACGAACATTCTTTCTCTCTCTCTATCTTGAGCTGAGTATCTAACAATAGCATTTAGTTCCGGTGTAAGAAGATTAGCGCCCCCCCCCCCCCCTCTAAGGGTCTACCAACACCAGAAGTTATAAAACGGCTCTTACAGTTCAGCTTTTGGTTTGGTTTATAACACTAGGCCATGGATCATGTAGCTAATTGTAATTTTAAATTCAGAAAAGAATTAACTTATTTCTTTGTTAATATAAGAGCCACGCATAGCGTGTAGCCGCAACATCACGGAAGTTCCAGCGCTCGCTATGCGGAAATACGACGACTGTGCACCGGTACAATATCTTTGTGAAATGATAAAACACACGCAAGCGTTGTCACTGTGTCAACATTACTACACTTTACAAATAAAACGTAACATGCACGACAAGCCCCAACATACACGTTAGCGCAACACCAGAAAAAACACTCAATTACAATTTCCCATTTTGCAAAAGCCTAAGTATTTGAAAATTCAAACCATAAAATAAAGTCTCCATTTTTTTTTACTTGTTTCTTTAACTACAATGGTCATATCGGAGGCCGTTTTCCTTTGGAACATATCGAAGGTGTTAACTCGTATTCGTTGGGTTTTAATCATTAGATCACGTACACATTTATACCTCGCCTTTAACTGCAATGGTCATATCGGCGGCTGTTCTCCTTTGGAACATATCGAAGGTGTTAACTCGTATTCGTTGGGTTTTAATCATTAGATCACGTACACATTTATACCCCGCCTTTAACTGCAATGGTCATATCGGCGGCTGTTCTCCTTTGGAACATATCGAAGGTGTTAACTCGTATTCGTTGGGTTTTAGTCATTAGATCACGTACACATTTATACCTCGCCTTTAACTCCAATGGTCATATCGGCGGCTGTTCTCCTTTGGAACATATCGAAGGTGTTAATTCGTATTCGTTGGGTTTTAATCATTAGATCACGTACACATTTATACCCCGCCTTTAACTGCAATGGTCATATCGGCGGCTGTTCTCCTTTGGAACATATCGAAGGTGTTAACTCGTATTCGTTGGGTTTTAATCATTAGATCACGTACACATTTATACCCCGCCTTTAACTGCAATGGTCATATCGGCGGCTGTTCTCCTTTGGAACATATCGAAGGAGTTAACTCGTATTCGTTGGGTATTAATCATTAGATCACGTACACATTTCTACCTCGCCTTTAACTGCAATGGTTATATTGGCGACCGTTCTCCTTTGGAACATATCGAAGGTGTTAACTCGTATTCGTTGGGTTTTAATCATTAGATCACGTACACATTTATACCCCGCCTTTAACTGCAATGGTCATATCGGCGGCTGTTCTCCTTTGGAACATATCGAAGGTGTTAACTCGTATTCGTTGGGTTTTAATCATTAGATCACGTACACATTTATACCTCGCCTTTAACTGCAATGGTTATATCGGCGACTGTTCTCCTTTGGAACATATCGAAGGTGTTAACTCGTATTCGTTGGGTTTTAATCATTAGATCACGTACACATTTATACCTCGCCTTTAACTGCAATAGTCATATCGGCGGCCGTTCTCCTTTGGAACATACCGTGTTAACTCGTATTCGTTGGGTTTTAATCATTAGATCACGTACACATTTATACCTCGCCTTTAACTGCAATGGTTATATCGGCGACCGTTCTCCTTTGGAACATATCGAAGCTGTTAACTCGTATTCGTTGGGTTTTAATCATTACATCACACACACACACATTCACACTCTCATTCATACTTCCAGAATCTGGGGAAGATGGGGAATTATCTTGGTCGGAGAAAATCCCCATCCCCACCGCCGGGGATCGAACCCGGGACCCCTAGCATGGCAAGCAGGTGCTCTACCGACTGGTCTCCAATTTATTTAATATAGAAAACATGTTTATTGTCAATGAATGTTACATTGATGAAAAGGTGGAACATATATATTTTTCAGCTTAATCACCATTCCGATCGATGCAATTTTACATGCACTGTGTCAATGAAATGAAACGTGTAGTGTTTAACGCTCGCATTTACTACATACGGCACCACAGTCGGTGACACTGATGATACATGAGATGAAGATGGAGCACCAGTGGAATGAGATGGCGGGGGAAAGTGGAGGTCCCGGAGAAAACCCGCCCCAGCGCCGTGTTGTCCACGACAAATCTCACTTTGCGGTCGCCTGGGATCGAACCCGGGCCTCCTTGGTGAGAGCCAAGCGGTCTAACCACTGAGCCACGGCGTGGCCTGCGCTGTGGCACTTTTGTATACCCTTGTCATAGCACTCTTCCGCCAAGTTGCGCAGGTAGCGCTCAACCTCGGGTTTTAAATCACCGTCGGTCTGGAAATGTGTTCCCATCCGAACTGGGCCAGGAGATCAGCAGTATGGGGACGAGCGTTGTCTCCCTTCATCAGCATTCCCCCTCCTTCGATTTTGAATGGCACGTCACAATTTTTTAAAGTCTCACAGTAGCTAGCGGCGTTTATTGTTGTGCCGGTAGGCATAAACTCGCACAACAATACAGCTTTTCTGTTCCAGAACACACTAACCATCCCTTTGCCAGAAAATGTCTGTTTCAACTTTCGTGACTTTGGCGAATTCGAATGCCGCCACTGACGAGAACCTTCGTTAGTTTCTGGTGTTGTGTAGTGCACCCAGGTTTCATCGCCAGTGACAACTGAATCCAACAATTCCTCGCCCTGTTCTGCATAGCGCTGCAGAAATCGGTGGGCCGCTTCAACACATTGCCGTTTATGGTCTTCGGTGAGCATTTTGGGGACCCACCTCACACACCTTGCGATAATGCAAATGTTCGGTCAAAATCTTGTCAATCGTAGTCTTACTGACTTCAGGGATAAGTTCGCACAGCTCGCGGACTGTCACACGCCGATCTTTAAACATTTCTTGCTCCACTTTTGCAATTGTTTCGGCTGAAACTGAAGGCCGACCAGAACGCTGTTCGTCATGGACGTCTGTACGTCCGTCTTGGAACTCTCTGACCCACTTTCGCACGTTTTTGACGTCCATACACTGTGGCCCATAGACTTCTCAACAAATAACACCAGAAATCCTACCAAATACCTCCCACAATAGGCAGTGGATCAGGCTGGGCTTCATGTCAAGCCTGTATCCCTGCATCAGAAACCACCCTCTGCTGAATCGCACTGCGAGACAGCTAAGATCAGCTCCTGGAATGCGCGGGTGCTTAAGCCGGTACCGCAGCACATTTCTCCTTCCCAATCCGGTGGAAGTTTTTTAGCGGAGTAGTACCCTTGAGATGAAGCCCACATACCCCACTGTGCCCTCCAACATAGTGGAAATCCATAAATGGATTTTTCCTCCACTCGACAAAAAAAAAAAAAAAAAAAAAAAAAAAAAAAAAAAAAAACTTCTCAGCACTGACGATGAATTTCAGTGGGGGTAGTGCCCTTGGCACTAATGAAACGGATCACTACACGCGGCGGAAGTGATAGGAAGCTTCATCGCAAACGGCTGCCCAGCCAAGACTAATGGTTGTAGCGAGTTCGTTGAGGTGGGGATTTGAAGGGGTGAAACCAAGTTACACGCCAGTGTTGCCGGATCTCGCGTAATAGCGTTCCTCACGGCTCCAGCGCCTTGGAGACCTTATTTTACACACACGCCTCATAGTTAACATTACAAAAAGAAGCGAAATGATTTGTTAGCTTGTACAAAATGTCACATCTTGAATGTAAAGCTTGTCTCAACCTTAAAAGACAGTATGGAATTTTTTTTAAAATTATTTACGTCCTTAAACTTTTTAGGTCATATCGGACAATGAATGGAATACCATCTACGCAACCGAGGCGGGCCCCACAGTTACTGACGTAAGAGCACGACTGGAGCAGTTACACCCAAAAGGTCATTAAGACGTTTGTCGCAGCAGACAGGGTACACCTACTCAATGTGTCAGAGAGCTGCGAAAAGTGCAGGCCTAAAGACATATAGGGTATAGAGGAACCAGATAAGAATACAAGACGATGAATGAAATGGGTGAAATGATGCTCAATGCGTCCGGGGTCCATGGACCTTAGAGTTACCCGACATTCGTCTATCAGGATAAGGGAAAACCCCGGAAAAACCTTATCCAGGTAACTCACCCTGACCGAGATTCGAACTCGGGACCTCTTGAACGTGAGGCAGACATGCTACCATCTACGCTACCGAGGCGGGCTTAAGATTTTTAAAGGATAGAGTCAACATACAAAATCAATGCCTGGGACTCAAGTACTTACGATAGTAAGTCGCCACAAACGGTGTATCTCGAATGCGATAGCCCTTAGTGGTCTACCGGGGAAATATATGAGTCAAATGGAGAATTTAATGTCAGGACGGCACGTTGGCCATGGTAGCTCAAAGGTTAAGAGCGACTGGACGGAAACCAGGAGATCAGTGGTTCAAATCCCGGCCATGGAATTGAATTTTTCATGTTGACTCTATCTTATCAAAAATCTTAGACTATATACGGCTAGTGTGGAGAAATGATTAATTTCCATCAATTAACTAAAATCCTGTCATATTGTCCATCACATGGTTCACAGATGAAGCATGGTTCCAATCAACCCGTTATTTAAACTCACAGAACTCACGCCATTGGGCCCTCGAATATTCACATGTCATCCATGAAGCACTTATGTACTCGGTTAGAATCGGAGTTTGGTGCGCTACATGCGCACAAAGAATAGTAGGACCATTTGTTTTTTAAAAAGCAGACTGTGAACTCTGTAGAGTAGCGACTGAGTGGACTTTGTTGAGCAACTGGACGATGTAGAGCTGAGTCAAGGGTATTTTCAATGCCTTCTTAAGCTTTTCACCTTACGCAGGCCTGCTGCTCCAGCAAATATACGACTCTATAACACTGAAGTCCCCTGGTTACCTTCTGATTGTGCAGTCAAATATCTTGGCGTCCATCTAGATCGTCGACTGACATGGAGCACACATATCAAAAGCAAACTAAATCAAGCCTATTGTCGCGGCGCTGGGCATAAACGTTTCGGCACAAATAGATAACGAACTTGTGTAAACAGATAGTGCCGGCAAGCAAGATAACTGAGGAAAAGGCCTCGTCGGGTAGATTAAGTTACTTTTCTCGAAGATGATAGAATGTTTGAATTGTGTAACTAGATGCCTTGTTTTCCAGAAATCTCTAGTGATTGACAGAACAGTCTGGTAATCATGAATGGAGATATAAAAGGGATTGTGACACGCTAACGCGACAGTTGTAGTTGTGAAATAGTTGTTCTGTAACAGTCAGTGTTGTTGTAATGTTGTTACGTGAGAATTGGACAGTGTATTGCTACGGAAATAAAGAAGATTTTTAATTTCTGCAACTCGGTCTTTTAATTCTACGAACCCACAAAGTTACACTATGCTCGTCTTCACAAGTTGTATCCCATCCTCAACGGAAAATCCTCTTTACGAGTCGAATGTACGCTGCTACTACACAGACCGCTTCTTCTATATGCCAGTCCTGTATGGGAATGTGCTTCACCTACTCATATTCACCAACTCCAGGTGTTTCACGCCCCGTGGTACATCCGGAATGCACAGCTGCATAGAGAATTGGACATAGTCAGCATTAATGAGTACATCTCTACAACGACAAGTAGATTGTTTGCTCACCTTCCTTGTGTATCAGGTGCTTTATTCTTCCAACTGGGACGTCGCCTTGATGCTGCACCAAGACTGAAGGCACGCTTGTCACAGGACATTTTATTTCTATAATGTTTGTTTATTCTGTAATAAAGAAGTTATTTAATTTATTGCTTGAGGACGCTAATGAGTATCCTCTTTCCCTGTATACTTTAATTTTATTATGTATATTATGTATATAGCTCCACAATTTGTATAGCACCAACTGTACTGAGCAATTGACATAAAAATTCAGCAAAAAAGGGTATTTTCAGCAAGATGGCGCTATATGACATACATAAAATAAATCCATGGAACTAATTGCAAGTTTGTTTGATGACCGGATAATTTCCAGAAACCTGTGGCCCCCGAGATGTCCATACTTCTTTCTATAGTGTTACTTAAAAGACAGGGTGTGCGCCACACATCCCCAGACATCGGACGATCTGAAGTACATCTCACATGTGATTCAAACTATGTAAAGTCTGTTTCGTTAACGCGTGTGCACGTCGGCTGCTGCCTTTGGCGAACCCTTATAATCGTTTTACAACCCCGGACCTCCTTCTCCCAGACCGTTCTGCAAGGTTGCCACCTTTCTCGATACGTCATGGATATCGTACGAGGTTTCGTCTAAACAAATTATCTTATGTCCATTACTGCAGAACTTCCTTAGTTTTGACGATATATACAATTCTACTGGATTCCATAATAACCCTTATCTTATTCAAAGTGCGCTATTAGAAACCCAGCTCCTTTAGGAGACCGCGCAAAGTGTCGAGCCCATAAGGAAAATCACAAATTTCTTGCAAATGTGCAATCAATTCATCTAAGGTGGGCGCTCTCCCTTTTGCATAGAATCTATAAATTTCTCGACGAATTAAATCGCATGTGAAATTATCTACTTTAGAGAAACGTTTCCTTTTGTTTTCAAACTTGATCGGCGTCTTTGGTATTCCTTTCGTCACAATATTTCTTACTGTATTTCTGTGAATGTCCAGAATTTATCATCAGGTTCATTGCACGACCCCTTACCAAGATTATTTGTCAGCACATATTTATATGTGTTCAAAACAAGCGCTTGAATTTGCTTAGAAACAGTTCCCGTTATAACTTTGTTTTTTGAGGCTTTTCCAGTAACATAACTCGGCCCAGTTATTCACACTATTGTCTTCACTTTGATTATTTTCACTTGACTGAAAGTTATCTAGTACTTCATTTGCATTTACCACTTCATTTGCATTTACCAGTGCATTTCCCTCCTACGGTCTCCACGTTGTGACACACAACGAATTCCTGCACGTAATGAAACAGATCAATTGGAAGTTGGGACCTTGGCAACTGAGACTCCACGTGGAGTAGACATGCGACTGTCACTTCGAGAAAATCAGGATTGCTATTGGTCCTCAACGACAGTGTTCCATTTCTGAAGTGTGGAGATAGATTTATGACGGTTATTAGTGGGCCGGAGGCTCAGGTTCCTTTAACTCCGAACTGCACATGCGTCAACTAAACAGACTTTATAATAAGTTGTCGCTAGCACAATTTGTTTTGAAACAATTAATGAAAGAAATGAGTCAGTTGTAAATAAATCACACTGTATATAAAGAAAAGTGAAACCCAAGTTCTTGTGACTCGGGACGAGGCAGGTCATGGAGATGAATGGGCGGCAGTTCCGGTATGTTCAAATTGTCTTCACTCCCTTTTCGGCAAGGTCAGTCAGTCAGTCAGCCAGTCAGTCTCTTCGGCACGCACATCTCATTCAACCTTTTCTCTACGTTCACACACTTCGTTGCTTCATGTTATTCCAGATAAACTTTTACACCAGTGCTGTCATTGAGGGGAAACAGGGAAGTTACCTTCCCCCCTCCTAGTTAACCTTCGCAGATGACGTAATAGATATTGGGGTGAGGAAAATTCCGTGACGGTTGTTAAAGTATTTGTTATTATTTTTATGTACATAATGTGTATTGAATACAATTGTGAATTATACTTTTATAGCTTCATATTAGTTCATAATTTAAGTGGAGTTCTTATTCTTCCTGGCTATCAATTTGTCGATGTCGGGCTCTGTAACGGGACATGTTGACTGTCTGCCACTTACTTGCATTTGTTTTAAAACACAAAGGTGTGTAGACGTACCGCAACAGTCAGCTGTTCTCCTGCCCTTCCAAGACGCTAAGCGAGAAGTTGATGAAGGGGAAAAGGAGGGGAGTCACCCTCAGTGACACTCGATGACAATTGAATCGTTTATGTAGGAAACCACCTAACAGGCAAAATATAAACAATGTTTTGGGTGGTCCTGTACAATTTAAGGGTAAATACATCTTTTATGCAGAAATAACCTATGTTTCATATCAGCAATGCTATTTTCAGCCTTCAAAATAATCCGTATATTTCAGAAAGAACCCAAGCGCCGTCGCTTTGGTTCTTTCTGCGGTAAATTTCACTCGTGACGGCTGGCGGCCTTGATGACATCACGTGTTTCGTGACTCGCTGTGACAATAATTCACAACTACCCTGTACGTGGCTACTCATTTTCCCCAAGTGATGAGATTGTGGAAGCATAAAGCGTCTCCTGAAAAAGATGGACAGGATTTATGTATACTCCTGATGAATAAAAGCTAAAAGCTAGTAAGTCTGGCCGATTTACTGTATATCACCTTACATCAGAGGATGTTCTCAGTTTCAAAAAGTGGTGGCCCAAATCATATAAGAAAATGCCAAATTCAAACGAAACATCAGGCAGGAAAGTAACCAAAGAAAATAAACAGTCATTCAAATTGTCCAAGTACAAGCAGTTTCTCTACAACAAGGATACTCCGGGAAAAGTGGTAGCAAGCAAATTCATTGTAGGAATAACGTCTACCTTCACATTGCTTCAGAACTACCAACAGAGAAAGCATATCCTTTGGGGAACGTAGATTTACTTTTATTTTAGCAAGGTTATTTTAAACGTTTATATTTTACTTTTAACCAAACATTTTTGTAGGTTATAACAAATTTCAAGATTTATCGCATTTTGCACAGTGATATTTTTGGTTTAAGGTCCCAATCAACAACAACAACAAAAAAGGACGATATAAAAAGTTGATGGAATACACTTGGATATAAAGCCTTCTATGACACTATCATCCAATGGCCAACAACTGACAAGTATGGAAAGATAGACTAAAAAATTCAATGCCATAGCTGGGATTTGAACCACGGATCTTCTGGTTGCCGTCCAGCCACTCTAAACCATTGAGCTACTAAGGCCAACGTGCCGATATGACATTAAATTCTCCAACTGACTCGCGTTTTTTCCCGATAAACCTCTTAGGAGTTCTCATAAACACGTGAGACAACTACCTTAATGGCGACTTACAACGTGTAAGTACTTTAAGGCCCGGGCTTTTATACTTAAATACTATCAGGTCAATTAATGGAAATTAATTGTTCCTTCACACTGGCCGTGTGTAGGGTAAAGTATGGAAAGATAGAGTCAGACTGAAAAATTTAATGCCATAGCCAGGATTTGAAACACTGATGTTCTGGTTGCCGTCCAGCCACTCTAAACCATTGAGCTACTATGGCCAACGTGCCGACATGACATTAAATTCCTCAAGTCACTCTTGTTTTTCCCGGTAACCCACTTAGGAGTTCTCATAAACACATGAGACAACTACCTTAATGGCAACTTACTATGCTGTAAGTACTTTAAGGCCAGGACTGTATAGTTAACCACTATTAGGTCAATTAAGAAAATTAATTGTTCTTTCACACTGGCCGTGTGTAGGCTAAAGTATGGAAAGATAGAGTCAGACTAAAAAATTCAATGCCATAGCCGGGATTTGAACCACGGATCTTCTGGTTGCCGTCCAGCCGCTCTAAACCATTGAGCTACTATGGTCAACGTGCCGACATGACATTAAATTCTCCAACTGACTCGCGTTTTTTCCGATAAACCACCTAAGAGTCCTAATAAACACATGAGACAACTACCTTAATGGCGACTTACAACGTGTAAGTACTTTAAGGACCGGGCTTTATAGTTAACCACTATTAGGTCATTTAATGGAAATTAATTGTTCTTTCACACTGGCAGTGTGTAGGCTAAAGTATGGAAAGATAGAGTCAGACTGAAAAATTCAATGCCACAGCTGGGATTTGAACCACGGATCGTCTGGTTGCCGTCCAGTCGCTCTAAACCATTGAGCTACTAAGGCCAACTGACTCGTGTTTTTCCCGGTAAACCACTAGGAGTTTCTCATAAACACATGAGACAACTACCTTAATAGCGACTTACAACGTGTAAGTACTTTAAGGCCCGGGCTTTATAGTTAACCACTATTAGGTCAATTAATGGAAATTAATTGTTCTTTCACACTAGTCGTGTGTAGGGTAAAGTATGGAAAGATAGAGTCAGACTGAAAAATTCAATGCCATAGCCAGGATTTGAAACACTGATGTTCTGGTTGCCGTCCAGCCACTCTAAACCATTGAGCTACTATGGCCAACGTGCCGATATGACATTAAATTCTCCAACCGACTCGTGTTTTACCCGGTATACCACTAGGAGTTTCTCATAAACACATGAGACAAGGACCTAAATGGCGACTTACAACGTATAAGTACAAGGAGTTGCCAGAAGCTAAATAAGTCAATAAGACGAGATCTTTATATATAGACACACTGTAGTCTACTTGTATTTTTCAAATTAGGCCTTATAAAAACATTTTTTATACTGAAGTGTGACTGTTACTTACCTTTGATACCAAAACAGGTAAAAAAATAATGGCATGACTTAATTTCAATAATAATTTTTTAAAAAATCACTTTGGATACGCTCATTTATTGCAGAAACCACATAAGTTCATTTTTTTCAAAAATGTACGACTCAAAAACTTAAAGGAAGAAAAAATAAAACAAAATCGATTATTTCAATAGCATGTTTTTGATTTGTTAAATATTTGAAATGAGACTAGATCTATACTTAAGCTGCAAAACAGTTTTTTTTCGTAAGTTGAAATAGCGCACTTAGGGGGTTGCTGAAATAAACGATTCAGTTCTGGTTTTCTGGTTTAGACAAATTGCATTATTACAGAGCGGCAGGCGCGGCTCTCAGCTAATTGATTAGGTGACTCGGAAAATTGGCTAACCTAAGTTTACAAAATCATTGTCACTGTCACATGATCAATGCGACAAGTTTAAAGTAGACAAATGATCGCGTACGAATCCGTAATAGGGACGATATTAAATGGCTGATAAACTTCGAGGAGGGAAAACAGAAGACAAAATTTACAATACCGCAATAAAAAAGGTGCTACTGCTTACTGCTTCATTTATTAGTTAATTAAAATAAGACTCGCCTTAAAGCTTATGGTAAACATGGCCATCTGTAATTCAACTTAAGTTAATAACCAAGCAGGCCATATAGATGATGCATCAAATGCATAGGTTTATTGAAATCCCAAATTGTGACGTAGGACCATTTATAATTATGTATTGCGGTGGCTTAGCAACCAAAACAGGAAAAAGGACAAATGATTTTATTCTTAAATTTTTCCTTCTGGCTTTAACTCTCGAAGAGCGTAGACGCGTTTTCGGTAAAACACTTCTTGTAATTACGAGAACTTATTGGAGTTTATCATTTATGAACGTTTAGTAAACGTTTAAAATATACATCGAATACGCCACGCTACGATAAATAGTTTAAGTAAAAAACCGTTGCATAATTTATAAATAAAAGGAGAAAAATAAAATATAGTAAAGGGTTATATACATCAGTGGAAAAAGTCGCATGTAAAGAATAAAAAGATGTTGAGAAATATAATTCCAAGTAAAGTGAAACTGTATGAATTATTTTATTCCATAGTTGCCCAAAAGTGAAATCCATTTTGTTTCGATACCACGCCTGAGAAGTTTGACATCTCATCGCTCGCCGCAGCTGCCGGAGAGAGGATTTATAGAAATCTTTGAGAACATCATCTTCACGGCTTTTAGACGAAAGGTTCATCGCTTCTACATCAGGGTAAGGTTTGGCTTCTACATGCGTCGCCACACCGAGGGAGCGCGAACATTTTGCGCTTGTGGGGCGTAGACCTCACGAAGTGGCGAATCCTACTGCTGATATGTCACCGCATCGTGTGATATAAATCCAACCCACAAGGAGGGAAACCGCTCCAAAGTCAATTTTTGTTTTTCATCCTCGCTAAAGCATCCATGATGTACTCGTAGAAGGACCGAGTTTTCATCAGTTCATGAGTACGTCCTTGTGAATGGAAATAATAGCCAATGATAACTGCTATTGCCTAAGTTGTCTTGGAGATAAGTTTTTATTCTCTTTACGGGGATGCAGCAATTTTTAACCAATCTTGCTGAAATTTTTACCACTTACTTCTGATGCATGGTGGACACAGAAATCAAAATTTGGTTTCTGTATCTTCAATAGTTTTTGAGTAATTAATTTGTGAAATTCAAAATGTGGGCAAAATTCAAACCGCTCCACACGATGAAAACTTTCAAAATTTTAATTTTTTTCATTTCTAAAAGTGTTCAGACGGTTATGAAGAAAATATCTATCATATGAATTTCTTATACTGCCTTTAGCTCCAGATGGAAAAAATAAGGTTTGCAAGAAACAAAAAAGCCAAAAACATGATTAAACCTTTGATTTTGTATATCAATAACTTTAAAAATATAATAAATAATAAAAGTTGATATGATAGAAACCTTTGTAGGATTTCTAAGAACATGTGTTGAAAATTTTAGAGGGACTGAATAAAAACTTCATCGTGGGTAGCATTTTGAATAAACAAAAATTGTTGAAAAAACTTTAACTGTGTAAATCAAATTTTAAAACCCAAAATATTTTCCTTCTCAGTTACATATCTTGAAGCAGACTAAAACCCTCCAAATAGGTAAGTTGGACTAGTAAAAATCTGGTATTTATCAGTTTCTTTCGATTGTGATAAAGTTTATATTGGAAAGACAAAACGTAATTTAGAAACCAGAACGAAAGAATATTTTCATAACATTAAGTATAAACAAACCGATAGATCGGCCGTAGCAGATCATGTTTGTTCATTTAACCATGAAATAAATCCAGAAGTTAAATTATTAAAACAATTAAATGCTCCGACAGATTTAATTGGTTTGGGAAGAGATATTTATTTTAAAAAATAAACATCGCATAATGAATTTTTTTAAGTTGACTATTTATTCAAAATCTTTATAAATGTTAAATGACACACCAAAACTCATTAATTATATACAAACAGTATGTAGTTTAAGGAGAAACAGAAAATGATGACCAAGTTAGAAACTCACACAAAAGCAAAATATAAACATTACTAATTAATTAGAGCCAACTGAAAAATTCAATGCCATGGCCGGGATTTGAACCACGGATCTACTGGTTTCCCTCCAGTTGCTCTACCCATTCAGCTACCATGGTCAACGTGCCTTCCTGATTTAAATTCTCCAATTGACTCATTATATGAGTCAATGTATTTAAAAGGATTAATTCTTTAAGGATTAATTCCTTGAATGTTCCTCAAAACTTTTATTGTTATCTAAATCTCTAAACCAAAGTTTCCCATGGCATGCAATAATTCCTGTACCAAGAGACAGACACGGAACTTCCTCTTGGTTTGAACATTTCCTCACAATACCCAGATTAATGTCAAAAGGTTTTGAAATGACAATCCAGTATGCGTCACTACCTTTATGCAAGTGTGTCTGTCGTCATAGATGTGTACACTTGGTTTCATAAATGCGGTCTCTACTGCTTCAGGTGGCGTTTTACCAAACTTCTCCTAACAGGTGTGCACGCTTGTTTCCACATATGACATCTCTATAAATTCAAGTAACTATTTACAACCTTCTCTTACAAGTGTATACACTTGGTTTCATAAATGCAGTTTCTATAGCTTCAGGGGAGATTTTAGCAAACTTTTCAGCGGGTGTATACACCTTACAGTACACCTTTAAAGCTGACCAAGTGATTACGGCTAATACAAAGGACAAATATATCGCATTTACTCGAAAATAACACCCCCTTTTTAATAAAACTATAGCCAAAAAATTGGGAGGGTCTTATAACAGCAACACCGAGTTGCTCTTTTGACACTCTGGTTTTGCCAGTAAACCTCGACCCCTGCCCGTACACCATTTTCTTTATGAATTCCAAAACATCTAAGTTAAAACTTTACAGTGAAATTTCTTGGTCAATTCATGTTACCGATAACACGGACAAAACAAAAGAGAAACCCACGTTGAATAACTGCTGCAGTTTTAACCAAAGTACTTGTTTCACTAAAATTGTAAGAACGGATCTTCTTGGAATTACAACCTGTCTCACAATAACGGACCGGGTCTAACATACGCATAGATATTTTTTCTATAATATGTTCCTAAAACATGTCGGGTCTTATAATAAAAATATTTTTGAGAGATCCTTCATAATGCCTCCCACGAAGGCGTTTCTTCAAGTTAGCGAATAGAATAATGTCACATGGGGCTAGATCCGGACTATAGGGAGGGTGAGGGACGCACTTCACGTTGATTTTTGCAAGATATTCAGCAACAACATTGGCAATATGCGGCCGCGCATTATCGTGGTGCAGCACCCAGCCTGCTTCACGAGATGTGGTCTTTTGCGCCTGACAAGGAGTTGCAATATTTTCAGGACATCCCTGTAGTATTGTCCAGTTACTGATGTGTGTGCAGGTACAACATGCTGATAAATCATTCCATGAATATCAAAGAATGAGATTACTATAACTTTCTCAGCAGAAGCAACCACTTTTGCCTTTTTTGGAGGTTGGTAATGAAGGAGATTTCCACACTGAGCTTTGCTGTTTGCCCTCAGGATCAAAATAATGTAGCCAAGTTCCATCAGCAGTGATTACGTTTGCAAAAAAGCTCCAGATCTTCCTCTAACATCAACTTTAACTGCATGCAGACCTGCATGTGAATGTCCTTTTGTTCGGGAGTCAACAGTCTTGGAACCCATCACGTACAAACACGTCTCATGTGTAATGTTGCTGTCACCAACGTGTGTGTGGCACCCAATGAAATGTTCAGTATTTTAGAAAGTGATCTTAAGGTAATTCGTCGATCCTCTCTCACAATGGCAGCAGCAGTGTTGATGTTTTCTTCCGTAAGTGAAGTAACTGGAAATTGTCTCCCCACTTTAAACATTTTAAACCACCTTCGAGCTGTGCTGTAGGGAAGAACAGACTCTCCTTAAACCTCCTGTAACATTGTATAGGCCTCAACTCAAGATTTGTTGAAACCAAAGCACGATTTCAAAGCCGCATATTGTTCCTCTCTTATTATCTCCATTGCAGCGGTAGGCGATACTGAACATATGTGAACTAGCCTGATTCTCACAGACGGGAATCAGGAGTACCAACAATGAAAATACTATGGCGGGTTTGTTTCACATTAAATTAACACAATGTAATAAGATTGAATTTTACTGCGAAATATTATGACCGTAAAAAAATTATGATCATTCTTTATTGAACAGCCCTCGTATATTTGGGGGGGGGGCGTTTTCCTGACATCAAAACAGTAAAACAAGTTAATACATAAATGGATCTAAAAATTAATTATTTGAAAGTTACGACACAAAATAGAAAGTTACAAAAATTACTCTAAATGGCTTCCTCTTGCTTCGATACATGGCTTGGACATTTGAAGTCCTTGGTTTACGCGACTTCTGCAGCTGGTGTTGACATTCTGAGAGAACGTATGCAAGCTGGGCTAGACAAAACACAAAACAAACCAGGCATTTTCAACAGAGCATGCCATAGCTTTGGATGCAGGCTTACTGCACGCATAGAAGCAAGAAACAAAAGACACTTCCAGCAATTTTTGCTACCTTCGATTTTGTGTCGTAACTTTGAAATACTTGATTTTCAGACCCATGTACATATGACCTTGTTTTACTCTTTTGATGTTACAAAAAAGTCTCCCAAATATGAAACCAATAAAGTTACATCCTATATACGAGGGCTGTTCAATAAAGACTTATCACAATTTTTTTTGACAAGTACGTTTACTCATCCTTATAATTTTGATGGTCCTTCTCAAAATAGTGTCCCATGAACACGATGCACTTGTCCCAGCCTGTCTGCCAGTCTTCAAAGCCATGCTGCAAACCATTTTTGAGAGATCCTTCAAAATCGCCTCCGCAGCCTTCACCACTGCTTCTGATGATGAATAATGCCTCCCACAAATGCGTTTCTTCAAGTTAGGGAATAGAAAAATGTCACATGGGGCTAAATCCGGACTATAGGGAGGGTGAGGGATGCACTTCACGTTGATTTTTGCAAGATATTCAGCAACAACATTGGCTATGTACGACCGCGCATTATCGTGGTGCAGCATCCAGCCTGCTTCATGGATATGTGGTCTTTTGCACCTGATATGGACTTGCAATGTTTTCAGGACATCCCTGTAGTATTGTCCAGTTACTGATGTGTGTGCAGGTACAACATGCTGATAAACCATTCCATGAATATCAAAGAATGAGATGACCATAACTTTCCCAGCAGAAGTAACCATTTTTGCTTTTTAGGGGGGGTTGGTGATGAAGGAGATTTCCACACTGAGCTTTGCTGTTTGCTCTCAGGATCAAAATGATGTAGCCAAGTTTCATCAGCAGGGATTACGTTTGAAAGAAACTCCGCAGCTTCCTCTAACATCAACTTTAGCTGCAAGTTACCTCCATTCCAGCGGTAGGCGATACTCAACGTGTCTGAACATGCCTGGTTCTCAAAGGCGGGAACCAGGAGTACCAACAATGAAACTACTACGACGTGTTTGTTTCACATTAAGCTAACAGAATATAATAAGATTGAATTTTAGTGCTAAAAATTATGTGTGTAAAAAAAATTATTATCATTCTTTATTCAACAGCCCTCGTATATTGATACACATTTTCAGCTGGAAAGGACAAAGCTGTCGCCATAGTTACGTTCATATGTTTTTGTTAGTACTACCAAAATCTGAAAATAAAACAAATTTAAAAGCAGAATCGAGTGCGGGTATTTCAAAATTCAATACGCGGTGTTTGTTTTTTTTAAATAAATAGCTTTTCCCAAAGCATTAAATCTATCGGACCCTCTAAGTGTTTAAATAATTTAACTCTTGGATTTATTTCAGGGTTAAATGACCAAATCTGATCTGCTACGCCGATTTATCTTTTACGAAAATGTTCTTTCGTTCTGGTTTCCAAATTACGTTTTTTTTCTTTCCAATATAAACTTTAAAACAATTAAACTGATAAATACCAGATTTTCTACTATCAGGAATTTTATCTTTTATAGAGAAATGCAATACATTTTAATCCCATATTTATTTTGTGGAACTAAAATTATGTCAAATTCTTTAGAAAAAATTTGACAATGTTTATAAACCCGAGGATTATAATTTAAAAAAGTTTACTTACCATCACTGGGTTAGTAAGCATTTTCTAGATTTTAAGATAATAAGAAATAACAATAAATTATATTTTGGTATTTATAGGATGTCTACTCATATTGATAGTTACATAAAAATAAAAGTTTTAGTCCTTTTTCGCATAAATTTGCTGTTTTAATAGTCTGATTTATAGATAAAAATAAATAAAGGAATAAAAAGAATAAAAAGAATTTAATAAACAATATAAATATATATTAATACTGCTTTAATTAATGGTTTTAAAAAGACTTTATGAATAATAAGATTGAAAAATTAAAAAAACTGTTAATGATATTTCTACCCCTAGAAAAATAAAAGACGACGATTATAATTTAAAAATATGTACTTACCATCCTTGGGTTAATAAATATTTTCAAATTTTTTTTTAAAGATGTTGGTGTAAATTTAGTTCCTCAAAATAAATATAGTATTAAAAATTTGCTACATTTCTCTATTAAAGATAAAATTCCTAATCATAAAAAATCTGGTATTCATCAGTTTAATTGTTTAGATTGTGATTAGATTTATGTTGGAAAGACAAAAACCAGGGAAACCCCGGGGCAAAACCTTATCCAGGTAACTCATCCTGACCGAGATTGGAACTCGGGACCTCTTGAACGTGAGGCAGACACGCCACCATCTACGCTACCAAGGCGGGTTTCTTTATAATTTGTGTTTGAGAATTCGTGAATGTGAACTGAGTTGACAGGAAATTAATTTAATTCCTTTGAGACTTTTTTAAGTTCGCAGAAACTTTTTTACTTTGTCAAGTAGAAGAAGACCTGAACGCATGACTAAAATAACCAAATTAGTGGCGGCACGTAAACCACTCTGACAACTAATATGTGAAAAGATCAAAACTGGAAATGTGTTTTCGAAGAAGTTGTTAGACATTGGAAATGATATATTCGCGACTGACACCTCGATATTACTCACAGATTTCTGTCGCTTCCCAGACTCGAAAGAGGAGCTCATTCGGCGTTTATTTCCGGACATAACCGAAGAGTACACTAACCACAATTGTCTGAGTGAACGAGCAACAAAATACAGATGTCGATGATCTCAATGCGACCACACAGAATTCTCTTTGGGTGAGTTCTTTTCGTACGAGTAAGCTGACACAGTTACAAACCAAAATGACGCAGTCAACTATCCTACACAGTTTAAAATTAATTAGTTAATTCAAACAAATCGATCGATAATGTCAGGTAAGTCAATTATTTATTCGGATGCAATAGCAATGTTTGTGGTGTACAATTATACATAAAACTATTGATACATGTACAGTCGTACACAAAATAACATATTTGAGATGATATAAAAGTAGCACATGACTTCTCTACTCCTTATGTTAAATAAAAACTATTTTTATAGTCGAATCTATCAATTGATGTTGACATAAACGCTGGTAGATAAGGTTTTGTTACGTATTTCCTTATAGGTACAATGGGAATAGACCAATACAGTAAGCTAAGGTGATAGTCACTGTGCGTACAACTGTCAATAATAATAATAATAATAATAATAATAATAATAATAATAATAATAATAATAATAATAATAATAATAATAATAATAATAATAATAATAATAATAATAATAATAATAATAATAATAATAATAATAATAATAATAATAATAATAATAATAATAATAATAATAATAATAATAATAATAATAATAATAATAATAATAATAATAATAATAATAATAATAATAATAATAATAATAATAATAATAATAATAATAATAATAATAATAAAAATAATAATAATAATAATAATAATAATAATAATAATAATAATAATAATAATAATAATAATAATAATAATAATAATAATAATAATAATAATAATAATAATAATAATAATAATAATAATAGTAATCATAATAATAATAGTAATCATAATAATCATAATAATCATAATAGTAATCATAATAATAATCATAATAGTAATCATAATAATAATCATAATAATAATAATCATAATAATAATAATAATAATAATAATAATAATAATAATAATAATAATAATAATAATAATAATAATAATAATAATAATAATAATAATAATAATAATAATAATAATAATAATAATAATAATAATAATAATAATAATAATAATAATAATAATAATAATAATAATAATAATAATAATAATAATAATAATAATAATAATAATAATAATAATAATAATAATAATAATAATAATAATAATAATAATAATAATAATAATAATAATAATAATAATAATAATAATAATAATAATAATAATAATAATAATAATAATAATAATAATAATAATAATAATAATAATAATAATAATAATAATAATAATAATAATAATAATAATAATAATAATAATAATAATAATAATAATAATAATAATAATAATAATAATAATAATAATAATAATAATAATAATAATAATAATAATAATAATAATAATAATAATAATAATAATAATAATAATAATAATAATAATAATAATAATAATAATAATAATAATAATAATAATAATAATAATAATAATAATAATAATAATAATAATAATAACTTAAAACAAAACTTGCTTTAACCCATTCTTCGCATACCCTGCTAATTGTTTTCTTCAATTATATAATAAAATGTTTTCATATATTAAAATATTTAACAAAATAAAAGAAAATTACTTGTAGCAAAAGATACAATTTTGGAACTAGCCTTGAACTCAGCGATGCAAGTACGCGTTCTTGAGTCGAGGAGCTGATACAAGGACTGGATGTTCAGAAGCCTCGACCTCGTGTAAGTTCGACAGGAGGGTAGGGTGACTCGAGATGAGATGACACTCTGCAGTCCCAAAGAGTAGCCAGCGGTCTGTACGGTGTCTTTGATAGAGAATGTGCTAAAAGTTGCCATTTTCTGTACAGTATGTTTAAAAGAACGTTGCGAAACAGAAAAGTTTGAATAGCAAAAAAATGAATACTAAAAAGGTTATAAAATTGTTTAAAAGGGAGGTCATGGTCGCTACATGGGTTGGTGCCACCTTGAACGCCGTGGCCTAGCGTCGCATTTCGCGCCAAGTTTAGAAGAGGTGAAGTAGTGATTTCGAAATGACACTCCTTAAGAGTGACCCTGTAGCTTCGGACCTCCCCGTTAGAGTGTCATGCCAGCCGTTCTTATATACTACGTGCGGTACCCGAATTGTATCCGTGAGAGTTTACTAATTATATATTCGATTCTAACAAATTACTGTGTATATAGTTTCACATTAATTTCAAGCGTGACATTTGCAATAATTTTTTTTTAAACTGTTGATAATAATTTAATATTGTGATCATCTCTACCTCAGTATAATACAATATACTTTAAACAAACAAATTCATGCTGGGAAGAAGGTGAGCAGTAACGAGGTACGAGTAAGGATACCAGAATGCTACTAATAGAACACGTATTTTTGTTATTTTTTACATATGCACGTACTTTAGTGTTTGTGGTTCTCAATATCCCATTCTATTATGTGTGTATACAAAATATAATATTGCTGAGAGGGCGGTGTATCAAGTTAGAGGTTTTTACATGTCGTACATTTAGAAAAGGCTTTACTTCCGCTATGTGAGCGACAGTCAGCATATCAGAATTTTGTTTTAAACATTCAAATTAAAATGATTGTTATTACTTCCAGTTTAATTATAACAGTAAAGCAAATAACACGTGTTACATCAACATGACCTTTCCTGCGATTACCGTTTATTACTTTTGTACTATCAGAGTAAACACTCGAAGTATTGTATTACAATTAATAATTTGATATCAGGTATTGAGCACAAATATAGCATTTAGATTTACTACTGCACGCAAAATAAAACATGTCTACTTCTTTCTGTCTACCACCACGCTACCGAGGCGGACCACCTTCTGTGTGTTCTAAACTTGTGGAATGGGAACTTGAAAAGAATATATCAAATCTAAAATTTGAATTGCAGATTATTAAAGAGCTTTCTGCGTTTCTTAAAAAAGAATTCTTTATTTTGATTCACAAAAGAATCAATTTTGTTTAAGATGTTGTCATAAGCAATTAGTAAATATATATCCCAAAGGTACCAATAGTATTCCAGAAGTTTAAAGTTCTTGACGACGTTTCTACAAGTGATATAAAAAGAATATTACTACCTATAAAGATGTAAATCAGGTTAAAAATTATGTCAAAGATATATTTTGTGCTGCAGATAATTTTCGAGATACATTTTGTTCTCATATCTCTGCTTTACTCGAATAGGAACCCGTTATTCAATTTTTATCTCTGACTATAAAAACACAATGGAGTTACAAGTCCACTTCGTATCGACTGGTTGTCAGTTGCCTATCATTTTAAGTCAACTATATTCCATAGTAACCAAAACAACATTAGCAATAACATTAATAAGATTAAATTAGCAATATATAATTAAATAAATAAAATAAATAAACAAATAAATAAATAAGACTAAATGAATAAATTAGCGATAAGATTAACATTAAGATAATGTTTATCTTCATTAACATGAAGTAAAGAGCGGAATGGATTTTATAAAAGGAGAAGAAGAAGATGACGATAATAATAATAATAATAATAATAATAATAATAATAATAATAATAATAATAATAATAATAATAATAATAATAATAATAATAATAATAATAATAATAATAATAATAATAATAATAATAATAATAATAATAATAATAATAATAATAATAATAATAATAATAATAATAATAATAATAATAATAATAATAATAATAATAATAATAATAATAATAATAATAATAATAATAATAATAATAATAATAATAATAATAATAATAATAATAATAATAATAATAATAATAATAATAATAATAATAATAATAATAATAATAATAATAATAATAATAATAATAATAATAATAATAATAATAATAATAATAATAATAATAATAATAATAATAATAATAATAATAATAATAATAATAATAATAATAATAATAATAATAATAATAATAATAATAATAATAATAATAATAATAATAATAATAATAATAATAATAATAATAATAATAATAAATAAATAAATAATAAATGATACTAACTAATAATAATAAATGATAATAATTAATAATAATAAATGATAATAATTAATAATTATAAATAATAATAATTAATAATAATAAATAATAATAATTAATAATAAATGATAATAATTAATAATAATAAATAATAATAATTAATAATAATAAATAATAATTAATAATAATAATAAAAAATAATAATAATAATAATAATAATAATAATAATAATAATAATAATAATAATAATAATAATAATAATAATAATAATAATAATAATAATAATAATAATAATAATAATAATAATAATAATAATAATAATAATAATAATAATAATAATAATAATAATAATAATAATAATAATAATAATAATAATAATAATAATAATAATAATAATAATAATAATAATAATAATAATAATAATAATAATAATAATAATAATAATAATAAATAATAATAATAATATTAAAAAAATAATATATTAATAATATTTATTATTATTTATTATTATTATTATTATTTATTATTATTATTATTATTATTATTATTATTATTATTATTATTATTATTATTATTATTATTATTATTATTATTATTATTATTATTATTATTATTATTATTATTATTATTATTATTATTATTATTATTATTATTATTATTATTATTATTATTATTATTATTATTATTATTATTATTATTATTATTATTATTATTATTATTATTATTATTATTATTATTATTATTATTATTATTATTATTATTATTATTATTATTATTATTATTATTATTATTATTATTATTATTATTATTATTATTATTATTATTATTATTATTATTATTATTATTATTATTATTATTATTATTATTATTATTATTATTATTATTATTATTATTATTATTATTATTATTATTATTATTATTATTATTATTATTATCATTATTATTATTATCATTATCATTATTATTATTATCATTATCATTATTATTATTATCATTATCATTATTATTATTATCATTATCATTATTATTATTATCATTATCATTATTATTATTATCATTATCATTATTATTATTATCATTATCATTATTATTATTATCATTATCATTATTATTATTATCATTATTATTATTATTATTATCATTATTATTATTATTATTATTATTATTATTATTATTATTATTATTATTATTATTATTATTATTATTATTATTATTATTATTATTATTATTATTATTATTATTATTATTATTATTATTATTATTATTATTATTATTATTATTATTATTATTATTATTATTATTATTATTATTATTATTATTATTATTATTATTATTATTATTATTATTATTATTATTATTATTATTATTATTATTATTATTATTATTATTATTATTATTATTATTATTATTATTATTATTATTATTATTATTATTATTATTATTATTATTATTATTATTATTATTATTATTATTATTATTATTATTATTATTATTATTATTATTATTATTATTATTATTATTATTATTATTATTATTATTATTATTATTATTAATGATAATAATAATTAAAACATTTCAGAAATATAGAACGTAGATACCGTCTACAGAGTTTCGTCATATTAGAAAATAAATAAAATAAAAAAGTTATATTGCATTCATATGTCACTCTGTTATAAAGTCTTGTCGTCAAATCTTGTTCGTCACCTTGGTTTTTGTATATGGAGATAAACTTTCATTATACGTTACGCCCGGCTCTGTGTCGTAGGTGTGTCCGCCTCACATTAAAGAGGTATCGAGTTCGCATCTCGTTATTTGAATAATTTCGGAATATTACTTATAAAACGTTTTCAAATTATTAGTGTAATTGAACAATGAAACTTTGGCAGGACATCACACAAGTATTAATTTGTAATTACCGAACAATTGTAATTATTACTCTCGCGGATACAAATTGGACCTTTCATGTTGTATATAAGGAGCGGTTGGCTGACACATGAGCGGGGAGGTCCGGTGCTACAGGGTTCCTTTCATTCCTTCTATAACGCATCGAGAGAGTTGAATCCAAGTACCTGGCGCGAAATGCGACTCTAGGCCACGGAGTTCAAAGTGGCACTAACCCTATTAGCGACTATGACTTCCCTTTTGCAATATTTTATAAATGTTTATTATTGTTTTATGTATCAATATTCAAACATTTTCGGCATAAAACTATACACAAATAAATTTGTATATGCTATCTAAGGTATGTGTAATTTTTACTAAATATTATTAATATAGCTCTCTGTCAATCTCTCCAGAGTAGGGGTAGCATGTCTGCCGTAGTTTCAAGAGGTCCCGATTTCGATCTCGAGTTATCTGAATGAGGTTTTCAAGGAGTTTTTCCCTTGTACTGAAAGATGAGTGCTTCTCAACTTTTAGTTCTATGTACCCTGCACACATTTGAACATCATTTCACCATCGTATGATATGACTTAACGCTGGAGGTGTTCCCTTATCCCGAAAGATGAATGTCTGCTAACACTAAGCTCTATGTGTCTTGCTCTCATTTCGACATAATATTATTCATTGTCCGAAATGACTTCACGTTTGAGGTTTTCCCTTATCCTGAAAGCCGAGTGTCCTGTAACTTTAAGCTCTATGTGTATTGTATTCATTTGAACGTAATTTTATTCATTGTCCGATATGACTTAACTTTGGAGATTTTCCTTATGCTGAAAGATGAATGTCTGGTAACTCAAAGCTTTATGTCTCCTGGGCTCATTTGGACATAATTTTATTCATCGTATGATATGACTTAACATTGGAGATTTTCCTTATCCTGAAAGACGAGTGTCTGGTAACTCTAAGCTCTATGTGCCCTATACTCGTTTGAACATCATTTTATTCATTGTCCGATATTACTTAACGTTGGAGATTTTCCCTTATCCTAAAACACGAGTGTCTAGTAACTATAAGCTCTAAGTGTCCTGTACTCATTTGGACATAATTTTATTCATCGTCCGATATGACTTAACGTTGGAGGATTTCCCTTATCCTAAAACACGAGTGACTAGTAACTATAAGCTCTATGTGTCCCTGACTCATTTGGACATAATTTTATTCATTGTCCGATATGACTTAACGTTGGAGGTTTTCCCTTATCCTGAAAGACGAGTGTCTGGTGACTTTAAGCTCTAAGTGTCCGGTACTCATTTGGACATAATTTTATTCATTGTCCGATATGACTTAACATTGGAGGTTTTCCCTTATAGTGAAAGACGAATGCCTTGGAACTTTAAGCTCTATGTGTCCTGTACTCATTTAGACATAATTTAATTCATTGTCCGATACTACTTAACGTTGGAGGTTTTCCCTTATCCTGGAAGACGAGTATCTGGTAACTTTAAGCTCTATGTGTCCTGTATTCATTTTGACATAATTTAATCATCGTCCGATATGACTTAACGTTGGCGGTTTTCCCTTATCCTGAAAGACGAGATTCTGGTAACTTTAAGCTCTTTATGTCCTTTACTCATTTGAACATCTTTTCATTCATCGTCCGATATGACTTAACGTTGCCGGTTTTCCCTTATCCTGAAAGATGAGTGTCTGGTAACTTTAAGCTCTTTATGTCCTTTACTCATTTGAACATCTTTTCATTCATCGTCCGATATGACTTAACGTTGCCGGTTTTCCCTTATCCTGAAAGATGAGTGTCTGGTAACTATAAGCTCTATGTGTCCTGTACTCATTTGGACATAATTTTATTCATCGTCCGATATGACTTAACGTTGGAGGTTTTCTCTTATACTGAAAGACGAGTTTCGGGTAACTTTAAGCTCTATGTGTCCTGTATTCATTTGGACATAATTTTATTCATTGTCCGATATGATTTAGCGTTGGAGGTATTCTCTTATACTGAAAGACGAGTGACTGGTAAGTTTAAGCCTTATGTGTCCTGTATTCATTTTGACATAATATTATTCATCGTCCGATATGACTTAACGTTGGCAGTTTTCCCTTATCCTAAAAGACAAGTGTCTGGTAACTTTAAGATCTAAGTGTCCTGTACTCATTTGGACATCATTTTATTCATCGTCCGATATGACTTAACGTTGGAGGTTTTCTCTTATACTGAAAGACGAGTGTCTGGTAACCTTAAGCTCTATGTGTCCTGTACTCATTTGGACATAATTTTATTCATTGTCCGATATGATTTAACGTTGGAGGTATTCTCTTATACTGAAAGACGAGTGACTGGTAACTTTGACCTCTATGTGTCCGGTACTCATTTGGACATAGTTTTATTCATCGTTCGATATGACTTAACGTTGGCGGTTTTCTTATCCTGAAAGACGAGTGTCTGGTAACTTTAAGCTCTATGTGTCCTGTACTCATTTTGACATAATTTTATTCATCGTTCGATATGACTTAAACTTGGTGGTTTTTCCTTATCCTGAAAGACGAGTGTCTGGTAACTTTAAGCTCTATGTGTCCTGTACTCATTTGGACATAATTTTATTCATCGTCCGATATGACTTAACGTTGGAGGTTTTCTCTTATACTGAAAGACGAGTGTCTGGTAACCTTAAGCTCTATGTGTCCTGTACTCATTTGGACATAATTTTATTCATTGTCCGATATGATTTAACGTTGGAGGTATTCTCTTATACTGAAAGACGAGTGACTGGTAACTTTGACCTCTATGTGTCCGGTACTCATTTGGACATAGTTTTATTCATCGTTCGATATGACTTAACGTTGGCGGTTTTCTTATCCTGAAAGACGAGTGTCTGGTAACTTTAAGCTCTATGTGTCCTGTACTCATTTTGACATAATTTTATTCATCGTTCGATATGACTTAAACTTGGTGGTTTTTCCTTATCCTGAAAGACGAGTGACTGGTAACTTTAAGCTCTATGTGTCCTGTACTCATTTTGACATAATTTTATTCATCGTCCGATATGACTTAACCTTGGCGGCTTTCCTTTATCCTGAAAGACGAGTGTCTGGTAACTTTAAGCTCTATGTGTCCTGTACTCATTTTGACATAATTTTATTCATCGTCCGATATGACTTAACTTTGCCGGTTTTCCCTTATCCTAAAAGACAAGTGTCTGGTAACTTTAAGCTCTTTATGTCCTTTACTCATTTGAACATCTTTTCATTCATCGTTCGATATGACTTAACGTTGGAGGTTTTCTCTTATACTGAAAGACGAGTGTCTGGTAACCTTAAGCTCTATGTGTCCTGTACTCATTTGGACATAATTTTATTCATCGTTCGATATGACTTAACGTTGGCGGTTTTCCTTATCCTGAAAGACGAGTGTCTGGTAACTTTAAGCTCGATGTGTCCTGTACTCATTTTGACATAATTTTATTCATCGTCCGATATGACTCAACGTTGGCGGTTTTCCCTTATACTGAAAGAGGAGTGTCTGGTAACTTTGACCTCCATGTGTCCGGTACTCATTTGGACATAATTTTATTCATCGTTCGATATGACTCAACGTTGGCGGTTTTCCTTATCCTGAAAGACGAGTGTCTGGCAACTTTAAGCTCGATTTGTCCTGTACTCATTTTGACATAATTTTATTCATCGTTGGATATCACTTAAACTTGGTGGTTTTTCCTTATCCTGAAAGACGAGTGTCTGGTAACTTTAACCTCTATGTGTCCTGTACTCATTTTGACATAATTTTATTCATCGTTCCATATGACTTAAACTTGGTGGTTTTTCCTTATCCTGAAAGACGAGTGACTGGTAACTTTAAGCTCTATATGTCCTGTACTCATTTTGACATAATTTTATTCATCGTAGGATATGACTTAACCTTGGCGGCTTTCCTTTATCCTGAAAGACGAGTGTCTGGCAACTTTAAGCTCTATGTGTCCTGTACTCATTTGCACATAATTTTATTCATCGTCCGATATGAGTTAACGTTAAAGGTTTCACTTATGCTGCAACACGAGTTTCTGGTAACTTTAAGCTCTATGTGTCCTGTACTCATTTGGATATAATTGTATTCATCGTCCCATAGGACTTAACGTTGGAGGCTGTCCCTTATCCTGAAAGACGAGTGTCTGGTAACTTAAAGCTCTATGTGTACCGTACTCATTTAGACATAATTTTATTCAACGTACGATATGACTCAACGTTGGCGGTTTTCTCTTATACTGAGAGATGAGTGTCTGGTAGCTTTAACCTCTAATGGTAGTGTACTCATTTCGACATAATTTTATTCATCGTCCGATATGACTTAACTTTGGCGGTTTTCCCTTACACTGAAGGAGGAGTGTCTGGTTACTTTAAGCTCTATGTGTCCTGTACTCATTTGGATATAATTATATTCATTGTCCGATATGACTTAACGTTGGCGGTTTTCCCTTATACTGAAAGAGGAGTGTCTGGTTACTTTAAGCTCTATGTGTCCTGTACTCATTTGAACAGAATTTTGTTCATTGTCCGATATGACTTAACGTTGGAGGTTTCCCTTATCCTGAAAGACGAGTGTCTGGTAACTTTAAGCTCTATGTGTCCTGTACTCATTTTGACATAATTTTTTTCATCGTTCGTTATGACTTAAACTTGGTGGTTTTTGCTTAACCTGAAAGACGAGTGACTGGTAACTTTAAGCTCTATGTATCCTGTACTCATTTTGACATAATTTTATTCATCGTCCGATATGACTTAACCTTGGCACCTTTCCTTTATCCTGAAAGACGAGTGTCTGGTAACTTTATGCTCTATGTGTCCTGTATTCATTTGCACATAATTTTATTCATCGTCCGATATGAGTTAACGTTGGAGGTTTCCCTTATCCTGCAACACGAGTGTCTGGTAACTTTAAGCTCTATGTGTCCTGTACTCATTTGGACATAATCTTATTCATTGTCCTATATGACAACGTTGGAGGTTTTCCCTTATCCTGAAAGACGAGTGTCTGGTAACTTTAAGCTCTATGTGTCCTGTACTCATTTGGACATAATTTTATTCATCGTCCGATATGAGTTAACGTTGGAGGTTTCCCTTAACCTGCAACACGAGTGTCTGGTAACTTTAAGCTCTATGTGTCCTGTACTCATTTGGACATAATTTTATTCATCGTCCGATATGACTCAACGTTGGCGGTTTTCCCTTATACTGAAAGATGAGTTTCTGGTAACTTTGAGCTCTATGTGTCCGGTACTCATTTGGACATAATTTTATTCATCGTCCGATATGACTTAACTTTGGCGGTTTTCCCTTATACTGAAAGAGGAGTGTCTGGTAACTTTAAGCTCACTGTCCTGTACTCATTTCGAGATAATTTAATTCATCGTCCTATAGGACTTAACGTTTGAGGTTTCCCTTATCCTGAAAGACGAGGGTCTGGTAACTTTAAGCTCTATATGTTCTTTACTCAGTTGGACATAATTTTATTTATCGTACGATTTGACTCAACGTTGGCGGTTTTTCCTTATACTGAAAGACGAGTGTCTGGTAACCTTAACCTCTATGTGTCCGGTACTCATTTGGACATAATTTTATTCATTGTCCGATATGACTTAAAGTATCGGTTTTCCTTATCCTGAAAGATGAGTGTCTGGTAACTTTAAGCTTAATGTGTCCTGTACTCATTTAGACATAATTTTATTCATGGTCCGATATGACTTAACGTTGGAGGTTTTCCCTTATACTCAAAGACGAGTAACTGGTAACTTTATGCTCTATGTGTCCTGTACTCATTTGGACACAATTTTATTCATTGTCCGATATGACTTAACGTTGGCGGTTTTCCCTTATACTGAAAGAGGAGTGTCTGGTAAATTTAAGCTCTATGTGTCCTGCACTCATTTGGACATAATTTTGTTCATCGTCCGATATGACTTAACGTTGAGGGTTTTCAATTATCCTGAAAGACGAGTGTCTGGTAACGTTAAGCTCTATGTGTGCTGTACTTATTTGGACATAATTTTATTTACTGTCCGATATGACTTAATGTTGGCGGTTTTCCCTTATCCTAAAAGACGAGTGTCTGGTATCTTTAAGCTCTTTATGTCCTGTACTCATTTGAACATCTTTTCATTCCTAGTCAGATATGACTTAACGTTGCGGGTTTTCCCTTATCCTGAAAGATGAGTGTCTGGTAACTTTAAGCTCTATGTGTCCTGTACTCATTTGGACATAATTTTATTCATCGTCCGATATGACTTAACGTTGGAGGTTTTCTCTTATACTGAAAGACGAGTGACTGGTAACTTTAAGCTCTATGTGTCCTGTACTCATTTGGACAGAATTTTATTCATTGTCCGATATGACTTAACGTTGGAGGTTTGCCTTCTCCTGAAAGACGAGTGTCTGGTAACTTTAAGCTCTATGTGTCCTGCACTCATTTGGACATATTTTTATTCATTGTCCGATATGATTTAACGCTGGAGGTTTTCTCTTATACAGAAAGACGAGTGACTGGTAACTTTAAGCTCTATGTGTCCTGTACTCATTTTGACATAATTTTATTCATCGTCCGATATGACTTAACCTTGTCTGTTTTCTCTTATCCTGAAAGACCAGTGTCTGGTAACTTTAAGCTCTATGTGCCCTGTACTCATTTGGACCTCATTTTATTCACTGTCCGATATGATTTAACGTTGGCGGTTTTCTCTTATACTGAAAGAGCAGTGTCTGGTAACTTTAAGCTCTATGTGCCCTGTACTCATTTGGCCATCATTTTTTTTCATCGTCCGATATGACTTAACCTTGGCTGTTTTCTCTTATCCTGAAAAACCAGTGTCTGGTAACTTTAAGCTCTATGTGCCCTGTACTCATTTGGACATCTTTTTATTCACTGTCCGATATGATTTAACGTTGGCGGTTTTCTGTTATACCGAAAGACCAGTGTCTGGTAACTTTAAGCTCTATGTCTCCTGTACTCATTTGGACATAATTTTGTTCATGGTCCGATATGATTTAACGTTGGCGGTTTTCCTTATCCTGAAAGACGAGTGTCTGGTAACTTTAAGCTCTATGTGTCCTGTAATCATTTGGACAGAATTTTATTCATCGTCCGATATGACTTAACTTTGGCGGTTTTCCCTTATTCTGAAAGAGGAGTGTCTAGTAACTTTAAGCTCTATGTGTCCTGTACTCATTTGGAGATAATTTTATTCATCGTCCCATAGGACTTAACGTTGGAGGTTTTCCCTTATCCTGAAAGAGGAGTGTCCGGTTACTTTAAGCTCTATGTGTCCTGTACTCATTTGAACGTAATTTTATTCATTGTCCGATATTACTTAACGTTGGCGGTTTTCCCTTATCCTGAAAGACGAGTGTCTGGTAACTTCAAGCTCTATATGTTCTGTACTCATTTGGACATAATTTTGTTCATCGTCCGATATGACTTAACGTTGGAGGTTTTCCCTTATCCTTAAACACGAGTGTCTAGTAACTTTAAGCTCTGTGTGTCCTGTACTCATTTGGACATAATTTTATTCATCGTCCGATATGACTTAACGTTGGCGGTTTTCCCTTATTCTAAAACACGAGTGTCTAGTAACTTTAAGCTCTATGTGTCCTGTACTCATTTGGACATAATTTTATTCATCGTCCGATATGACAACGTTGGAGGTTTTATCTTATCCTAAAGCACAAGTGTCTAGTAACTTTAACCTCTATGTGTCCGGTACTCATTTGGACATAATTTTATTCATCGTCCGATATGACTTAACTTTAGCGGTTTTCCCTTTTACTGAAAGAGCAGTGTCTGGTAACTGTAAGTTCTATATGTCCTTTACTCATTTGGACATAATTTTATTCATCGTCCGATATGACTTAACTTTGGCGGTTTTTCCTTATACTGAAAGAGGAGTGTCTGGTAACCTTTTCCTCTATGTGTCCGGTACTCATTTGGACATAATTTTATTCATTGTCCGATATGACTTAAAGTTGTCGGCTTTCCTAATCCTGAAAGACGAGTGTCTGGTAACTTTAAGCTTAATGTCTCCGGTACTCATTTGGACATAATTTTATTCATCGTCTGATATGACTTAACGTTTAAGGTTTTCCCTTATTCTGAAAGACGAGTGTCTGGTTACTTTAAGCTCTATGTGTCCTGTACTCATTTGAACGTAATTTTATTCATTGTCCGATATTACATAACGTTGGCGGTTTGCCCTTATCCTGAAAGACGAGTGTCTGGTAACTTCAAGCTCTATATGTTCTGTACTCATTTGGAAATAATTTTGTTCATAGTCCGATATGACTTATCGTTGGAGGTTTTCCCTTATCCTAAAACACGAGTGTCTAGTAACTTTAAGCTCTATGTGTCCTGTATTCATTTGCACATAATTTCATTCATCGTCCGATATGACTTAACGTTGGCGGTTTTCCCTTATGCTAAAACACGAGTGTCTAGTAACTTTAAGCTCTATGTGTCCTGTACTCATTTGGACATAATTTTATTCATCGTCTGATATGACAACGTTGGAGGTTTTCTCTTATCCTAAAACACGAGTGCTGTAACTTTAACCTCTATGTGTCCGGTACTCATTTGGACATAATTTTATTCATCATCCGATATGACTTAACTTTGGCGGTTTTCCCTTATACTGAAAGAGGAGTGTCTGGTAACTTTAAGCTCTATGTGTCCTGTACTCATTTGAACATCTTTTCATTCATCGTCCGATATGACTTTACGTTGCCGGTTTTCCCTTATCCTGAAAGATGAGTGTCTGGAAACTTTAAGCTCTATGTGTCCTGTACTCATTTGGACGCAATTTTATTCATTGTCCGATATGACTTAACTTTGGAGATTTTCCTTATGCTGAAAGATGAATGTCTGGTAACACAAAGCTTTATGTGTCCTGGGCTCATTTGGACATAATTTTATTCATCGTATGATATGACTTAACATTGGAGATTTTCCTTATCCTGAAAGACGAGTGTCTGGTAGCTCTAAGCTCTATGTGCCCTATACTCGTTTGAACATCATTTTATTCATTGTCCGATATTACTTAACGTTGGAGGTTTTCCCTTATCCTAAAACACGAGTGTCTAGTAACTATAAGCTCTATGTGTCCCTTACTTATTTGGACATAATTTTATTCATTGTCCGATATGACTTAACGTTTGAGGTTTTCCCTTATCCTGAAAGACGAGTGTCTGGTGACTTTAAGCTCTAAGTGTCCTGTACTCATTTGGACATAATTTTATTCATTGTCCGCATTGACTTAACATTGGAGGTTTTCTCTTATACTGAAAGACGAATGCCTGGTAACTTTAAGCTCTATGTGTCCTGTACTCATTTGGACATAATTTTATTCATCGTCCGATATGACTTAACGTTGGCGGTTTTCCCTTATCCTTAAAGACGAGTGCCTGGTAACTTTAAGCTCTATGTGTCCTGTACTCATTTTGACATAATTTTATTCATCGTCCGATATGACTTAACGCTGGCGGTTTTCCCTTATCCGAAAAGGCAAGTGTCTGGTAACTTTAAGATCTAAGTGTCCTGTACTCATTTGGACATCATTTTATTCATCGTCCGATATGACTTAACGTTGGCGGTTATCCCTTATCCTGAAAGACGAGTGTCTGGTAACTTTAAGCTCTTTATGTCCTTTACTCATTTGAACATCTTTTCATTCATCGTCCGATATGACTTAACGTTGCCGGTTTTCCCTTATCCTGAAAGATGAGTGTCTGGTAACTTTAAGCTCTATGTGTCCTGTACTCATTTGGACATAATTTTATTCATCGTCCGATATGACTTAACGTTGGAGGTTTTCTCTTATACTGAACGACGAGTGTCGGGTAACTTTAAGCTCTATGTGTCCTGTAATCATTTGGACATAATTTTATTCATTGTCCGATATGATTTAACGTTGGAGGTATTCTCTTATACTGAAAGACGAGTGACTGGTAACTTTAAGCTCTATGTGTCCTGTACTCATTTTGACATAATTTTATTCATCTTCGATATGACTTAAACTTGGTGGTTTTTCCTTATCCTGAAAGACGAGTGACTGGTAACTTAAAGCTCTATGTGTCCTGTACTCATTTTGACATAATTTTATTCATCGTCCGATATGACTTAACCTTGGCGGTTTCCTTTATCCTGAAAGATGAGTGTCTGGTAACTTTAAGCTCTATGTGTCCTGTACTCATTTTGACATAATTTTATTCATCGTCCGATATGACTTAACGTTGGCGGTTTTCCCTTATCCTAAAAGACAAGTGTCTAGTAACTTTAAGATCTAAGTGTCCTGTACTCATTTGGACATCATTTTATTCATCGTCCGATATGACTTAACGTTGGCGGTTTTCCCTTATCCTGAAATTCAAGTGTCTGGTAACTTTAAGCTCTTTATGTCCTTTACTCATTTGAACATCTTTTCATTCATCGTCCGATATGACTTAACGTTGCCGGTTTTCCCTTATCCTGAAAGATGAGTGTCTGGTAACTTTAAGCTCTATGTGTCCTCTACTCATTTGGAAATAATTTTATTCATCGTCCGATATGACTTAACGTTGGAGGTTTTCTCTTATACTGAAAGACGAGTGTCTGGTAACCTTAAGCTCTATGTGTCCTGTACTCATTTGGACATAATTTTATTCATTGTCCGATATGATTTAACGTTGGAGGTACTCTCTTATACTGAAAGACGAGTGACTGGTAACTTTGACCTCTATGTGTCCGGTACTCATTTTGACATAATTTTATTCATCATCCGATATGACTCAACGTTGGCGGTTTTCCCTTATACTGAAAGAGGAGTGTCTGGTAACTTTGACCTCTATGTGTCCGGTAGTCATTTGGACATAATTTTATTCATCGTTCGGTATGACTTAACGTTGGCGGTTTTCCTTATCCTGAAAGACGAGTGTCTGGTACCTTTAAGCTCTATGTGTCCTGTACTCATTTTGACATAATTTTATTCATCGTTCGATATCACTTAAACTTGGTGGTTTTTCCTTATCCTGAAAGACGAGTGCCTGGTAACTTTAAGCTCTATGTGTCCTGTACTCATTTTGACATAAAATTTATTCATCTTCCGATATGACTTAACCTTGACGGCTTCCCTTATCCTGAAAGACGAGTGTCTGGTAACTTTAAGCTCTTGTGTCCTGTACTCATTTGGACATAATTTTATTCATCGTTCGATATGACTTAAGGTTGGCGGTTTTCCTTATCCTGAAAGACGAGTGTCTGGTAACTTTAACCTCTATGTGTCCTGTACTCATTTTGACATAATTTTATTCATCGTTCGATATGACTTAAACTTGGTGGTTTTTCCTTATCCTGAAAGACGAGTGTCTGCTAACTTTAAGCTCTATGTGTCCTGTACTCATTTTGACATAATTTTATTCATCGTCCGATATGACTTAACCTTGGCGGCTTTCCTTTATCCTGAAAGACGAGTGTCTGGCAACTATAAGCTCTATGTGTCCTGTACTCATTTGCACATAATTTTATTTATCGTCCGATATGAGTTAACTTTGGAGGTTTCACTTATGCTGCAACACGAGTTTCTGGTAACTTTAAGCTCTATGTGTCCTGTACTCATTTGGACATAATTTTATTCATCGTACGATATGACTCACCGTTGGCGGTTTTCTCTTATACTGAGAGATGAGCCTCTGGTAGCTTTAACCTCTAATGGTAGTGTACTCATTTCGACATAATTTTATTCATCGTCCGATATGACTTAACTTTGGCGGTTTTCCCTTACACTGAAGGAGGAGTGTCTGGTAACTTTAAGCTCTATGTGTCCTGTACTCATTTGGATATAATTATATTCATTGTCCGATATGACTTAACGTTGGCGGTTTTCCCTTATACTGAAAGACGAGTGTGCGGTACTCATTTGGACATAACTTTATTCATTGTCCGATATGACTTAACGTTGGCGCTTTTCCTTATCCTGAAAGACGAGTGACTGGTAACATTAAGCTCTATGTGTCCTGTACTCATTTGGACATAATTTCATTCATCGTCCGATATGACTTAACGTTGGAGGTTTTCCCTTATACTGAGAGAGGAGTGTCTGGTAACTTTAAGCTCTATGTGTCCTGTACTCATTTGGACATAATTTTATTCATCGTCCGATGTGACTTAACGTTGGAGGTTTTCCTTATCCTGAAAGACGAGTGTCTGGTAACTTTAAGCTCTATGTGTCCTGTACTCATTTGGACATAATTTTATTCATCGTCCGATATGACTCAACGTTGGCGGTTTTCCCTTACACTGAAAGAGGACTGTCTGGTAACTTTGACCTCTATGTGTCCGGTATTCATTTGGACATAATTTTATTCATCGTTCGATATGACTTAACGTTGGCGGTTTTCCTTATCCTGAAAGACGAGTGTCTGTTAACTTTAAGCTCTATGTGTCCAGTACTCATTTTGACATAATTTTTTTCATCGTTCGATATGACTTAAACTTGGTGGTTTTTTCTTATCCTGAAAGACGAGTTACTGGTAACTTTAAGCTCTATGTATCCTGTACTCATTTTGACATAATTTTATTCATCGTCCGATATGACTTAACCTTGGCGGCTTTCCTTTATCCTGAAAGACGAGTGTCTGGTAACTTTAAGCTCTATGTGTCGTGTATTCATTTGCACATAATTTTATTCATCGTCCGATATGAGTTAACGTTGGAGGTTTCCCTTATCCTGCAACACGAGTGTCTGGTAACTTTAAGCTCTATGTGTCCTGTACTCATTTGGACATAATCTTATTCATTGTCTGATATGACAACGCTGGAAGTTTTCCCTTATCCTGAAAGACGAGTGTCTGCTAACTTTAAGCTCTATGTGTCCTGTACTCATTTGGACATAATTTTATTCATCGTCCGATATGAGTTAACGTTGGAGGTTTCCCTTAACCTGCAACACGAGTGTCTGGTAACTTTAAGCTCTATGTGTCCTGTACTCATTTGGACATAATTTTATTCATCGTCCGATATGACTCAACGTTGGCGGTTTTCCCTTATACTGAAAGATGAGTGTCTGGTAACTTTGAGCTCTATGTGTCCGGTACTCATTTGGACATAATATTATTCATCGTCCGATATGACTTAACTTTGGCGGTTTTCCCTTATACTGAAAGAGGAGTGTCTGGTAACTTTAAGCTCACTGTCCTGTACTCATTTCGAGATAATTTAATTCATCGTCCTATTGGACTTAACGTTGGAGGTTTCCCTTATCCTGAAAGACGAGGGTCTGGTAACTTTAAGCTCTATATGTTCTTTACTCATTTGGACATATTTTATTCATCGTACGATATGACTCAACGTTGGCGGTTTTTCCTTATACTGAAAGACGAGTGTCTGGTAACCTTAACCTCTATGTGTCCGGTACTCATTTGGACATAATTTTATTCATTGTCCGATATGACTTAAAGTTGTCGGTTTTTTTTATCCTGAAAGATGAGTGTCTGGTAACTTTAAGCTTAGTGTGTCCTGTACTCATTTAGACATAATTTTATTCATGGTCCGGTATGACTTAACGTTGGAGGTTTTCCCTTATACTCAAAGACGAGTAACTGGTAACTTTATGCTCTATGTCTCCTGTACTCATTTGGACATAATTTTATTCATTGTCCGATATGACTTAACGTTGGCGGTTTTCCCTTATACTGAAAGAGGAGTGTCTGGTAACTTTAAGCTCTATGTGTCCTGCACTCATTTGGACATAATTTTATTCATCGTCCGATATGCCTTAACGTTGAGGGTTTTCCCTTATCCTGAAAAACGAGTGTCTGGTAACGTTAAGCTCTATGTGTGCTGTACTTATTTGGACATAATTTTATTCATTGTCCGATATGACTTAACGTTCGCGGTTTTCCCTTATCCTGAAAGACGAGTGTCTGGTAACTTTAAGCTCTTTATGTCCTGTACTCATTTGAACATCTTTTCATTCCTAGTCCGATATGACTTAACGTTGCGGGTTTTCCCTTATCCTGAAAGATGAGTGTCTGGTAACTTTAAGCTCTATGTGTCCTGTACTCATTTGGACATAATTTTATTCATCGTCCGATATGACTTAACGTTGGAGGTTTCCCTTCTCCTGAAAGACGAGTGTCTGGTAACTTTAAGCTCTATGTGTCCTGCACTCATTTGGACATATTTTTATTCATTGTCCGATATGATTTAACGCTGGAGGTTTCTCTTACACTGAAAGACGAGTGACTGGTAACTTTAAGCTCTATGTGTCCTGTACTCATTTTGACATAATTTTATTCATCGTCCGATATGACTTAACCTTGTCTGTTTTCTCTTATCCTGAAAGACCAGTGTCTGGTAACTTTAAGCTCTATGTGCCCTGTACTCATTTGGACATCATTTTATTCACTGTCCGTTATGATTTAACGTTGGCGGTTTTCTCTTATACTGAAAGACCAGTGTCTGGTAACTTTAAGCTCTATGTGCCCTGTACTCATTTGGCCATCATTTTATTCCTCGTCCGATATGACTTAACCTTGGCTGTTTTCTCTTATTCTGAAAGACCAGTGTCTGGTAACTTTAAGCTCTATGTGCCCTGTACTCATTTCGACATCTTTTTATTCACTGTCCGTTATGATTTAACGTTGGCGGTTTTCTCTTATACTGAAAGACCAGTGTCTGGTAACTTTAAGCTCTATGTGTCCTGTACTCATTTGGACATAATTTTGTTCATGCTCCGATATGATTTAACGTTGGTGGTTTTCCTTGCCCTGAAAGACGACTGTCTGGTAACTTTAAGCTCTATGTGTCCTGTACTCATTTGGACAGAATATTATTCATTGTCCGATATGACTTAACTTTGGCGGTTTTCCCTTTTTCTGAAAGAGGAGTGTGTGGTAACTTTAAGCTCTATGTGTCCTGTACTCATTTGGAGATAATTTTATTCATCGTCCCATAGGACTTAACGTTGGAGGTTTTCCCTTATACTCAAAGACGCGTGACTGGTAACTTTAAGCTCTATGTGTTCTGTACTCATTTGGACATAATTTTATTCATTGTCCGATATGACTTAACGTTGGTGGTTTTGCTTATCCTGAAAGACGAGTGTCTAGTAACTTTATGCTCTGTGTGTCCTGTACTCATTTGGACATAATTTTATTCATCGTCCGATATGACTTAACGTTGGAGGTTTTCCCTTATCCTAAAACACGAGTGACTAGTAACTATAAGCTCTATGTGTCCCTTACTCATTTGGACATAATTTTATTCATTGTCCGATATGACTTAACGTTGGAGGTTTTCCCTTATCCTGAAAGACGAGTGTCTGGTGACTTTAAGCTCTAAGTGTCCTGTACTCATTTGGACATAATTTTATTCATTGTCCGATATGACTTAACATTGAAGGTTTTCCCTTATAGTGAAAGACGAATGCCTTGGAGCTTTAAGCTCTATGTGTCCTGTACTCATTTGGACATAATTTTATTCATTGTCCGATACTACTTAACGTTGGAGGTATTCCCTTATCCTGGAAGACGAGTGTCTGGTAACTTTAAGCTCTATGTGTCCTGTATTCATTTTGACATAATTTTATTCATCGTCCGATATGACTTAACGTTGGCGGTTTTCCCTTATCCTGAAAGACGAGTGTCTGGTAACTTTAAGCTCTTTATGTCCTTTACTCATTTGAACATCTTTTCATTCATCGTCCGATATGACTTAACGTTGCCGGTTTTCCCTTATCCTGAAAGATGAGTGTCTGGTAACTTTAAGCTCTTTATGTCCTTTACTCATTTGAACATCTTTTCATTCATCGTCCGATATGACTTAACGTTGCCGGTTTTCCCTTATCCTGAAAGATGAGTGTCTGGTAACTTTAAGCTCTATGTGTCCTGTACTCATTTGGACATAATTTTATTCATCGTCCGATATGACTTAACGTTGGAGGTTTTCCCTTATCCTGAAAGATGAGTGTCTGGTAACTTTAAGCTCTATGTGTCCTGTACTCATTTGGACATAATTTTATTCATCCTCCGATATGACTTAACGTTGGAGGTTTTCTCTTATACTGAAAGACGAGTGTCGGGTAACTTTAAGCTCTATGTGTCCTGTATTCATTTGGACATAATTTTATTCATTGTCCGATATGATTTAACGTTGGAGGTATTCTCTTATACTGAAAGACGAGTGACTGGTAAGTTTAAGCCTTATGTGTCCAGTACTCATTTTGACATAATTTTATTCATCGTCCGATATGACTCAACGTTGGCGGTTTTCCCTTATACTGAAAGAGGAGTGTCTGGTAAGTTTGACCTCTATGTGTCCGGTACTCATTTGGACATAATTTTATTCATCGTTCGATATGACTTAACGTTGGCGGTTTTCCTTATCCTGAAAGACGAGTGTCTGGTAACTTTAAGCTCTATGTGCCCTGTACTCATTTTGACATAATTTTATTCATCGTTCGATATGACTTAAACTTGGTAATTTTTTCTTATCCTGAAAGACGAGTGTCTGGTAACTTTAAGCTCTATGTGTCCTGTACTCATTTTGACATAATTTTATTCATCGTCCGATATGACTTAACGTTGGCGGTTTTTCCTTATCCTAAAAGACAAGTGTCTGGTAACTTTAAGATCTAAGTGTCCTGTACTCATTTGGACATCATTTTATTCATCGTCCGATATGACTTAACGTTGGCGGTTTTCCCTTATCCTGAAAGACGAGTGTCTGGTAACTATGACCTCTATGTGTCCGGTACTCATTTGAACATCTCTTCATTCATCGTCCGATATGACTTAACGTTGCCGGTTTTCCCTTATCCTGAAAGATGAGTGTCTGGTAACTTAAGGCTCTATGTGTCCTGTACTCATTTGGACATAATTTTATTCATCGTCCGATATGACTTAACGTTGGAGGTTTTCTCTTATACTGAAAGACGAGTGTCTGGTAACCTTAACCTCTATGTGTCCTGTACTCATTTGGACATAATTTTATTCATTGTCCGATATGATTTAACGTTGGAGGTATTCTCTTATACTGAAAGACGAGTGACTGGTAACTTTAAGCTCTATGTGTCCTGTACTCATTTTGACATAATTTTATTCATCGTCCGATATGACTTAACCTTGGCGGCTTTCCTTTATCCTGAAAGACGAGTGTCTGGTAACCTTAAGCTCTATGTTTCCTGTACTCATTTTGACATAATTTTATTCATCGTCCGATATGACTTAACTTTGCCGGTTTTCCCTTATCCTAAAAGACAAGTGTCTGGTAACTTTAAGCTCTTTATGTCCTTTACTCATTTGAACATCTTTTCATTCATCGTTCGATATGACTTAACGTTGCCGGTTTTACCTTATTCTGAAAGATGAGTGTCTGGTAACTTTAAGCCCTATGTGTCCTGTACTCATTTGGACATAATTTTATTCATCGTCCGATATGACTCAACGTTGGCGGTTTTCCCTTATACTGAAAGAGGAGTGTCTGGTAACTTTGACCTCCATGTGTCCGGTACTCATTTGGACATAATTTTATTCATCGTTCGATATGACTCAACGTTGGCGGTTTTCCTTATCCTGAAAGACGAGTGTCTGGTAACTTTAAGCTCGATGTGTCCTGTACTCATTTTGACATAATTTTATTCATCGTTCGATATGACTTAAACTTGGTGGTTTTTCCTTATCCTGAAAGACGAGTGACTGGTAACTTTAAGCTCTATGTGTCCTGTACTCATTTGGACATAATTTTATTCATCGTCCGATATGACTCAACGTTGGCGGTTTTCCCTTATACTGAAAGATGAGTGTCTGGTAACTTTGAGCTCTATGTGTCCGGTACTCATTTGAACATAATTTTATTCATCGTCCGATATGACTTAAACTTGGTGGTTTTTCCTTATCCTGAAAGACGAGTGACTGGTAGCTTTAAGCTCTATGTGTCCTGTACTCATTTTGACATAATTTTATTCATCGTCCGATATGACTCAACGTTGGCGGTTTTCCCTTATACTGAAAGAGGAGTGTCTGGTAACTTTGACTTCTATGTGTCCGGTACTCATTTGGACATAATTTTATTCATCGTTCGATATGACTTAACGTTGGCGGTTTTCCTTATCCTGAAAGACGAGTGTCTGGTAACTTTAAGCTCGATGTGTCCTGTACTCATTTTGACATAATTTTATTCATCGTCCGATATGACTCAACGTTGGCTGTTTTCCCTTATACTGAAAGAGGAGTGTCTGGTAACTTTGACCTCCATGTGTCCGGTACTCATTTGGACATAATTTTATTCATCGTCCGATATGACTTACCGTTGGAGGTTTTCTCTTATACTGAAAGACGAGTGTCGGGTAACTTTAAGCTCTATGTGTCCTGTAATCATTTGGACATAATTTTATTCATTGTCCGATATGATTTAACGTTGGAGGTATTCTCTTATACTGAAAGACGAGTGACTGGTAACTTTAAGCTCTATGTGTCCTGTACTCATTTTGACATAATTTTATTCATCGTTCGATATGACTTAAACTTGGTGGTTTTTCCTTATCCTGAAAGACGAGTGACTGGTAACTTTAAGCTCTATGTGTCCTGTACTCATTTGCACATAATTTTATTCATCGTCCGATATGAGTTAACGTTGGAGGTTTCACTTATGCTGCAACACGAGTTTCTGGTAACTTTAAGCTCTATGTGTCCTGTACTCATTTGGACATAATTGTATTCATCGTCCCATAGGACTTAACGTTGGAGGCTTTCCCTTATCCTGAAAGACGAGTGTCTGGTAACTTAAAGCTCTATGTGTACCGTACTCATTTAGACATAATTTTATTCAACGTACGATATGACTCAACGTTGGCGGTTTTCTCTTATACTGAGAGATGAGTGTCTGGTAGCTTTAACCTCTAATGGTAGTGTACTCATTTCGACATAATTTTATTCATCGTCCGATATGACTTAACTTTGGCGGTTTTCCCTTACACTGAAGGAGGAGTGTCTGGTTACTTTAAGCTCTATGTGTCCTGTACTCATTTGGATATAATTATATTCATTGTCCGATATGACTTAACGTTGGCGGTTTTCCCTTATACTGAAAGAGGAGTATCTGGTAACTTTAAGCTCTATGTGTCCTGTACTCATTTGGACATAATTTTATTCATCGTCCGATGTGACTTAACGTTGGAGGTTTCCTTATCCTGAAAGACGAGTGTCTGGTAACTTTAAGCTCTAGGTGTCCTGTACTCATTTGGACATAATTTCATTCATCGTCCGATATGACTTAGCGTTGGAGGTTTTCCCGTATACTGAAAGAGGAGTGTCTGGTAACTTTAAGCTCTTTATGTCCTGTACTCATTTGAACAGAATTTTGTTCATTGTCCGATATGACTTAACGTTGGAGGTTTCCCTTATCCTGAAAGACGAGTGTCTGGTAATTTTAAGCTCTATGTGTCCTGTACTCATTTTGACATAATTTTTTTCATCGTTCGATATGACTTAAACTTGGTGGTTTTTGCTTATCCTGAAAGACGAGTGACTGGTAACTTTAAGCTCTATGTATCCTGTACTCATTTTGACATAATTTTATTCATCGTCCGATATGACTTAACCTTGGCACCTTTCCTTTATCCTGAAAGACGAGTGTCTGGTAACTTTATGCTCTATGTGTCCTGTATTCATTTGCACATAATTTTATTCATCGTCCGATATGAGTTAACGTTGGTGGTTTCCCTTATCCTGCAACACGAGTGTCTGGTAACTTTAAGCTCAATGTGTCCTGTACTCATTTGGACATAATCTTATTCATTGTCCTATATGACAACGTTGGAGGTTTTCCCTTATCCTGAAAGACGAGTGTCTGGTAACTTTAAGCTCTATGTGTCCTGTACTCATTTGGACATAATTTTATTCATCGTCCGATATGAGTTAACGTTGGAGGTTTCCCTTAACCTGCAACACGAGTGTCTGGTAACTTTAAGCTCTATGTGTCCTGTACTCATTTGGACATAATTTTATTCATCGTCCGATATGACTCAACGTTGGCGGTTTTCCCTTATACTGAAAGATGAGTGTCTGGTAACTTTGAGCTCTATGTGTCCGGTACTCATTTGAACATAATTTTATTCATCGTCCGATATGACTTAACTTTGGCGGTTTTCCCTTATACTGAAAGAGGAGTGTCTGGTAACTTTAAGCTCACTGTCCTGTACTCATTTCGAGATAATTTAATTCATCGTCCTATAGGACTTAACGTTGGAGGTTTCCCTTATCCTGAAAGACGAGGGTCTGGTAACTTTAAGCTCTATATGTTCTTTACTCATTTGGACATAATTTTATTCATCGTACGATTTGACTCAACGTTGGCGGTTTTCCCTTATACTCAAAGACGAGTAACTGGTAACTTTATGCTCTATGTGTCCTGTACTCATTTGGACACAATTTTATTCATTGTCCGATATGACTTAACGTTGGCGGTTTTCCCTTATACTGAAAGAGGAGTGTCTGGTAACTTTAAGCTTAATGTGTCCTGTACTCATTTAGACATAATTTTATTCATGGTCCGATATGACTTAACGTTGGAGGTTTTCCCTTATACTCAAAGACGAGTAACTGGTAACCTTATGCTCTATGTGTCCTGTACTCATTTGGACACAATTTTATTCATTGTCCGATATGACTTAACGTTGGCGGTTTTCCCTTATACTGAAAGAGGAGTGTCTGGTAAATTTAAGCTCTATGTCTCCTGCACTCATTTGGACATAATTTTATTCATCGTCCGATATGACTTAACGTTAAGGGTTTTCAATTATCCTGAAAGACGAGTGTCTGGTAACGTTAAGCTCTATGTGTGCTGTACTTATTTGGACATAATTTTATTTACTGTCCGATATGACTTAACGTTGGCGGTTTTCCCTTATCCTAAAAGACGAGTGTCTGGTAACTTTAAGCTCTTTATGTCCTGTACTCATTTGAACATCTTTTCATTCCTAGTCAGATATGACTTAACGTTGCGGGTTTTCCCTTATCCTGAAAGATGAGTGTCTGGTAACTTTAAGCTCTATGTGTCCTGTACTCATTTGGACATAATTTTATTCATCGTCCGATATGACTTAACGTTGGAGGTTTTCTCTTATACTGAAAGACGAGTGACTGGTAACTTTAAGCTCTATGTGCCCTGTACTCATTTGGACATCATTTTATTCACTGTCCGTTATGATTTAACGTTGGCGGTTTTCTCTTATACTGAAAGACCAGTGTCTGGTAACTTTAAGCTCTATGTGTCCTGTACTCATTTTGACATAATTTTATTCATCGTCCGATATGACTTAACCTTGTCTGTTTTCTCTTATCCTGAAAGACCAGTGTCTGGTAACTTTAAGCTCTATGTGCCCTGTACTCATTTGGACATCATTTTATTCACTGTCCGTTATGATTTAACGTTGGCGGTTTTCTCTTATACTGAAAGACCAGTGTCTGGTAACTTTAAGCTCTATGTGCCCTGTACTCATTTGGCCATCATTTTTTTCATCGTCCGATATGACTTAACCTTGGCTGTTTTCTCTTATCCTGAAAGACCAGTGTCTGGTAACTTTAAGCTCTTTATTCACTGTCCGATATGATTTAACGTTGGCGGTTTTCTGTTATACCGAAAGACCAGTGTCTGGTAACTTTAAGCTCTATGTCTCCTGTACTCATTTGGACATAATTTTGTTCATGGTCCGATATGATTTAACGTTGGCGGTTTTCCTTATCCTGAAAGACGAGTGTCTGGTAACTTTAAGCTCTATGTGTCCTGTACTCATTTGGACAAAATTTTATTCATCGTCCGATATGACTTAACTTTGGCGGTTTTCCCTTATTCTGAAAGAGGAGTGTCTAGTATCTTTAAGCTCTATGTGTCCTGTACTCATTTGGAGATAATTTTATTCATCGTCCCATAGGACTTAACGTTGGAGGTTTTCCCTTATCCTGAAAGACGAGTGTCCGGTTACTTTAAGCTCTATGTGTCCTGTACTCATTTGAACGTAATTTTATTCATTGTCCGATATTACTTAACGTTGGCGGTTTTCCCTTATCCTGAAAGACGAGTGTCTTGTAACTTCAAGCTCTATATGTTCTGTACTCATTTGGACATAATTTCGTTCATCGTCCGATATGACTTAACGTTGGAAGTTTTCCCTTATCCTAAAACACGAGTGTCTAGTAACTTTAAGCTCTGTGTGTCCTGTACTCATTTGGACATAATTTTATTCATCGTCCGATATGACAACGTTGGAGGTTTTCCCTTATCCTGAAAGATGAGTGTCTGGTAACTTTAAGCTCTATGTGTCCTGTACTCATTTGGACATAATTTTATTCATCGTCCGATATGACTTAACGTTGGAGGTTTTCTCTTATACTGAAAGACGAGTGTCGGGTAACTTTAAGCTCTATGTGTCCTGTATTCATTTGGACATAATTTTATTCATTGTCCGATATGATTTAACTTTGGAGGTATTCTCTTATACTGAAAGACGAGTGACTGGTAAGTTTAAGCCTTATGTGTCCAGTACTCATTTTGACATAATTTTATTCATCGTCCGATATGTCTCAACGTTGGCGGTTTTCCCTTATACTGAAAGAGGAGTGTCTGGTAACTTTGACCTCTATGTGTCCGGTACTCATTTGGACATAATTTTATTCATCGTTCGATATGACTTAACGTTGGCGGTTTTCCTTATCCTGAAAGACGAGTGTCTGGTAACTTTAAGCTCTATGTGCCCTGTACTCATTTTGACATAATTTTATTCATCGTTCGATATGACTTAAACTTGGTAATTTTTTCTTATCCTGAAAGACGAGTGTCTGGTAACTTTAAGCTCTATGTGTCCTGTACTCATTTTGACATAATTTTATTCATCGTCCGATATGACTTAACGTTGGCGGTTTTTCCTTATCCTAAAAGACAAGTGTCTGGTAACTTTAAGATCTAAGTGTCCTGTACTCATTTGGACATCATTTTATTCATCGTCCGATATGACTTAACGTTGACGGTTTTCCCTTATCCTGAAAGACGAGTGTCTGGTAACTTTGACCTCTATGTGTCCGGTACTCATTTGAACATCTCTTCATTCATCGTCCGATATGACTTAACGTTGCCGGTTTTCCCTTATCCTGAAAGATGAGTGTCTGGTAACTTTAAGCTCTATGTGTCCTGTACTCATTTGGACATAATTTTATTCATCGTCCGATATGACTTAACGTTGGAGGTTTTCTCTTATACTGAAAGACGAGTGTCTGGTAACCTTAACCTCTATGTGTCCTGTACTCATTTGGACATAATTTTATTCATTGTCCGATATGATTTAACGTTGGAGGTATTCTCTTATACTGAAAGACGAGTGACTGGTAACTTTAAGCTCTATGTGTCCTGTACTCATTTTGACATAATTTTATGCATCGTCCGATATGACTCAACGTTGGCGGTTTTCCCTTATACTGAAAGACGAGTGTCTGGTAACCTTAAGCTCTATGTGTCCTGTACTCATTTTGACATAATTTTATTCATCGTCCGATATGACTTAACCTTGGCGGCTTTCCTTTATCCTGAAAGACGAGTGTCTGGTAACCTTAAGCTCTATGTGTCCTGTACTCATTTTGACATAATTTTATTCATCGTCCGATATGACTTAACTTTGCCGGTTTTCCCTTATCTTAAAAGACAAGTGTCTGGTAACTTTAAGCTCTTTATGTCCTTTACTCATTTGAACATCTTTTCATTCATCGTTCGATATGACTTAACGTTGCCGGTTTTACCTTATTCTGAAAGATGAGTGTCTGGTAACTTTAAGCCCTATGTGTCCGGTACTCATTTGGACATAATTTTATTCATCGTTCGATATGACTCAACGTTGGCGGTTTTCCTTATCCTGAAAGACGAGTGTCTGGTAACTTTAAGCTCGATGTGTCCTGTACTCATTTTGACATAATTTTATTCATCGTTCGATATCACTTAAACTTGGTGGTTTTTCCTTATCCTGAAAGACGAGTGTCTGGTAACTTTAAGCTCTATGTGTCCTGTACTCATTTTGACATAATTTTATTCATCGTTCGATATGACTTAAACTTGGTGGTTTTTCCTTATCCTGAAAGACGAGTGACTGGTAACTTTAAGCTCTATGTGTCCTGTACTCATTTGGACATAATTTTATTCATCGTCCGATATGACTCAACGTTGGCGGTTTTCCCTTATACTGAAAGATGAGTGTCTGGTAACTTTGAGCTCTATGTGTCCGGTACTCATTTGAACATAATTTTATTCATCGTCCGATATGACTTAAACTTGGTGGTTTTTCCTTATCCTGAAAGACGAGTGACTGGTAACTTTAAGCTCTATGTGTCCTGTACTCATTTTGACATAATTTTATTCATCGTCCGATATGACTCAACGTTGGCGGTTTTCCCTTATACTGAAAGAGGAGTGTCTGGTAACTTTGACTTCTATGTGTCCGGTACTCATTTGGACATAATTTTATTCATCGTTCGATATGACTTAACGTTGGCGGTTTTCCTTATCCTGAAAGACGAGTGTCTGGTAACTTTAAGCTCGATGTGTCCTGTACTCATTTTGACATAATTTTATTCATCGTCCGATATGACTCAACGTTGGCTGTTTTCCCTTATACTGAAAGAGGAGTGTCTGGTAACTTTGACCTCCATGTGTCCGGTACTCATTTGGACATAATTTTATTCATCGTCCGATATGACTTAACGTTGGAGGTTTTCTCTTATACTGAACGACGAGTGTCGGGTAACTTTAAGCTCTATGTGTCCTGTAATCATTTGGACATAATTTTATTCATTGTCCGATATGATTTAACGTTGGAGGTATTCTCTTATACTGAAAGACGAGTGACTGGTAACTTTAAGCTCTATGTGTCCTGTACTCATTTGCACATAATTTTATTCATCGTCCGATATGAGTTAACGTTGGAGGTTTCACTTATGCTGCAACACGAGTTTCTGGTAACTTTAAGCTCTATGTGTCCTGTACTCATTTGGACATAATTGTATTCATCGTCCCATAGGACTTAACGTTGGAGGCTTTCCCTTATCCTGAAAGACGAGTGTCTGGTAACTTAAAGCTCTATGTGTACCGTACTCATTTAGACATAATTTTATTCAACGTACGATATTACTCAACGTTGGCGGTTTTCTCTTATACTGAGAGATGAGTGTCTGGTAGCTTTAACCTCTAATGGTAGTGTACTCATTTCGACATAATTTTATTCATCGTCCGATATGACTTAACTTTGGCGGTTTTCCCTTACACTGAAGGAGGAGTGTCTGGTTACTTTAAGCTCTATGTGTCCTGTACTCATTTGGATATAATTATATTCATTGTCCGATATGACTTAACGTTGGCGGTTTTCCCTTATACTGAAAGAGGAGTATCTGGTAACTTTAAGCTCTATGTGTCCTGTACTCATTTGGACATAATTTTATTCATCGTCCGATGTGACTTAACGTTGGAGGTTTCCTTATCCTGAAAGACGAGTGTCTGGTAACTTTAAGCTCTAGGTGTCCTGTACTCATTTGGACATAATTTCATTCATCGTCCGATATGACTTAGCGTTGGAGGTTTTCCCGTATACTGAAAGAGGAGTGTCTGGTAACTTTAAGCTCTTTATGTCCTGTACTCATTTGAACAGAATTTTGTTCATTGTCCGATATGACTTAACGTTGGAGGTTTCCCTTATCCTGAAAGAGGAGTGTCTGGTAACTTTAAGCTCTATGTGTCCTGTACTCATTTTGACATAATTTTTTTCATCGTTCGATATGACTTAAACTTGGTGGTTTTTGCTTATCCTGAAAGACGAGTGACTGGTAACTTTAAGCTCTATGTATCCTGTACTCATTTTGACATAATTTTATTCATCGTCCGATATGACTTAACCTTGGCACCTTTCCTTTATCCTGAAAGACGAGTGTCTGGTAACTTTATGCTCTATGTGTCCTGTATTCATTTGCACATAATTTTATTCATCGTCCGATATGACTCAACGTTGGCGGTTTTCCCTTATACTGAAAGACGAGTGTCTGGTAACCTTAAGCTCTATGTGTCCTGTACTCATTTGGACATAATTTTATTCATCGTCCGATATGAGTTAACGTTGGAGGTTTCCCTTAACCTGCAACACGAGTGTCTGGTAACTTTAAGCTCTATGTGTCCTGTACTCATTTGGACATAATTTTATTCATCGTCCGATATGACTCAACGTTGGCGGTTTTCCCTTATACTGAAAGATGAGTGTCTGGTAACTTTGAGCTCTATGTGTCCGGTACTCATTTGAACATAATTTTATTCATCGTCCGATATGACTTAACTTTGGCGGTTTTCCCTTATACTGAAAGAGGAGTGTCTGGTAACTTTAAGCTCACTGTCCTGTACGCACTTCGAGATAATTTAATTCATCGTCCTATAGGACTTAACGTTGGAGGTTTCCCTTATCCTGAAAGACGAGGGTCTGGTAACTTTAAGCTCTATATGTTCTTTACTCATTTGGACATAATTTTATTCATCGTACGATTTGACTCAACGTTGGCGGTTTTCCCTTATACTCAAAGACGAGTAACTGGTAACTTTATGCTCTATGTGTCCTGTACTCATTTGGACACAATTTTATTCATTGTCCGATATGACTTAACGTTGGCGGTTTTCCCTTATACTGAAAGAGGAGTGTCTGGTAACTTTAAGCTTAATGTGTCCTGTACTCATTTAGACATAATTTTATTCATGGTCCGATATGACTTAACGTTGGAGGTTTTCCCTTATACTCAAAGACGAGTAACTGGTAACTTTATGCTCTATGTGTCCTGTACTCATTTGGACACAATTTTATTCATTGTCCGATATGACTTAACGTTGGCGGTTTTCCCTTATACTGAAAGAGGAATGTCTGGTAAATTTAAGCACTATGTGTCCTGCACTCATTTGGACATAATTTTATTCATCGTCCGATATGACTTAACGTTAAGGGTTTTCAATTATCCTGAAAGACGAGTGTCTGGTAACGTTAAGCTCTATTGTGCTGTACTTATTTGGACATAATTTTATTTACTGTCCGATATGACTTAACGTTGGCGGTTTTCCCTTATCCTAAAAGACGAGTGTCTGGTAACTTTAAGCTCTTTATGTCCTGTACTCATTTGAACATCTTTTCATTCCTAGTCAGATATGACTTAACGTTGCGGGTTTTCCCTTATCCTGAAAGATGAGTGTCTGGTAACTTTAAGCTCTATGTGTCCTGTACTCATTTGGACATAATGTTATTCATCGTCCGATATGACTTAACGTTGGAGGTTTTCTCTTATACTGAAAGACGAGTGACTGGTAACTTTAAGCTCTATGTGCCCTGTACTCATTTGGACATCATTTTATTCACTGTCCGTTATGATTTAACGTTGGCGGTTTTCTCTTATACTGAAAGACCAGTGTCTGGTAACTTTAAGCTCTATGTGCCCTGTACTCATTTGGCCATCATTTTTTTCATCGTCCGATATGACTTAACCTTGGCTGTTTTCTCTTATCCTGAAAGACCAGTGTCTGGTAACTTTAAGCTCTTTATTCACTGTCCGATATGATTTAACGTTGGCGGTTTTCTGTTATACCGAAAGACCAGTGTCTGGTAACTTTAAGCTCTATGTCTCCTGTACTCATTTGGACATAATTTTGTTCATGGTCCGATATGATTTAACGTTGGCGGTTTTCCTTATCCTGAAAGACGAGTGTCTGGTAACTTTAAGCTCTATGTGTCCTGTACTCATTTGGACAAAATTTTATTCATCGTCCGATATGACTTAACTTTGGCGGTTTTCCCTTATTCTGAAAGAGGAGTGTCTAGTATCTTTAAGCTCTATGTGTCCTGTACTCATTTGGAGATAATTTTATTCATCGTCCCATAGGACTTAACGTTGGAGGTTTTCCCTTATCCTGAAAGACGAGTGTCCGGTTACTTTAAGCTCTATGTGTCCTGTACTCATTTGAACGTAATTTTATTCATTGTCCGATATTACTTAACGTGGGCGGTTTTCCCTTATCCTGAAAGACGAGTGTCTGGTAACTTCAAGCTCTATATGTTCTGTACTCATTTGGACATAATTTCGTTCATCGTCCGATATGACTTAACGTTGGAGGTTTTCCCTTATCCTAAAACACGAGTGTCTAGTAACTTTAAGCTCTGTGTGTCCTGTACTCATTTGGACATAATTTTATTCATCGTCCGATATGACTTAAGGTTGGCGGTTTTCCCTTATTCTAAAACACGAGTGTCTAGTAACTTTAAGCTCTATGTGTCCTGTACTCATTTGGACATAATTTTATTCATCGTCCGATATGACAACGTTGGAGATTTTCTCTTATCCTAAAGCACAGGTGTCTAGTAACTTTAACCTCTATGTGTCCGGTACTCATTTGGACATAATTTTATTCATCGTCCGATATGACTTAACTTTAGCGGTTTTCCCTTTTACTGAAAGAGCAGTGTCTGGTAACTGTAAGTTCTATATGTCCTTTACTCATTTGGACATAATTTTATTCATCGTCCGATATGACTTAACTTTGGCGGTTTTTCCTTATACTGAAAGAGGAGTGTCTGGTAACCTTTACCTCTATGTGTCCGGTACTCATTTGGACATAATTTTATTCATTGTCCGATATGACTTAAAGTTGTCGGCTTTCCTAATCCTGAAAGACGAGTGTCTGGTAACTTTAAGCTTAATGTCTCCGGTACTCATTTGGACATAATTTTATTCATCGTCTGATATGACTTAACGTTTAAGGTTTTCCCTTATCCTGAAAGACGAGTGTCTGGTTACTTTAAGCTCTATGTGTCCTGTACTCATTTGAACGTAGTTTTATTCATTGTCCGATATTACATAACGTTGGCGGTTTTCCCTTATCCTGAAAGACGAGTGTCTGGTAACTTCAAGCTCTATATGTTCTGTACTCATTTGGAAATAATTTTGTTCATAGTCCGATATGACTTATCGTTGGAGGTTTTCCCTTATCCTAAAACACGAGTGTCTAGTAACTTTAAGCTCTATGTGTCCTGTATTCATTTGGACATAATTTCATTCATCGTCCGATATGACTTAACGTTGGCGGTTTTCCCTTATGCTAAAACACGAGTGTCTAGTAACTTTAAGCTCTATGTGTCCTGTACTCATTTGGACATAATTTTATTCATCGTCTGATATGACAACGTTGGAGGTTTTCTCTTATCCTAAAACACGAGTGCTGTAACTTTAACCTCTATGTGTCCGGTACTCATTTGGACATAATTTTATTCATCATCCGATATGACTTAACTTTGGCGGTTTTCCCTTATACTGAAAGAGGAGTGTCTGGTAACTTCAAGCTCTATGTGTCCTGTACTCATTTGAACATCTTTTCATTCATCGTCCGATATGACTTTACGTTGCCGGTTTTCCCTTATCCTGAAAGATGAGTGTCTGGAAACTTTAAGCTCTATGTGTCCTGTACTCATTTGAACGTAATTTTATTCATTGTCCGATATGACTTAACTTTGGAGATTTTCCTTATGCTGAAAGATGAATGTCTGGTAACTCAAAGCTTTATGTGTCCTGGGCTCATTTGGACATAATTTTATTCATCGTATGATATGACTTAACATTGGAGATTTTCCTTATCCTGAAAGACGAGTGTCTGGTAGCTCTAAGCTCTATGTGCCCTATACTCGTTTGAACATCATTTTATTCATTGTCCGATATTACTTAACGTTGGAGGTTTTCCCTTATCCTAAAATACGAGTGTCTAGTAACTATAAGCTCTATGTGTCCCTTACTCATTTGGTCATAATTTTATTCATTGTCCGATATGACTTAACGTTTGAGGTTTTCCCTTATCCTGAAAGACGAGTGTCTGGTGACTTTAAGCTCTAAGTGTCCTGTACTCATTTGGACATAATTTTATTCATTGTCCGCATTGACTTAACATTGGAGGTTTTCTCTTATACTGAAAGACGAATGCCTGGTAACTTTAAGCTCTATGTGTCCTGTACTCATTTGGACATAATTTTATTCATCGTCCGATATGACTTAACGTTGGCGGTTTTCCCTTATCCTGAAAGACGAGTGTCTGGTAACTTTAAGCTCTATGTGTCCTGTACTCATTTTGACATAATTGTATTCACCGTCCGATGACTTAACGTTGGCGGTTTTCCCTTATCCGAAAAGGCAAGTGTCTGGTAACTTTAAGATCTAAGTGTCCTGTACTCATTTGGACATAATTTTATTCATCGTCCGATATGACTTAACGTTGGAGGTTTTCTCTTATACTGAACGACGAGTGTCGGGTAACTTTAAGCTCTATGTGTCCTGTAATCATTTGGACATAATTTTATTCATTGTCCGATATGATTTAACGTTGGAGGTATTCTCTTATACTGAAAGACGAGTGACTGGTAACTTTAAGCTCTATGTGTCCTGTACTCATTTTGACATAATTTTATTCATCTTCGATATGACTTAAACTTGGTGGTTTTTCCTTATCCTGAAAGACGAGTGACTGGTAACTTAAAGCTCTATGTGTCCTGTACTCATTTTGACATAATTTTATTCATCGTCCGATATGACTTAACCTTGGCGGCTTTCCTTTATCCTGAAAGACGAGTGTCTGGTAACTTTAAGCTCTATGTGTCCTGTACTCATTTTGACATAATTTTATTCATCGTCCGATATGACTTAACGTTGGCGCTTTTCCCTTATCCTAAAAGACAAGTGTCTAGTAACTTTAAGATCTAAGTGTCCTGTACTCATTTGGACATCATTTTATTCATCGTCCGATATGACTTAACGTTGGCGGTTTTCCCTTATCCTGAAATTCGAGTGTCTGGTAACTTTAAGCTCTTTATGTCCTTTACTCATTTGAACATCTTTTCATTCATCGTCCGATATGACTTAACGTTGCCGGTTTTCCCTTATCCTGAAAGATGAGTGTCTGGTAACTTTAAGCTCTATGTGTCCTGTACTCATTTGGAAATAATTTTATTCATCGTCCGATATGACTTAACGTTGGAGGTTTTCTCTTATACTGAAAGACGAGTGTCTGGTAACCTTAAGCTCTATGTGTCCTGTACTCATTTGGACATAATTTTATTCATTGTCCGATATGATTTAACGTTGGAGGTATTCTCTTATACTGAAAGACGAGTGACTGGTAACTTTGACCTCTATGTGTCCGGTACTCATTTTGACATAATTTTATTCATCGTCCGATATGACTCAACGTTGGCGGTTTTCCCTTATACTGAAAGAGGAGTGTCTGGTATTTTTGACCTCTATGTGTCCGCTACTCATTTGGAGATAATTTTATTCATTGTTCGATATGACTTAACGTTGGCGGTTTTCCTTATCCTGAAAGACGAGTGTCTGGTAACTTTAAGCTCTATGTGTCCTGTACTCATTTTGACATAATTTTATTCATCGTTCGATATCACTTAAACTTGGTGGTTTTTCCTTATCCTGAAAGACGAGTGACTGGTAACTTTAAGCTCTATGTGTCCTGTACTCATTTTGACATAAAATTTATTCATCGTCCGATATGACTTAACCTTGGCGGCTTTCCTTTATCCTTAAAGACGAGTGTCTGGTAACTTTAAGCTCTTGTGTCCTGTACTTATTTGGACATAATTTTATTCATCGTTCGATATGACTTAAGGTTGGCGGTTTTCCTTATCCTGAGAGACGAGTGTCTGGTAACTTTAACCTCTATGTGTCCTGTACTCATTTTGACATAATTTTATTCATCGTTCGATATGACTTAAACTTGGTGGTTTTTCCTTATCCTGAAAGACGAGTGACTGGTAACTTTAAGCTCTATGTGTCCTGTACTCATTTTGACATAATTTTATTCATCGTCCGATATGACTTAACCTTGGCGGCTTTCCTTTATCCTGAAAGACGAGTGTCTGGCAACTATAAGCTCTATGTGTCCTGTACTCATTTGCACATAATTTTATTTATCGTCCGATATGAGTTAACTTTGGAGGTTTCACTTATGCTGCAACACGAGTTTCTGGTAACTTTAAGCTCTATGTGTCCTGTACTCATTTGGACATAATTGTATTCATCGTCCCATAGGACTTAACGTTGGAGGCTTTCCCTTATCCTGAAAGACGAGTGTCTGGTAACTTAAAGCTCTATGTGTACTGTACTCATTTAGACATAATTTTATTCATCGTACGATATGACTCAACGTTGGCGGTTTTCTCTTATACTGAGAGATGAGTCTCTGGTAGCTTTAACCTCTAATGGTAGTGTACTCATTTCGACATAATTTTATTCATCGTCCGATATGACTTAACTTTGGCGGTTTTCCCTTACACTGAAGGAGGAGTGTCTGGTAACTTTAAGCTCTATGTGTCCTGTACTCATTTGGATATAATTATATTCATTGTCCGATATGACTTAACGTTGGCGGTTTTCCCTTATACTGAAAGACGAGTGTGCGGTACTCATTTGGACATAACTTTATTCATTGTCCGATATGACTTAACGTTGGCTTTTTTCCTTATCCTGAAAGACGAGTGACTGGTAACATTAAGTTCTATGTGTCCCGTACTCATTTGGACATAATTTCATTCATCGTTGATATGACTTAACGTTGGAGGTTTTCCCTTATACTGAAAGAGGAGTGTCTGGTAACTTTAAGCTCTATGTGTCCTGTACTCATTTGGACATAATTTTATTCATCGTCCGATGTGACATAACGTTGGAGGTTTTCCTTATCCTGAAAGACGAGTGTCTGGTAACTTTAAGCTCTATGTGTCCTGTACTCATTTGGACATAATTTTATTCATCGTCCGATATGACTCAACGTTGGCGGTTTTCTCTTATACTGAAAGACCAGTGTCTGGTAACTTTAAGCTCTATGTGTCCTGTACTCATTTTGACATAATTTTATTCATCGTCCGATATGACTTAACCTTGTCTGTTTTCTCTTATCCTGAAAGACCAGTGTCTGGTAACTTTAAGCTCTATGTGCCCTGTACTCATTTGGACATCATTTTATTCACTGTCCGTTATGATTTAACGTTGGCGGTTTTCTCTTATCCTGAAAGACCAGTGTCTGGTAACTTTAAGCTCTATGTGCCCTGTACTCATTTGGCCATCATTTTTTTCATCGTCCGATATGACTTAACCTTGGCTGTTTTCTCTTATCCTGAAAGACCAGTGTCTGGTAACTTTAAGCTCTTTATTCACTGTCCGATATGATTTAACGTTGGCGGTTTTCTGTTATACCGAAAGACCAGTGTCTGGTAACTTTAAGCTCTATGTCTCCTGTACTCATTTGGACATAATTTTGTTCATGGTCCGATATGATTTAACGTTGGCGGTTTTCCTTATCCTGAAAGACGAGTGTCTGGTAACTTTAAGCTCTATGTGTCCTGTACTCATTTGGACAAAATTTTATTCATCGTCCGATATGACTTAACTTTGGCGGTTTTCCCTTATTCTGAAAGAGGAGTGTCTAGTATCTTTAAGCTCTATGTGTCCTGTACTCATTTGGAGATAATTTTATTCATCGTCCCATAGGACTTAACGTTGGAGGTTTTCCCTTATCCTGAAAGACGAGTGTCCGGTTACTTTAAGCTCTATGTGTCCTGTACTCATTTGAACGTAATTTTATTCATTGTCCGATATTACTTAACGTTGGCGGTTTTCCCTTATCCTGAAAGACGAGTGTCTGGTAACTTCAAGCTCTCTATGTTCTGTACTCATTTGGACATAATTTTGTTCATCGTCCGATATGACTTAACGTTGGAGGTTTTCCCTTATCCTAAAACACGAGTGTCTAGTAACTTTAAGCTCTGTGTGTCCTGTACTCATTTGGACATAATTTTATTCATCGTCCGATATGACTTAACGTTGGCGGTTTTCCCTTATTCTAAAACACGAGTGTCTAGTAACTTTAAGCTCTATGTGTCCTGTACTCATTTGGACATAATTTTATTCATCGTCCGATATGACAACGTTGGAGATTTTCTCTTATCCTAAAGCACAAGTGTCTAGTAACTTTAACCTCTATGTGTCCGGTACTCATTTGGACATAATTTTATTCATCGTCCGATATGACTTAACTTTAGCGGTTTTCCCTTTTACTGAAAGAGCAGTGTCTGGTAACTGTAAGTTCTATATGTCCTTTACTCATTTGGACATAATTTTATTCATCGTCCGATATGACTTAACTTTGGCGGTTTTTCCTTATACTGAAAGAGGAGTGTCTGGTAACCTTTACCTCTATGTATCCGGTACTCATTTGGACATAATTTTATTCATTGTCCGATATGACTTAAAGTTGTCGGCTTTCCTAATCCTGAAAGACGAGTGTCTGGTAACTTTAAGCTTAATGTCTCCGGTACTCATTTGGACATAATTTTATTCATCGTCTGATATGACTTAACGTTTAAGGTTTTCCCTTATCCTGAAAGACGAGTGTCTGGTTACTTTAAGCTCTATGTGTCCTGTACTCATTTGAACGTAATTTTATTCATTGTCCGATATTACATAACGTTGGCGGTTTTCCCTTATCCTGAAAGACGAGTGTCTGGTAACTTCAAGCTCTATATATTCTGTACTCATTTGGAAATAATTTTGTTCATAGTCCGATATGACTTATCGTTGGAGGTTTTCCCTTATCCTAAAACACGAGTGTCTAGTAACTTTAAGCTCTATGTGTCCTGTATTCATTTGGACATAATTTCATTCATCGTCCGATATGACTTAACGTTGGCGGTTTTCCCTGATGCTAAAACACGAGTGTCTAGTAACTTTAAGCTCTATGTGTCCTGTACTCATTTGGACATAATTTTATTCATCGTCTGATATGACAACGTTGGAGGTTTTCTCTTATCCTAAAACACGAGTGCTGTAACTTTAACCTCTATGTGTCCGGTACTCATTTCGACATAGTTTTATTCATCATCCGATATGACTTAACTTTGGCGGTTTTCCCTTATACTGAAAGAGGAGTGTCTGGTAACTTCAAGCTCTATGTGTCCTGTACTCATTTGAACATCTTTTCATTCATCGTCCGATATGACTTTACGTTGCCGGTTTTCCCTTATCCTGAAAGATGAGTGTCTGGAAACTTTAAGCTCTATGTGTCCTGTACTCATTTGAACGTAATTTTATTCATTGTCCGATATGACTTAACTTTGGAGATTTTCCTTATGCTGAAAGATGAATGTCTGGTAACTCAAAGCTTTATGTGTCCTGGGCTCATTTCGACATAATTTTATTCATCGTATGATATGACTTAACATTGGAGATTTTCCTTATCCTGAAAGACGAGTGTCTGGTAGCTCTAAGCTCTATGTGCCCTATACTCGTTTGAACATCATTTTATTCATTGTCCGATATTACTTAACGTTGGAGGTTTTCCCTTATCCTAAAACACGAGTGTGTAGTAACTATAAGCTCTATGTGTCCCTTACTCATTTGGACATAATTTTATTCATTGTCCGATATGACTTAACGTTTGAGGTTTTCCCTTATCCTGAAAGACGAGTGTCTGGTGACTTTAAGCTCTAAGTGTCCTGTACTCATTTGGACATAATTTTATTCATTGTCCGCATTGACTTAACATTGGAGGTTTTCTCTTATACTGAAAGACGAATGCCTGGTAACTTTAAGCTCTATGTGTCCTGTACTCATTTGGACATAATTTTATTCATCGTCCGATATGACTTAACGTTGGCGGTTTTCCCTTATCCTGAAAGACGAGTGTCTGGTAACTTTAAGCTCTATGTGTCCTGTACTCATTTTGACATAATTGTATTCATCGTCCGATATGACTTAACGTTGGCGGTTTTCCCTTATCCGAAAAGGCAAGTGTCTGGTACCTTTAAGATCTAAGTGTCCTGTACTCATTTGGTCATCATTTTATTCATCGTCCGATATGACTTAACGTTGGCGGTTATCCCTTATCCTGAAAGACGAGTGTCTGGTAACTTTAAGCTCTTTATGTCCTTTACTCATTTGAACATCTTTTCATTCATCGTCCGAAATGACTTAAAGTTGCCAATTTTCCCTTATCCTGAAAGATGAGTGTCTGGTAACTTTAAGCTCTATGTGTCCTGTACTCATTTGGACATAATTTTATTCATCGTCCGATATGACTTAACGTTGGAGGTTTTCTCTTATACTGAACGACGAATGTCGGGTAACTTTAAGCTCTATGTGTCCTGTAATCATTTGGACATAATTTTATTCATTGTCCGATATGATTTAACGTTGGAGGTATTCTCTTATACTGAAAGACGAGTGACTGGTAACTTTAAGCTCTATGTGTCCTGTACTCATTTTGACATAATTTTATTCATCTTCGATATGACTTAAAATTGGTGGTTTTTCCTTATCCTGAAAGACGAGTGACTGGTAACTTAAAGCTCTATGTGTCCTGTACTCATTTTGACATAATTTTATTCATCGTCCGATATGACTTAACCTTGGCGGCTTTCCTTTATCCTGAAAGACGAGTGTCTGGTAACTTTAAGCTCTATGTGTCCTGTACTCATTTTGACATAATATTATTCATCGTCCGATATGACTTAACGTTGGCGGTTTTCCCTTATCCTAAAAGATGAGTGTCTGGTAACTTTAAGCTCTATGTGTCCTGTACTCATTTGGACATAATTTTATTCATCGTCCGATATGACTTAACGTTGGAGGTTTTCTCTTATACTGAACGAAGAATGTCGGGTAACTTTAAGCTCTATGTGTCCTGTAATCATTTGGACATAATTTTATTCATTGTCCGATATGATTTAACGTTGGAGGTATTCTCTTATACTGAAAGACGAGTGACTGGTAACTTTAAGCTCTATGTGTCCTGTACTCATTTTGACATAATTTTATTCATCTTCGATATGACTTAAAATTGGTGGTTTTTCCTTATCCTGAAAGACGAGTGACTGGTAACTTAAAGCTCTATGTGTCCTGTACTCATTTTGACATAATTTTATTCATCGTCCGATATGACTTAACCTTGGCGGCTTTCCTTTATCCTGAAAGACGAGTGTCTGGTAACTTTAAGCTCTATGTGTCCTGTACTCATTTTGACATAATATTATTCATCGTCCGATATGACTTAACGTTGGCGGTTTTCCCTTATCCTAAAAGACAAGTGTCTAGTAACTTTAAGATCTAAGTGTCCTGTACTCATTTGGACATCATTTTATTCATCGTCCGATATGACTTAACGTTGGCGGTTTTCCCTTATCCTGAAATTACGAGTGTCTGGTAACTTTAAGCTCTTTATGTCCTTTACTCATTTGAACATCTTTTCATTCATCGTCCGATATGACTTAACGTTGCCGGTTTTCCCTTATCCTGAAAGATGAGTGTCTGGTAACTTTAAGCTCTATGTGTCCTGTACTCATTTGGAAATAATTTTATTCATCGTCCGATATGACTTAACGTTGGAGGTTTTCTCTTATACTGAAAGACGAGTGTCTGGTAACCTTAAGCTCTATGTGTCCTGTACTCATTTGGACATAATTTTATTCATTGTCCGATATGATTTAACGTTGGAGGTATTCTCTTATACTGAAAGACGAGTGACTGGTAACTTTGACCTCTATGTGTCCGGTACTCATTTTGACATAATTTTATTCATCGTCCGATATGACTCAACGTTGGCGGTTTTCCCTTATACTGAAAGAGGAGTGTCTGGTAACTTTGACCTCTATGTGTCCGCTACTCATTTGGAGATAATTTTATTCATCGTTCGATATGACTTAACGTTGGCGGTTTTCCTTATCCTGAAAGACGAGTGTCTGGTAACTTTAAGCTCTATGTGCCCTGTACTCATTTTGACATAATTTTATTCATCGTTCGATATGACTTAAACTTGGTAATTTTTTCTTATCCTGAAAGACGAGTGTCTGGTAACTTTAAGCTCTATGTGTCCTGTACTCATTTTGACATAATTTTATTCATCGTCCGATATGACTTAACGTTGGCGGTTTTCCCTTATCCTAAAAGACAAGTGTCTGGTAACTTTAAGATCTAAGTGTCCTGTACTCATTTGGACATCATTTTATTCATCGTCCGATATGACTTAACGTTGGCGGTTTTCCCTTATCCTGAAAGACGAGTGTCTGGTAACTTTGACCTCTATGTGTCCGGTACTCATTTGAACATCTCTTCATTCATCGTCCGATATGACTTAACGTTGCCGGTTTTCCCTTATCCTGAAAGATGAGTGTCTGGTAACTTTAAGCTCTATGTGTCCTGTACTCATTTGGACATAATTTTATTCATCGTCCGATATGACTTAACGTTGGAGGTTTTCTCTTATACTGAAAGACGAGTGTCTGGTAACCTTAACCTCTATGTGTCCTGTACTCATTTGGACATAATTTTATTCATTGTCCGATATGATTTAACGTTGGAGGTATTCTCTTATACTGAAAGACGAGTGACTGGTAACTTTAAGCTCTATGTGTCCTGTACTCATTTTGACATAATTTTATTCATCGTCTGATATGACTTAACCTTGGCGGCTTTCCTTTATCCTGAAAGACGAGTGTCTGGTAACCTTAAGCTCTATGTGTCCTGTACTCATTTTGACATAATTTTATTCATCGTCCGATATGACTTAACTTTGCCGGTTTTCCCTTATCCTAAAAGACAAGTGTCTGGTAACTTTAAGCTCTTTATGTCCCTTACTCATTTGAACATCTTTTCATTCATCGTTCGATATGACTTAACGTTGCCGGTTTTACCTTATTCTGAAAGATGAGTGTCTGGTAACTTTAAGCCCTATGTGTCCTGTACTCATTTGGACATAATTTTATTCATCGTCCGATATGACTCAACGTTGGCGGTTTTCCCTTATACTGAAAGAGGAGTGTCTGGTAACTTTGACCTCCATGTGTCCGGTACTCATTTGGACATAATTTTATTCATCGTTCGATATGACTCAACGTTGGCGGTTTTCCTTATCCTGAAAGACGAGTGTCTGTTAACTTTAAGCTCGATGTGTCCTGTACTCATTTTGACATAATTTTATTCATCGTTCGATATCACTTAAACTTGGTGGTTTTTCCTTAACCTGAAAGACGAGTGTCTGGTAACTTTAACCTCTATGTGTCCTGTACTCATTTTGACATAATTTTATTCATCGTTCGATATGACTTAAACTTGGTGGTTTTTCCTTATCCTGAAAGACGAGTGACTGGTAACTTTAAGCTCTATGTGTCCTGTACTCATTTGGAGATAATTTTATTCATCGTCCGATATGACTCAACGTTGGCGGTTTTCCCTTATACTGAAAGATGAATGTCTGGTAACTTTGAGCTCTATGTGTCCGGTACTCATTTGAACATAATTTTATTCATCGTCCGATATGACTTAAACTTGGTGGTTTTTCCTTATCCTGAAAGACGAGTGACTGGTAACTTTTAGCTCTATGTGTCCTGTACTCATTTTGACATAATTTTATTCATCGTCCGATATGACTCAACGTTGGCGGTTTTCCCTTATACTGAAAGAGGAGTGTCTGGTAACTTTGACTTCTATGTGTCCGGTACTCATTTGGACATAATTTTATTCATCGTTCGATATGACTTAACGTTGGCGGTTTTCCTTATCCTGAAAGACGAGTGTCTGGTAACTTTAAGCTCGATGTGTCCTGTACTCATTTTGACATAATTTTATTCATCGTCCGATATGACTCAACGTTGGCTGTTTTCCCTTATACTGAAAGAGGAGTGTCTGGTAACTTTGACCTCCATGTGTCCGGTACTCATTTGGACATAATTTTATTCATCGTCCGATATGACAACGTTGGAGGTTTTCTCTTATACTGAACGACGAGTGTCGGGTAACTTTAAGCTCTATGTGTCCTGTAATCATTTGGACATAATTTTATTCATTGTCCGATATGATTTAACGTTGGAGGTATTCTCTTATCCTGAAAGACGAGTGACTGGTAACTTAAAGCTCTATGTGTCCTGTACTCATTTTGACATAATTTTATTCATCGTCCGATATGACTTAACCTTGGCGGCTTTCCTTTATCCTGAAAGACGAGTGTCTGGTAACTTTAAGCTCTATGTGTCCTGTACTCATTTTGACATAATTTTATTCATCGTCCGATATGACTTAACGTTGGCGCTTTTCCCTTATCCTAAAAGACAAGTGTCTAGTAACTTTAAGATCTAAGTGTCCTGTACTCATTTGGACATCATTTTATTCATCGTCCGATATGACTTAACGTTGGCGGTTTTCCCTTATCCTGAAATTCGAGTGTCTGGTAACTTTAAGCTCTTTATGTCCTTTACTCATTTGAACATCTTTTCATTCATCGTCCGATATGACTTAACGTTGCCGGTTTTCCCTTATCCTGAAAGATGAGTGTCTGGTAACTTTAAGCTCTATGTGTCCTGTACTCATTTGGAAATAATTTTATTCATCGTCCGATATGACTTAACGTTGGAGGTTTTCTCTTATACTGAAAGACGAGTGTCTGGTAACCTTAAGCTCTATGTGTCCTGTACTCATTTGGACATAATTTTATTCATTGTCCGATATGATTTAACGTTGGAGGTATTCTCTTATACTGAAAGACGAGTGACTGGTAACTTTGACCTCTATGTGTCCGGTACTCATTTTGACATAATTTTATTCATCGTCCGATATGACTCAACGTTGGCGGTTTTCCCTTATACTGAAAGAGGAGTGTCTGGTATTTTTGACCTCTATGTGTCCGCTACTCATTTGGAGATAATTTTATTCATTGTTCGATATGACTTAACGTTGGCGGTTTTCCTTATCCTGAAAGACGAGTGTCTGGTAACTTTAAGCTCTATGTGTCCTGTACTCATTTTGACATAATTTTATTCATCGTTCGATATCACTTAAACTTGGTGGTTTTTCCTTATCCTGAAAGACGAGTGACTGGTAACTTTAAGCTCTATGTGTCCTGTACTCATTTTGACATAAAATTTATTCATCGTCCGATATGACTTAACCTTGGCGGCTTTCCTTTATCCTTAAAGACGAGTGTCTGGTAACTTTAAGCTCTTGTGTCCTGTACTCATTTGGACATAATTTTATTCATCGTTCGATATGACTTAAGGTTGGCGGTTTTCCTTATCCTGAAAGACGAGTGTCTGGTAACTTTAACCTCTATGTGTCCTGTACTCATTTTGACATAATTTTATTCATCGTTCGATATGACTTAAACTTGGTGGTTTTTCCTTATCCTGAAAGACGAGTGACTGGTAACTTTAAGCTCTATGTGTCCTGTACTCATTTTGACATAATTTTATTCATCGTCCGATATGACTTAACCTTGGCGGCTTTCCTTTATCCTGAAAGACGAGTGTCTGGCAACTATAAGCTCTATGTGTCCTGTACTCATTTGCACATAATTTTATTTATCGTCCGATATGAGTTAACTTTGGAGGTTTCACTTATGCTGCAACACGAGTTTCTGGTAACTTTAAGCTCTATGTGTCCTGTACTCATTTGGACATAATTGTATTCATCGTCCCATAGGACTTAACGTTGGAGGCTTTCCCTTATCCTGAAAGACGAGTGTCTGGTAACTTAAAGCTCTATGTGTACTGTACTCATTTAGACATAATTTTATTCATCGTACGATATGACTCAACGTTGGCGGTTTTCTCTTATACTGAGAGATGAGTCTCTGGTAGCTTTAACCTCTAATGGTAGTGTACTCATTTCGACATAATTTTATTCATCGTCCGATATGACTTAACTTTGGCGGTTTTCCCTTACACTGAAGGAGGAGTGTCTGGTAACTTTAAGCTCTATGTGTCCTGTACTCATTTGGATATAATTATATTCATTGTCCGATATGACTTAACGTTGGCGGTTTTCCCTTATACTGAAAGACGAGTGTGCGGTACTCATTTGGACATAACTTTATTCATTGTCCGATATGACTTAACGTTGGCTTTTTTCCTTATCCTGAAAGACGAGTGACTGGTAACATTAAGTTCTATGTGTCCCGTACTCATTTGGACATAATTTCATTCATCGTCCGATATGACTTAACGTTGGAGGTTTTCCCTTATACTGAAAGAGGAGTGTCTGGTAACTTTAAGCTCTATGTGTCCTGTACTCATTTGGACATAATTTTATTCATCGTCCGATGTGACATAACGTTGGAGGTTTTCCTTATCCTGAAAGACGAGTGTCTGGTAACTTTAAGCTCTATGTGTCCTGTACTCATTTGGACATAATTTTATTCATCGTCCGATATGACTCAACGTTGGCGGTTTTCTCTTATACTGAAAGACCAGTGTCTGGTAACTTTAAGCTCTATGTGTCCTGTACTCATTTTGACATAATTTTATTCATCGTCCGATATGACTTAACCTTGTCTGTTTTCTCTTATCCTGAAAGACCAGTGTCTGGTAACTTTAAGCTCTATGTGCCCTGTACTCATTTGGACATCATTTTATTCACTGTCCGTTATGATTTAACGTTGGCGGTTTTCTCTTATACTGAAAGACCAGTGTCTGGTAACTTTAAGCTCTATGTGCCCTGTACTCATTTGGCCATCATTTTTTTCATCGTCCGATATGACTTAACCTTGGCTGTTTTCTCTTATCCTGAAAGACCAGTGTCTGGTAACTTTAAGCTCTTTATTCACTGTCCGATATGATTTAACGTTGGCGGTTTTCTGTTATACCGAAAGATCAGTGTCTGGTAACTTTAAGCTCTATGTCTCCTGTACTCATTTGGACATAATTTTGTTCATGGTCCGATATGATTTAACGTTGGCGGTTTTCCTTATCCTGAAAGACGAGTGTCTGGTAACTTTAAGCTCTATGTGTCCTGTACTCATTTGGACAAAATTTTATTCATCGTCCGATATGACTTAACTTTGGCGGTTTTCCCTTATTCTGAAAGAGGAGTGTCTAGTATCTTTAAGCTCTATGTGTCCTGTACTCATTTGGAGATAATTTTATTCATCGTCCCATAGGACTTAACGTTGGAGGTTTTCCCTTATCCTGAAAGACGAGTGTCCGGTTACTTTAAGCTCTATGTGTCCTGTACTCATTTGAACGTAATTTTATTCATTGTCCGATATTACTTAACGTTGGCGGTTTTCCCTTATCCTGAAAGACGAGTGTCTGGTAACTTCAAGCTCTCTATGTTCTGTACTCATTTGGACATAATTTTGTTCATCGTCCGATATGACTTAACGTTGGAGGTTTTCCCTTATCCTAAAACACGAGTGTCTAGTAACTTTAAGCTCTGTGTGTCCTGTACTCATTTGGACATAATTTTATTCATCGTCCGATATGACTTAACGTTGGCGGTTTTCCCTTATTCTAAAACACGAGTGTCTAGTAACTTTAAGCTCTATGTGTCCTGTACTCATTTGGACATAATTTTATTCATCGTCCGATATGACAACGTTGGAGATTTTCTCTTATCCTGAAAGACGAGTGACTGGTAACTTTTAGCTCTATGTGTCCTGTACTCATTTTGACATAATTTTATTCATCGTCCGATATGACTCAACGTTGGCGGTTTTCCCTTATACTGAAAGAGGAGTGTCTGGTAACTTTGACTTCTATGTGTCCGGTACTCATTTGGACATAATTTTATTCATCGTTCGATATGACTTAACGTTGGCGGTTTTCCTTATCCTGAAAGACGAGTGTCTGGTAACTTTAAGCTCGATGTGTCCTGTACTCATTTTGACATAATTTTATTCATCGTCCGATATGACTTAACCTTGGCGGCTTTCCTTTATCCTGAAAGACGAGTGTCTGGTAACTTTAAGCTCTATGTGTCCTGTACTCATTTTGACATAATTTTATTCATCGTCCGATATGACTTAACGTTGGCGCTTTTCCCTTATCCTAAAAGACAAGTGTCTAGTAACTTTAAGATCTAAGTGTCCTGTACTCATTTGGACATCATTTTATTCATCGTCCGATATGACTTAACGTTGGCGGTTTTCCCTTATCCTGAAATTCGAGTGTCTGGTAACTTTAAGCTCTTTATGTCCTTTACTCATTTGAACATCTTTTCATTCATCGTCCGATATGACTTAACGTTGCCGGTTTTCCCTTATCCTGAAAGATGAGTGTCTGGTAACTTTAAGCTCTATGTGTCCTGTACTCATTTGGAAATAATTTTATTCATCGTCCGATATGACTTAACGTTGGAGGTTTTCTCTTATACTGAAAGACGAGTGTCTGGTAACCTTAAGCTCTATGTGTCCTGTACTCATTTGGACATAATTTTATTCATTGTCCGATATGATTTAACGTTGGAGGTATTCTCTTATACTGAAAGACGAGTGACTGGTAACTTTGACCTCTATGTGTCCGGTACTCATTTTGACATAATTTTATTCATCGTCCGATATGACTCAACGTTGGCGGTTTTCCCTTATACTGAAAGAGGAGTGTCTGGTATTTTTGACCTCTATGTGTCCGCTACTCATTTGGAGATAATTTTATTCATTGTTCGATATGACTTAACGTTGGCGGTTTTCCTTATCCTGAAAGACGAGTGTCTGGTAACTTTAAGCTCTATGTGTCCTGTACTCATTTTGACATAATTTTATTCATCGTCCGATATGACTTAACTTTAGCGGTTTTCCCTTTTACTGAAAGAGCAGTGTCTGGTAACTGTAAGTTCTATATGTCCTTTACTCATTTGGACATAATTTTATTCATCTTCCGATATGACTTAACTTTGGCGGTTTTTCCTTATACTGAAAGAGGAGTGTCTGGTAACCTTTACCTCTATGTGTCCGGTACTCATTTGGACATAATTTTATTCATTGTCCGATATGACTTAAAGTTGTCGGCTTTCCTAATCCTGAAAGACGAGTGTCTGGTAACTTTAAGCTTAATGTCTCCGGTACTCATTTGGACATAATTTTATTCATCGTCTGATATGACTTAACGTTAAAGTTTTCCCTTATCCTGAAAGACGAGTGTCTGGTTACTTTAAGCTCTATGTGTCCTGTACTCATTTGAACGTAATTTTATTCATTGTCCGATATTACATAACGTTGGCGGTTTTCCCTTATCCTGAAAGACGAGTGTCTGGTAACTTCAAGCTCTATATATTCTGTACTCATTTGGAAATAATTTTGTTCATAGTCCGATATGACTTATCGTTGGAGGTTTTCCCTTATCCTAAAACACGAGTGTCTAGTAACTTTAAGCTCTATGTGTCCTGTATTCATTTGGACATAATTTCATTCATCGTCCGATATGACTTAACGTTGGCGGTTTTCCCTGATGCTAAAACACGAGTGTCTAGTAACTTTAAGCTCTATGTGTCCTGTACTCATTTGGACATAATTTTATTCATCGTCTGATATGACAACGTTGGAGGTTTTCTCTTATCCTAAAACACGAGTGCTGTAACTTTAACCTCTATGTGTCCGGTACTCATTTCGACATAGTTTTATTCATCATCCGATATGACTTAACTTTGGCGGTTTTCCCTTATACTGAAAGAGGAGTGTCTGGTAACTTCAAGCTCTATGTGTCCTGTACTCATTTGAACATCTTTTCATTCATCGTCCGATATGACTTTACGTAGCCGGTTTTCCCTTATCCTGAAAGATGAGTGTCTGGAAACTTTAAGCTCTATGTGTCCTGTACTCATTTGAACGTAATTTTATTCATTGTCCGATATGACTTAACTTTGGAGATTTTCCTTATGCTGAAAGATGAATGTCTGGTAACTCAAAGCTTTATGTGTCCTGGGCTCATTTCGACATAATTTTATTCATCGTATGATATGACTTAACATTGGAGATTTTCCTTATCCTGAAAGACGAGTGTCTGGTAGCTCTAAGCTCTATGTGCCCTATACTCGTTTGAACATCATTTTATTCATTGTCCGATATTACTTAACGTTGGAGGTTTTCCCTTATCCTAAAACACGAGTGTGTAGTAACTATAAGCTCTATGTGTCCCTTACTCATTTGGACATAATTTTATTCATTGTCCGATATGACTTAACGTTTGAGGTTTTCCCTTATCCTGAAAGACGAGTGTCTGGTGACTTTAAGCTCTAAGTGTCCTGTACTCATTTGGACATAATTTTATTCATTGTCCGCATTGACTTAACATTGGAGGTTTTCTCTTATACTGAAAGACGAATGCCTGGTAACTTTAAGCTCTATGTGTCCTGTACTCATTTGGACATAATTTTATTCATCGTCCGATATGACTTAACGTTGGCGGTTTTCCCTTATCCTGAAAGACGAGTGTCTGGTAACTTTAAGCTCTATGTGTCCTGTACTCATTTTGACATAATTGTATTCATCGTCCGATATGACTTAACGTTGGCGGTTTTCCCTTATCCGAAAAGGCAAGTGTCTGGTACCTTTAAGATCTAAGTGTCCTGTACTCATTTGGTCATCATTTTATTCATCGTCCGATATGACTTAACGTTGGCGGTTATCCCTTATCCTGAAAGACGAGTGTCTGGTAACTTTAAGCTCTTTATGTCCTTTACTCATTTGAACATCTTTTCATTCATCGTCCGAAATGACTTAACGTTGCCAATTTTCCCTTATCCTGAAAGATGAGTGTCTGGTAACTTTAAGCTCTATGTGTCCTGTACTCATTTGGACATAATTTTATTCATCGTCCGATATGACTTAACGTTGGAGGTTTTCTCTTATACTGAACGACGAATGTCGGGTAACTTTAAGCTCTATGTGTGCTGTAATCATTTGGACATAATTTTATTCATTGTCCGATATGATTTAACGTTGGAGGTATTCTCTTATACTGAAAGACGAGTGACTGGTAACTTTAAGCTCTATGTGTCCTGTACTCATTTTGACATAATTTTATTCATCTTCGATATGACTTAAAATTGGTGGTTTTTCCTTATCCTGAAAGACGAGTGACTGGTAACTTAAAGCTCTATGTGTCCTGTACTCATTTTGACATAATTTTATTCATCGTCCGATATGACTTAACCTTGGCGGCTTTCCTTTATCCTGAAAGACGAGTGTCTGGTAACTTTAAGCTCTATGTGTCCTGTACTCATTTTGACATAATATTATTCATCGTCCGATATGACTTAACGTTGGCGGTTTTCCCTTATCCTAAAAGACAAGTGTCTAGTAACTTTAAGATCTAAGTGTCCTGTACTCATTTGGACATCATTTTATTCATCGTCCGATATGACTTAACGTTGGCGGTTTTCCCTTATCCTGAAATTCGAGTGTCTGGTAACTTTAAGCTCTTTATGTCCTTTACTCATTTGAACATCTTTTCATTCATCGTCCGATATGACTTAACGTTGCCGGTTTTCCCTTATCCTGAAAGATGAGTGTCTGGTAACTTTAAGCTCTATGTGTCCTGTACTCATTTGGAAATAATTTTATTCATCGTCCGATATGACTTAACGTTGGAGGTTTTCTCTTATACTGAAAGACGAGTGTCTGGTAACCTTAAGCTCTATGTGTCCTGTACTCATTTGGACATAATTTTATTCATTGTCCGATATGATTTAACGTTGGAGGTATTCTCTTATACTGAAAGACGAGTGACTGGTAACTTTGACCTCTATGTGTCCGGTACTCATTTTGACATAATTTTATTCATCGTCCGATATGACTCAACGTTGGCGGTTTTCCCTTATACTGAAAGAGGAGTGTCTGGTAACTTTGACCTCTATGTGTCCGCTACTCATTTGGAGATAATTTTATTCATCGTTCGATATGACTTAACGTTGGCGGTTTTCCTTATCCTGAAAGACGAGTGTCTGGTAACTTTAAGCTCTATGTGCCCTGTACTCATTTTGACATAATTTTATTCATCGTTCGATATGACTTAAACTTGGTAATTTTTTCTTATCCTGAAAGACGAGTGTCTGGTAACTTTAAGCTCTATGTGTCCTGTACTCATTTTGACATAATTTTATTCATCGTCCGATATGACTTAACGTTGGCGGTTTTCCCTTATCCTAAAAGACAAGTGTCTGGTAACTTTAAGATCTAAGTGTCCTGTACTCATTTGGACATCATTTTATTCATCGTCCGATATGACTTAACGTTGGCGGTTTTCCCTTATCCTGAAAGACGAGTGTCTGGTAACTTTGACCTCTATGTGTCCGGTACTCATTTGAACATCTCTTCATTCATCGTCCGATATGACTTAACGTTGCCGGTTTTCCCTTATCCTGAAAGATGAGTGTCTGGTAACTTTAAGCTCTATGTGTCCTGTACTCATTTGGACATAATTTTATTCATCGTCCGATATGACTTAACGTTGGAGGTTTTCTCTTATACTGAAAGACGAGTGTCTGGTAACCTTAACCTCTATGTGTCCTGTACTCATTTGGACATAATTTTATTCATTGTCCGATATGATTTAACGTTGGAGGTATTCTCTTATACTGAAAGACGAGTGACTGGTAACTTTAAGCTCTATGTGTCCTGTACTCATTTTGACATAATTTTATTCATCGTCTGATATGACTTAACCTTGGCGGCTTTCCTTTATCCTGAAAGACGAGTGTCTGGTAACCTTAAGCTCTATGTGTCCTGTACTCATTTTGACATAATTTTATTCATCGTCCGATATGACTTAACTTTGCCGGTTTTCCCTTATCCTAAAAGACAAGTGTCTGGTAACTTTAAGCTCTTTATGTCCTTTACTCATTTGAACATCTTTTCATTCATCGTTCGATATGACTTAACGTTGCCGGTTTTACCTTATTCTGAAAGATGAGTGTCTGGTAACTTTAAGCCCTATGTGTCCTGTACTCATTTGGACATAATTTTATTCATCGTCCGATATGACTCAACGTTGGCGGTTTTCCCTTATACTGAAAGAGGAGTGTCTGGTAACTTTGACCTCCATGTGTCCGGTACTCATTTGGACATAATTTTATTCATCGTTCGATATGACTCAACGTTGGCGGTTTTCCTTATCCTGAAAGACGAGTGTCTGGTAACTTTAAGCTCGATGTGTCCTGTACTCATTTTGACATAATTTTATTCATCGTTCGATATCACTTAAACTTGGTGGTTTTTCCTTAACCTGAAAGACGAGTGTCTGGTAACTTTAACCTCTATGTGTCCTGTACTCATTTTGACATAATTTTATTCATCGTTCGATATGACTTAAACTTGGTGGTTTTTCCTTATCCTGAAAGACGAGTGACTGGTAACTTTAAGCTCTATGTGTCCTGTACTCATTTGGAGATAATTTTATTCATCGTCCGATATGACTCAACGTTGGCGGTTTTCCCTTATACTGAAAGATGAATGTCTGGTAACTTTGAGCTCTATGTGTCCGGTACTCATTTGAACATAATTTTATTCATCGTCCGATATGACTTAAACTTGGTGGTTTTTCCTTATCCTGAAAGACGAGTGACTGGTAACTTTTAGCTCTATGTGTCCTGTACTCATTTTGACATAATTTTATTCATCGTCCGATATGACTCAACGTTGGCGGTTTTCCCTTATACTGAAAGAGGAGTGTCTGGTAACTTTGACTTCTATGTGTCCGGTACTCATTTGGACATAATTTTATTCATCGTTCGATATGACTTAACGTTGGCGGTATTCCTTATCCTGAAAGACGAGTGTCTGGTAACTTTAAGCTCGATGTGTCCTGTACTCATTTTGACATAATTTTTTCATCGTCCGATATGACTCAACGTTGGCTGTTTTCCCTTATACTGAAAGAGGAGTGTCTGGTAACTTTGACCTCCATGTGTCCGGTACTCATTTGGACATAATTTTATTCATCGTCCGATATGACAACGTTGGAGGTTTTCTCTTATACTGAACGACGAGTGTCGGGTAACTTTAAGCTCTATGTGTCCTGTAATCATTTGGACATAATTTTATTCATTGTCCGATATGATTTAACGTTGGAGGTATTCTCTTATACTGAAAGACGAGTGACTGGTAACTTTAAGCTCTATGTGTCCTGTACTCATTTTGACATAATTTTATTCATCGTTCGATATGACTTAAACTTGGTGGTTTTTCCTTATCCTGAAAGACGAGTGACTGGTAACTTTAAGCTCTATGTGTCCTGTACTCATTTGCACATAATTTTATTCATCGTCCGATATGAGTTAACGTTGGAGGTTTCACTTATGCTGCAACACGAGTTTCTGGTAACTTTAAGCTATATGTGTCCTGTACTCATTTGGACATAATTGTCTTCTTCGTCCCATAGGACTTAACGTTGGAGGCTTTCCCTTATCCTGAAAGACGAGTGTCTGGTAACTTAAAGCTCTATGTGTACCGTACTCATTTAGACATAATTTTATTCAACGTACGATATGACTCAACGTTGGCGGTTTTCTCTTATACTGAGAGATGAGTGTCTGGTAGCTTTAACCTCTAATGGTAGTGTACTCATTTCGACATAATTTTATTCATCGTCCGATATGACTTAACTTTGGCGGTTTTCCCTTACACTGAAGGAGGAGTGTCTGGTTACTTTAAGCTCTATGTGTCCTGTACTCATTTGGATATAATTATATTCATTGTCCGATATGACTTAACGTTGGCGGTTTTCCCTTATACTGAAAGAGGAGTATCTGGTAACTTTAAGCTCTATGTGTCCTGTACTCATTTGGACATAATTTTATTCATCGTCCGATGTGACTTAACGTTGGAGGTTTCCTTATCCTGAAAGACGAGTGTCTGGTAACTTTAAGCTCTAGGTGTCCTGTACTCATTTGGACATAATTTCATTCATCGTCCGATATGACTTAGCGTTGGAGGTTTTCCCGTATACTGAAAGAGGAGTGTCTGGTAACTTTAAGCTCTTTATGTCCTGTACTCATTTGAACAGAATTTTGTTCATTGTCCGATATGACTTAAACTTGGTGGTTTTTGCTTATCCTGAAAGACGAGTGACTGGTAACTTTAAGCTCTATGTATCCTGTACTCATTTTGACATAATTTTATTCATCGTCCGATATGACTTAACCTTGGCACCTTTCCTTTATCCTGAAAGACGAGTGTCTGGTAACTTTATGCTCTATGTTTCCTGTATTCATTTGCACATAATTTTATTCATCGTCCGATATGAGTTAACGTTGGAGGTTTCCCTTATCCTGCAACACGAGTGTCTGGTAACTTTAAGCTCAATGTGTCCTGTACTCATTTGGACATAATCTTATTCATTGTCCTATATGACAACGTTGGAGGTTTTCCCTTATCCTGAAAGACGAGTGTCTGGTAACTTTAAGCTCTATGTGTCCTGTACTCATTTGGACATAATTTTATTCATCGTCCGATATGAGTTAACGTTGGAGGTTTCCCTTAACCTGCAACACGAGTGTCTGGTAACTTTAAGCTCTATGTGTCCTGCACTCATTTGGACATAATTTTATTCATCGTCCGATATGACTCAACGTTGGCGGTTTTCCCTTATACTGAAAGATGAGTGTCTGGTAACTTTGAGCTCTATGTGTCCGGTACTCATTTGAACATAATTTTATTCATCGTCCGATATGACTTAACTTTGGCGGTTTTCCCTTATACTGAAAGAGGAGTGTCTGGTAACTTTAAGCTCACTGTCCTGTACTCATTTCGAGATAATTTAATTCATCGTCCTATAGGACTTAACGTTGGAGGTTTCCCTTATCCTGAAAGACGAGGGTCTGGTAACTTTAAGCTCTATATGTTCTTTACTCATTTGGACATAATTTTATTCATCGTACGATTTGACTCAACGTTGGCGGTTTTTCCTTATACTGAAAGACGAGTGTCTGGTAACCTTAACCTCTATGTGTCCGGTACTCATTTGGACATAATTTTATTCATTGTCCGATATGACTTAAAGTTGTCGGTTTTCCTTATCCTGAAAGATGAGTGTCTGGTAACTTTAAGCTTAATGTGTCCTGTACTCATTTAGACATAATGTTATTCATGGTCCGATATGACTTAACGTTGGAGGTTTTCCCTTATACTCAAAGACGAGTAACTGGTAACTTTATGCTCTATGTGTCCTGTACTCATTTGGACACAATTTTATTCATTGTCCGATATGACTTAACGTTGGCGGTTTTCCCTTATACTGAAAGAGGAGTGTCTGGTAAATTTAAGCTCTATGTGTCCTGCACTCATTTGGACATAATTTTATTCATCGTCCGATATGACTTAACGTTAAGGGTTTTCAATTATCCTGAAAGACGAGTGTCTGGTAACGTTAAGCTCTATGTGTGCTGTACTTATTTGGACATAATTTTATTTACTGTCCGATATGACTTAACGTTGGCGGTTTTCCCTTATCCTAAAAGACGAGTGTCTGGTAACTTTAAGCTCTTTATGTCCTGTACTCATTTGAACATCTTTTCATTCCTAGTCAGATATGACTTAACGTTGCGGGTTTTCCCTTATCCTGAAAGATGAGTGTCTGGTAACTTTAAGCTCTATGTGTCCTGTACTCATTTGGACATAATTTTATTCATCGTCCGATATGACTTAACGTTGGAGGTTTTCTCTTATACTGAAAGACGAGTGACTGGTAACTTTAAGCTCTATGTGCCCTGTACTCATTTGGACATCATTTTATTCACTGTCCGTTATGATTTAACGTTGGCGGTTTTCTCTTATACTGAAAGACCAGTGTCTGGTAACTTTAAGCTCTATGTGTCCTGTACTCATTTTGACATAATTTTATTCATCGTCCGATATGACTTAACCTTGTCTGTTTTCTCTTATCCTGAAAGACCAGTGTCTGGTAACTTTAAGCTCTATGTGCCCTGTACTCATTTGGACATCATTTTATTCACTGTCCGTTATGATTTAACGTTGGCGGTTTTCTCTTATACTGAAAGACCAGTGTCTGGTAACTTTAAGCTCTATGTGCCCTGTACTCATTTGGCCATCATTTTTTTCATCGTCCGATATGACTTAACCTTGGCTGTTTTCTCTTATCCTGAAAGACCAGTGTCTGGTAACTTTAAGCTCTTTATTCACTGTCCGATATGATTTAACGTTGGCGGTTTTCTGTTATACCGAAAGACCAGTGTCTGGTAACTTTAAGCTCTATGTCTCCTGTACTCATTTGGACATAATTTTGTTCATGGTCCGATATGATTTAACGTTGGCGGTTTTCCTTATCCTGAAAGACGAGTGTCTGGTAACTTTAAGCTCTATGTGTCCTGTACTCATTTGGACAAAATTTTATTCATCGTCCGATATGACTTAACTTTGGCGGTTTTCCCTTATTCTGAAAGAGGATTGTCTAGTATCTTCAAGCTCTATATGTTCTGTACTCATTTGGACATAATTTCGTTCATCGTCCGATATGACTTAACGTTGGAGGTTTTCCCTTATCCTAAAACACGAGTGTCTAGTAACTTTAAGCTCTATGTGTCCTGTACTCATTTGGACATAATTTTATTCATCGTCCGATATGACAACGTTGGAGATTTTCTCTTATCCTAAAGCACAAGTGTCTAGTAACTTTAACCTCTATGTGTCCGGTACTCATTTGGACATAATTTTATTCATCGTCCGATATGACTTAACTTTAGCGGTTTTCCCTTTTACTGAAAGAGCAGTGTCTGGTAACTGTAAGTTCTATATGTCCTTTCCTCATTTGGACATAATTTTATTCATCGTCCGATATGACTTAACTTTGGCGGTTTTTCCTTATACTGAAAGAGGAGTGTCTGGTAACCTTTTCCTCTATGTGTCCGGTACTCATTTGGACATAATTTTATTCATTGTCCGATATGACTTAAAGTTGTCGGCTTTCCTAATCCTGAAAGACGAGGGTCTGGTAACTTTAAGCTTAATGTCTCCGGTACTCATTTGGACATAATTTTATTCATCGTCTGATATGACTTAACGTTTAAGGTTTTCCCTTATCCTGAAAGACGAGTGTCTGGTTACTTTAAGCTCTATGTGTCCTGTACTCATTTGAACGTAATTTTATTCATTGTCCGATATTACATAACGTTGGCGGTTTTCCCTTATCCTGAAAGACGAGTGTCTGGTAACTTCAAGCTCTATATGTTCTGTACTCATTTGGAAATAATTTTGTTCATAGTCCGATATGACTTATCGTTGGAGGTTTTCCCTTATCCTAAAACACGAGTGTCTAGTAACTTTAAGCTCTATGTGTCCTGTATTCATTTGGACATAATTTCATTCATCGTCCGATATGACTTAACGTTGGCGGTTTTCCCTTATGCTAAAACACGAGTGTCTAGTAACTTTAAGCTCTATGTGTCCTGTACTCATTTGGACATAATTTTATTCATCGTCTGATATGACAACGTTGGAGGTTTTCTCTTATCCTAAAACACGAGTGCTGTAACTTTAACCTCTATGTGTCCGGTACTCATTTGGACGTAATTTTATTCATCATCCGATATGACTTAACTTTGGCGGTTTTCCCTTATGCTGAAAGAGGAGTGTCTGGTAACTTCAAGCTCTATGTGTCCTGTACTCATTTGAACATCTTTTCATTCATCGTCCGATATGACTTTACGTTGCCGGTTTTCCCTTATCCTGAAAGATGAGTGTCTGGAAACTTTAAGCTCTATGTGTCCTGTACTCATTTGAACGTAATTTTATTCATTGTCCGATATGACTTAACTTTGGAGATTTTCCTTATGCTGAAAGATGAATGTCTGGTAACTCAAAGCTTTATGTGTCCTGGGCTCATTTGGACATAATTTTATTCATCGTATGATATGACTTAACATTGGAGATTTTCCTTATCCTGAAAGACGAGTGTCTGGTAGCTCTAAGCTCTATGTGCCCTATACTCGTTTGAACATCATTTTATTCATTGTCCGATATTACTTAACGTTGGAGGTTTTCCCTTATCCTAAAACGCGAGTGTCTAGTAACTATAAGCTCTATGTGTCCCTTACTCATTTGGACATAATTTTATTCATTGTCCGATATGACTTAACGTTTGAGGTTTTCCCTTATCCTGAAAGACGAGTGTCTGGTGACTTTAAGCTCTAAGTGTCCTGTACTCATTTGGACATAATTTTATTCATTGTCCGCATTGACTTAACATTGGAGGTTTTCTCTTATACTGAAAGACGAATGCCTGGTAACTTTAAGCTCTATGTGTCCTGTACTCATTTGGACATAATTTTATTCATCGTCCGATATGACTTAACGTTGGCGGTTTTCCCTTATCCTGAAAGACGAGTGTCTGGTAACTTTAAGCTCTATGTGTCCTGTACTCATTTTGACATAATTGTATTCATCGTCCGATATGACTTAACGTTGGCGGTTTTCCCTTATCCGAAAAGGCAAGTGTCTGGTAACTTTAAGATCTAAGTGTCCTGTACTCATTTGGACATCATTTTATTCATCGTCCGATATGACTTAACGTTGGCGGTTATCCCTTATCCTGAAAGACGAGTGTCTGGTAACTTTAAGCTCTTTATGTCCTTTACTCATTTGAACATCTTTTCATTCATCGTCCGATATGACTTAACCTTGCCGGTTTTCCCTTATCCTGAAAGATGAGTGTCTGGTAACTTTAAGCTCTATGTGTCCTGTACTCATTTGGACATAATTTTATTCATCGTCCGATATGACTTAACGTTGGAGGTTTTCTCTTATACTGAACGACGAGTGTCGGGTAACTTTAAGCTCTATGTGTCCTGTAATCATTTGGACATAATTTTATTCATTGTCCGATATGATTTAACGTTGGTGGTATTCTCTTATACTGAAAGACGAGTGACTGGTAACTTTAAGCTCTATGTGTCCTGTACTCATTTTGACATAATTTTATTCATCTTCGATATGACTTAAACTTGGTGGTTTTTCCTTATCCTGAAAGACGAGTGACTGGTAACTTAAAGCTCTATGTGTCCTGTACTCATTTTGACATAATTTTATTCATCGTCCGATATGACTTAACCTTGGCGGCTTTCCTTTATCCTGAAAGACGAGTGTCTGGTAACTTTAAGCTCTATGTGTCCTGTACTCATTTTGACATAATTTTATTCATCGTCCGATATGACTTAACGTTGGCGGTTTTCCCTTATCCTAAAAGACAAGTGTCTAGTAACTTTAAGATCTAAATGTCCTGTACTCATTTGGACATCATTTTATTCATCGTCCGATATGACTTAACGTTGGCGGTTTTCCCTTATCCTGAAATTCGAGTGTCTGGTAACTTTAAGCTCTTTATGTCCTTTACTCATTTGAACATCTTTTCATTCATCGTCCGATATGACTTAACATTGCCGGTTTTCCCTTATCCTGAAAGATGAGTGTCTGGTAACTTTAAGCTCTATGTGTCCTGTACTCATTTGGAAATAATTTTATTCATCGTCCGATATGACTTAACGTTGGAGGTTTTCTCTTATACTGAAAGACGAGTGTCTGGTAACCTTAAGCTCTATGTGTCCTGTACTCATTTGGACATAATTTTATTCATTGTCCGATATGATTTAACGTTGGAGGTATTCTCTTATACTGAAAGACGAGTGACTGGTAACTTTGACCTCTATGTGTCCGGTACTCATTTTGACATAATTTTATTCATCGTCCGATATGACTCAACGTTGGCGGTTTTCCCTTATACTGAAAGAGGAGTGTCTGGTAACTTTGACCTCTATGTGTCCGCTACTCATTTGGAGATAATTTTATTCATCGTTCGATATGACTTAACGTTGGCGGTTTTCCTTATCCTGAAAGACGAGTGTCTGGTAACTTTATGCTCTATGTGTCCTGTACTCATTTTGACATAATTTTATTCATCGTTCGATATCACTTAAACTTGGTGGTTATTCGTTATCCTGAAAGACGAGTGACTGGTAACTTTAAGCTCTATGTGTCCTGTACTCATTTTGACATAAAATTTATTCATCGTCCGATATGACTTAACCTTGGCGGCTTTCCTTTATCCTTAAAGACGAGTGTCTGGTAACTTTAAGCTCTTGTGTCCTGTACTCATTTGGACATAATTTTATTCATCGTTCGATATGACTTAAGGTTGGCGGTTTTCCTTATCCTGAAAGACGAGTGTCTGGTAACTTTAACCTCTATGTGTCCTGTACTCATTTTGACATAATTTTATTCATCGTTCGATATGACTTAAACTTGGTGGTTTTTCCTTATCCTGAAAGACGAGTGACTGGTAACTTTAAGCTCTATGTGTCCTGTACTCATTTTGACATAATTTTATTCATCGTCCGATATGACTTAACCTTGGCGGCTTTCCTTTATCCTGAAAGACGAGTGTCTGGCAACTATAAGCTCTATGTGTCCTGTACTCATTTGCACATAATTTTATTTATCGTCCGATATGAGTTAACTTTGGAGGTTTCACTTATGCTGCAACACGAGTTTCTGGTAACTTTAAGCTCTATGTGTCCTGTACTCATTTGGACATAATTGTATTCATCGTCCCATAGGACTTAACGTTGGAGGCTTTCCCTTATCCTGAAAGACGAGTGTCTGGTAACTTAAAGCTCTATGTGTACTGTACTCATTTAGACATAATTTTATTCATCGTACGATATGACTCAACGTTGGCGGTTTTCTCTTATACTGAGAGATGAGTCTCTGGTAGCTTTAACCTCTAATGGTAGTGTACTCATTTCGACATAATTTTATTCATCGTCCGATATGACTTAACTTTGGCGGTTTTCCCTTACACTGAAGGAGGAGTGTCTGGTAACTTTAAGCTCTATGTGTCCTGTACTCATTTGGACATAACTTTATTCATTGTCCGATATGACTTAACGTTGGCGGTTTTCCTTATCCTGAAAGACGAGTGACTGGTAACATTAAGCTCTATGTGTCCCGTACTCATTTGGACATAATTTCATTCATCGTCCGATATGACTTAACGTTGGAGGTTTTCCCTTATACTGAAAGAGGAGTGTCTGGTAACTTTAAGCTCTATGTGTCCTGTACTCATTTGGACATAATTTTATTCATCGTCCGATGTGACATAACGTTGGAGGTTTTCCTTATCCTGAAAGACGAGTGTCTGGTAACTTTAAGCTCTATGTGTCCTGTACTCATTTGGACATAATTTTATTCATCGTCCGATATGACTCAACGTTGGCGGTTTTCTCTTATACTGAAAGACCAGTGTCTGGTAACTTAAAGCTCTATGTGTCCTGTACTCATTTTGACATAATTTTATTCATCGTCCGATATGACTTAACCTTGTCTGTTTTCTCTTATCCTGAAAGACCAGTGTCTGGTAACTTTAAGCTCTATGTGCCCTGTACTCATTTGGACATCATTTTATTCACTGTCCGTTATGATTTAACGTTGGCGGTTTTCTCTTATACTGAAAGACCAGTGTCTGGTAACTTTAAGCTCTATGTGCCCTGTACTCATTTGGCCATCATTTTTTTCATCGTCCGATATGACTTAACCTTGGCTGTTTTCTCTTATCCTGAAAGACCAGTGTCTGGTAACTTTAAGCTCTTTATTCACTGTCCGATATGATTTAACGTTGGCGGTTTTCTGTTATACCGAAAGACCAGTGTCTGGTAACTTTAAGCTCTATGTCTCCTGTACTCATTTGGACATAATTTTGTTCATGGTCCGATATGATTTAACGTTGGCGGTTTTCCTTATCCTGAAAGACGAGTGTCTGGTAACTTTAAGCTCTATGTGTCCTGTACTCATTTGGACAAAATTTTATTCATCGTCCGATATGACTTAACTTTGGCGGTTTTCCCTTATTCTGAAAGAGGAGTGTCTAGTATCTTTAAGCTCTATGTGTCCTGTACTCATTTGGAGATAATTTTATTCATCGTCCCATAGGACTTAACGTTGGAGGTTTTCCCTTATCCTGAAAGACGAGTGTCCGGTTACTTTAAGCTCTATGTGTCCTGTACTCATTTGAACGTAATTTTATTCATTGTCCGATATTACTTAACGTTGGCGGTTTTCCCTTATCCTGAAAGACGAGTGTCTGGTAACTTCAAGCTCTCTATGTTCTGTACTCATTTGGACATTATTTTGTTCATCGTCCGATATGACTTAACGTTGGAGGTTTTCCCTTATCCTAAAACACGAGTGTCTAGTAACTTTAAGCTCTGTGTGTCCTGTACTCATTTGGACATAATTTTATTCATCGTCCGATATGACTTAACGTTGGCGGTTTTCCCTTATTCTAAAACACGAGTGTCCAGTAACTTTAAGCTCTATGTGTCCTGTACTCATTTGGACATAATTTTATTCATCGTCCGATATGACAACGTTGGAGATTTTCTCTTATCCTAAAGCACAAGTGTCTAGTAACTTTAACCTCTATGTGTCCGGTACTCATTTGGACATAATTTTATTCATCGTCCGATATGACTTAACTTTAGCGGTTTTCCCTTTTACTGAAAGAGCAGTGTCTGGTAACTGTAAGTTCTATATGTCCTTTACTCATTTGGACATAATTTTATTCATCGTCCGATATGACTTAACTTTGGCGGTTTTTCATTATACTGAAAGAGGAGTGTCTGGTAACCTTTACCTCTATGTGTCCGGTACTCATTTGGACATAATTTTATTCATTGTCCGATATGACTTAAAGTTGTCGGCTTTCCTAATCCTGAAAGACGAGTGTCTGGTAACTTTAAGCTTAATGTCTCCGGTACTCATTTGGACATAATTTTATTCATCGTCTGATATGACTTAACGTTTAAGGTTTTCCCTTATCCTGAAAGACGAGTGTCTGGTTACTTTAAGCTCTATGTGTCCTGTACTCATTTGAACGTAATTTTATTCATTGTCCGATATTACATAACGTTGGCGGTTTTCCCTTATCCTGAAAGACGAGTGTCTGGTAACTTCAAGCTCTATATGTTCTGTACTCATTTGGAAATAATTTTGTTCATAGTCCGATATGACTTATCGTTGGAGGTTTTCCCTTATCCTAAAACACGAGTGTCTAGTAACTTTAAGCTCTATGTGTCCTGTATTCATTTGGACATAATTTCATTCATCGTCCGATATGACTTAACGTTGGCGGTTTTCCCTGATGCTAAAACACGAGTGTCTAGTAACTTTAAGCTCTATGTGTCCTGTACTCATTTGGACATAATTTTATTCATCGTCTGATATGACAACGTTGGAGGTTTTCTCTTATCCTAAAACACGAGTGCTGTAACTTTAACCTCTATGTGTCCGGTACTCATTTGGACATAATTTTATTCATCATCCGATATGACTTAACTTTGGCGGTTTTCCCTTATACTGAAAGAGGAGTGTCTGGTAACTTCAAGCTCTATGTGTCCTGTACTCATTTGAACATCTTTTCATTCATCGTCCGATATGACTTTACGTTGCCGGTTTTCCCTTATCCTGAAAGATGAGTGTCTGGAAACTTTAAGCTCTATGTGTCCTGTACTCATTTGAACGTAATTTTATTCATTGTCCGATATGACTTAACTTTGGAGATTTTCCTTATGCTGAAAGATGAATGTCTGGTAACTCAACGCTTTATGTGTCCTGGGCTCATTTCGACATAATTTTATTCATCGTATGATATGACTTAACATTGGAGATTTTCCTTATCCTGAAAGACGAGTGTCTGGTAGCTCTAAGCTCTATGTGCCCTATACTCGTTTGAACATCATTTTATTCATTGTCCGATATTACTTAACGTTGGAGGTTTTCCCTTATCCTAAAACACGAGTATGTAGTAACTATAAGCTCTATGTGTCCCTTACTCATTTGGACATAATTTTATTCATTGTCCGATATGACTTAACGTTTGAGGTTTTCCCTTATCCTGAAAGACGAGTGTCTGGTGACTTTAAGCTCTAAGTGTCCTGTACTCATTTGGACATAATTTTATTCATTGTCCGCATTGACTTAACATTGGAGGTTTTCTCTTATACTGAAAGACGAATGCCTGGTAACTTTAAGCTCTATGTGTCCTGTACTCATTTGGACATAATTTTATTCATCGTCCGATATGACTTAACGTTGGCGGTTTTCCCTTATCCTGAAAGACGAGTGTCTGGTAACTTTAAGCTCTATGTGTCCTGTACTCATTTTGACATAATTGTATTCATCGTCCGATATGACTTAACGTTGGCGGTTTTCCCTTATCCGAAAAGGCAAGTGTCTGGTAACTTTAAGATCTAAGTGTCCTGTACTCATTTGGTCATCATTTTATTCATCGTCCGATATGACTTAACGTTGGCGGTTATCCCTTATCCTGAAAGACGAGTGTCTGGTAACTTTAAGCTCTTTATGTCCTTTACTCATTTGAACATCTTTTCATTCATCGTCCGATAAGACTTAACGTTGCCAATTTTCCCTTATCCTGAAAGATGAGTGTCTGGTAACTTTAAGCTCTATGTGTCCTGTACTCATTTGGACATAATTTTATTCATCGTCCGATATGACTTAACGTTGGAGGTTTTCTCTTATACTGAACGACGAGTGTCGGGTAACTTTAAGCTCTATGTGTCCTGTAATCATTTGGACATAATTTTATTCATTGTCCGATATGATTTAACGTTGGAGGTATTCTCTTATACTGAAAGACGAGTGACTGGTAACTTTAAGCTCTATGTGTCCTGTACTCATTTTGACATAATTTTATTCATCTTCGATATGACTTAAACTTGGTGGTTTTTCCTTATCCTGAAAGACGAGTGACTGGTAACTTAAAGCTCTATGTGTCCTGTACTCATTTTGACATAATTTTATTCATCGTCCGATATGACTTAACCTTGGCGGCTTTCCTTTATCCTGAAAGACGAGTGTCTGGTAACTTTAAGCTCTATGTGTCCTGTACTCATTTTGACATAATTTTATTCATCGTCCGATATGACTTAACGTTGGCGGTTTTCCCTTATCGTAAAAGACAAGTGTCTAGTAACTTTAAGATCTAAGTGTCCTGTACTCATTTGGACATCATTTTATTCATCGTCCGATATGACTTAACGTTGGCGGTTTTCCCTTATCCTGAAATTCGAGTGTCTGGTAGCTTTAAGCTCTTTATGTCCTTTACTCATTTGAACATCTTTTCATTCATCGTCCGATATGACTTAACGTTGCCGGTTTTCCCTTATCCTGAAAGATGAGTGTCTGGTAACTTTAAGCTCTATGTGTCCTGTACTCATTTGGAAATAATTTTATTCATCGTCCGATATGACTTAACGTTGGAGGTTTTCTCTTATACTGAAAGACGAGTGTCTGGTAACCTTTAGCTCTATGTGTCCTGTACTCATTTGGACATAATTTTATTCATTGTCCGATATGATTTAACGTTGGAGGTATTCTCTTATACTGAAAGACGAGTGACTGGTAACTTTGACCTCTATGTGTCCGGTACTCATTTTGACATAATTTTATTCATCGTCCGATATGACTCAACGTTGGCGGTTTTCCCTTATACTGAAAGAGGAGTGTCTGGTAACTTTGACCTCTATGTGTCCGCTACTCATTTGGAGATAATTTTATTCATCGTTCGATATGACTTAACGTTGGCGGTTTTCCTTATCCTGAAAGACGAGTGTCTGGTAACTTTAAGCTCTATGTGTCCTGTACTCATTTTGACATAATTTTATTCATCGTTCGATATCACTTAAACTTGGTGGTTTTTCCTTATCCTGAAAGACGAGTGACTGGTAACTTTAAGCTCTATGTGTCCTGTACTCATATTGACATAAAATTTATTCATCGTCCGATATGACTTAACCTTGGCGGCTTTCCTTTATCCTTAAAGACGAGTGTATGGTAACTTTAAGCTCTTGTGTCCTGTACTCATTTGGACATAATTTTATTCATCGTTCGATATGACTTAAGGTTGGCGGTTTTCCTTATCCTGAAAGACGAGTGTCTGGTAACTTTAACCTCTATGTGTCCTGTACTCATTTTGACATAATTTTATTCATCGTTCGATATGACTTAAACTTGGTGGTTTTTCCTTATCCTGAAAGACGAGTGACTGGTAACTTTAAGCTCTATGTGTCCTGTACTCATTTTGACATAATTTTATTCATCGTCCGATATGACTTAACCTTGGCGGCTTTCCTTTATCCTGAAAGACGAGTGTCTGGCAACTATAAGCTCTATGTGTCCTGTACTCATTTGCACATAATTTTATTTATCGTCCGATATGAGTTAACTTTGGAGGTTTCACTTATGCTGCAACACGAGTTTCTGGTAACTTTAAGCTCTATGTGTCCTGTACTCATTTGGACATAATTGTATTCATCGTCCCATAGGACTTAACGTTGGAGGCTTTCCCTTATCCTGAAAGACGAGTGTCTGGTAACTTAAAGCTCTATGTGTACTGTACTCATTTAGACATAATTTTATTCATCGTACGATATGACTCAACGTTGGCGGTTTTCTCTTATACTGAGAGATGAGTCTCTGGTAGCTTTAACCTCTAATGGTAGTGTACTCATTTCGACATAATTTTATTCATCGTCCGATATGACTTAACTTTGGCGGTTTTCCCTTACACTGAAGGAGGAGTGTCTGGTAACTTTAAGCTCTATGTGTCCTGTACTCATTTGGATATAATTATATTCATTGTCCGATATGACTTAACGTTGGCGGTTTTCCCTTATACTGAAAGACGAGTGTGCGGTACTCATTTGGACATAACTTTATTCATTGTCCGATATGACTTAACGTTGGCGGTTTTCCTTATCCTGAAAGACGAGTGACTGGTAACATTAAGCTCTATGTGTCCCGTACTCATTTGGACATAATTTCATTCATCGTCCGATATGACTTAACGTTGGAGGTTTTCCCTTATACTGAAAGAGGAGTGTCTGGTAACTTTAAGCTCTATGTGTCCTGTCCTCATTTGGACATAATTTTATTCATCGTCCGATGTGACTTAACGTTGGAGGTTTTCCTTATCCTGAAAGACGAGTGTCTGGTAATTTTAAGCTCTATCTGTCCTGTACTCATTTGGACATAATTTTATTCATCGTCCGATATGACTCAACGTTGGCGGTTTTCCCTTACACTGAAAGAGGACTGTCTGGTAACTTTGACCTCTATGTGTCCGGTACTCATTTGGACATAATTTTATTCATCGTTCGATATGACTTACCGTTGGCGGTTTTACTTATCCTGAAAGACGAGTGTCTGTTAACTTTAAGCTCTATGTGTCCAGTACTCATTTTGACATAATTTTTTTCATCGTTCAATATGACTTAAACTTGGTGGTTTTTTCTTATCCTGAAAGACGAGTGACTGGTAACTTTAAGCTCTATGTATCCTGTACTCATTTTGACATAATTTTTTTCATCGTCCGATATGACTTAACCTTGGCGGCTTTCCTTTATCCTGAAAGACGAGTGTCTGGTAACTTTAAGCTCTATGTGTCGTGTATTCATTTGCACATAATTTTATTCATCGTCCGATATGAGTTAACGTTGGAGGTTTTCCTTATCCTGCAACACGAGTGTCTGGTAACTTTAAGCTCTATGTGTCCTGTACTCATTTGGACATAATCTTATTCATTGTCTGATATGACAACGTTGGAGGTTTTCCCTTATCCTGAAAGACGAGTGTCTGCTAACTTTAAGCTCTATGTGTCCTGTACTCATTTGGACATAATTTTATTCATCGTCCGATATGAGTTAATGTTGGAGGTTTCCCTTAACCTGCAACACGAGTGTCTGGTAACTTTAAGCTCTATGTGTCCGGTACTCATTTGGACATAATTTTATTCATCGTCCGATATGACTCAACGTTGGCGGTTTTCCCTTATACTGAAAGATGAGTGTCTGGTAACTTTGAGCTCTATGTGTCCGGTACTCATTTGGACATAATATTATTCATCGTCCGATATGACTTAACTTTGGCGGTTTTCCCTTATACTGAAAGAGGAGTGTCTGGTAACTTTAAGCTCACTGTCCTGTACTCATTTCGAGATAATTTAATTCATCGTCCTATAGGACTTAACGTTGGAGGTTTCCCTTATCCTGAAAGACGAGGGTCTGGTAACTTTAAGCTCTATATGTTCTTTACTCATTTGGACATAATTTTATTCATCGTACGATATGACTCAACGTTGGCGGTTTTTCCTTATACTGAAAGACGAGTGTCTGGTAACCTTAACCTCTATGTGTCCGGTACTCATTTGGACATAATTTTATTCATTGTTCGATATGACTTAAAGTTGTCGGTTTTTTTTATCCTGAAAGTTGAGTGTCTGGTAACTTTAAGCTTAATGTGTCCTGTACTCATTTAGACATAATTTTATTCATGGTCCGGTATGACTTAACGTTGGAGGTTTTCCCTTATACTCAAAGACGAGTAACTGGTAACTTTATGCTCTATGTCTCCTGTACTCATTTGGACATAATTTTATTCATTGTCCGATATGACTTAACGTTGGCGGTTTTCCCTTATACTGAAAGAGGAGTGTCTGGTAACTTTAAGCTCTATGTGTCCTGCACTCATTTGGACATAATTTTATTCATCGTCCTATATGACTTAACGTTGAGGGTTTTCCCTTATCCTGAAAAACGAGTGTCTGGTAACGTTAAGCTCTATGTGTGCTGTACTTATTTGGACATAATTTTATTCATTGTCCGATATGACTTAACGTTCGCGGTTTTCCCTTATCCTGAAAGACGAGTGTCTGGTAACTTTAAGCTCTTTATGTCCTGTACTCATTTGAACATCTTTTCATTCCTAGTCGGATATGACTTAACGTTGCGGGTTTTCCCTTATCCTGAAAGATGAGTGTCTGGTAACTTTAAGCTCTATGTGTCCTGTACTCATTTGGACATAATTTTATTCATCGTCCGATATGACTTAACGTTGGAGGTTTCCCTTCTCCTGAAAGGCGAGTGTCTGGTAACTTTAAGCTCTATGTGTCCTGCACTCATTTGGACATATTTTTATTCATTGTCCGATATGATTTAACGCTGGAGGTTTCTCTTATACTGAAAGACGAGTGACTGGTAACTTTAAGCTCTATGTGTCCTGTACTCATTTGGACATCATTTTATTCACTGTCCGTTATGATTTAACGTTGGCGGTTTTCTCTTATACTGAAAGACCAGTATCTGGTAACTTTAAGCTCTATGTGCCCTGTACTAATTTGGCCATCATTTTATTCATCGTCCGATATGACTTAACCTTGGCTGTTTTCTCTTATTCTGAAAGACCAGTGTCTGGTAACTTTAAGCTCTATGTGCCCTGTACTCATTTGGACATCTTTTTATTCACTGTCCGATATGATTTAACGTTGGCGGTTTTCTCTTATACTGAAAGACCAGTGTCTGGTAACTTTAAGCTCTATGTGTCCTGTACTCATTTGGACATAATTTTGTTCATGGTCCGATATGATTTAACGTTGGTGGTTTTCCTTGCCCTGAAAGACGACTGTCTGGTAACATTAAGCTCTATGTGTCCTGTACTCATTTGGACAGAATATTATTCATTGTCCGATATGACTTAACTTTGGCGGTTTTCCCTTATTCTGAAAGAGGAGTGTGTGGTAACTTTAAGCTCTATGTGTCCTGTACTCATTTGGAGATAATTTTATTCATCGTCCCATAGGACTTAAAGTTGGAGGTTTTCCCTTATCCTGAAAGACGAGTGTCCGGTTACTTTAAGCTCTATGTGCCCTGTACTCATTTGGACATCTTTTTATTCACTGTCCGATATGATTTAACGTTGGCGGTTTTCCCTTATCCTGAAAGACGAGTGTCTGGTAACTTCAAGCTCTATATGTTCTGTACTCATTTGGACATAATTTTGTTCATCGTCCGATATGACTTAACGTTGGAGGTTTTCCCTTATCCTAAAACACGAGTGTCTAGTAATTTTAAGCTCTGTGTGTCCGGTACTCATTTGGACATAATGTTATTCATCGTCCGATATGACTTAACGTTGGCGGTTTTCCCTTATTCTAAAACACGAGTGTCTAGTAACTTTAAGCTCTATGTGTCCTGTACTCATTTGGACATAATTTTATTCATCGTCCGATATGACAACGTTGGAGGTTTTCTCTTATCCTAAAACACAAGTGTCTAGTAACTTTAACCTCTATGTGTCCGGTACTCATTTGAACATAATTTTATTCATCGTCCGATATGACTTAACATTAGCGGTTTTCCCTTATACTGAAAGAGCAGTGTCTGGTAACTTTAAGTTCTATATGTCCTTTACTCATTTGGACATAATTTTATTCATCGTCCGATATGACCTAACTTTGGCGGTTTTCCCTTATAATGAAAGAGGAGTGTCCGGTAACCTTATCCTCTATGTGTCCGGTACTCATTTGGACATAATTTTATTCATTGTCCGATATGACTTAAAGTTGTCGGCTTTCCTAATCCTGAAAGACGAGTGTCTGGTAACTTTAAGCTTAATATGTCCTGTACTCATTTGGACATAATTTTATTCATCGTCCGATATGACATAACGTTGGAGGTTTTCCCTTATACTCAAAGACGAGTGACTGGTAACTTTAAGCTCTATGTGTTCTGTACTCATTTGGACATAATTTTATTCATTGTCCGATATGACTTAACGTTGGTGGTTTTGCTTATCCTGAAGGACGAGTGTCTAGTAACTTTAAGCTCTGTGTGTCCTGTACTCATTTGGACATAATTTTATTCATCGTCCGATATGACTTAACGTTGGAGGTTTTCCCTTATCCTAAAACACGAGTGACTAGTAACTATAAGCTCTATGTGTCCCTTACTCATTTGGATATAATTTTATTCATTGTCCGATATGACTTAACGTTGGAGGTTTTCCCTTATCCTGAAAGACGAGTGTCTGGTGACTTTAAGCTCTAAGTGTCCTGTACTCATTTGGACATAATTTTATTCATTGTCCGATATGACTTAACATTGAAGGTTTTCCCTTATAGTGAAAGACGAATGCCTTGGAGCTTTAAGCTCTATGTGTCCTGTACTCATTTGGACATAATTTTATTCATTGTCCGATACTACTTAACGTTGGAGGTATTCCCTTATCCTGGAAGACGAGTGTCTGGTAACTTTAAGCTCTATGTGTCCTGTATTCATTTTGACATAATTTTATTCATCGTCCGATATGACTTAACTTTGGCGGTTTTCCCTTATCCTGAAAGACGAGTGTCTGGTAACTTTAAGCTCTTTATGTCCTTTACTCATTTGAACATCTTTTCATTCATCGTCCGATATGACTTAACGTTGCCGGTTTTCCCTTATCCTGAAATATGAGTGTCTGGTAACTTTAAGCTCTTTATGTCCTTTACTCATTTGAACATCTTTTCATTCATCGTCCGATATGACTTAACCTTGCCGGTTTTCCCTTATCCTGAAAGATGAGTGTCTGGTAACTTTAAGCTCTATGTGTCCTGTACTCATTTGGACATAATTTTATTCATCGTCCGATATGACTTAACGTTGGAGGTTTTCTCTTATACTGAAAGACGAGTGTCGGGTAACTTTAAGCTCTATGTGTCCTGTATTCATTTGGACATAATTTTATTCATTGTCCGATATGATTTAACGTTGGAGGTATTCTCTTATACTGAAAGACGAGTGACTGGTAAGTTTAAGCCTTATGTGTCCAGTACTCATTTTGACATAATTTTATTCATCGTCCGATATGACTCAACGTTGGCGGTTTTCCCTTATACTGAAAGAGGAGTGTCTGGTAACTTTGACCTCTATGTGTCCGGTACTCATTTGGACATAATTTCATTCATCGTTCGATATGACTTAACGTTGGCGGTTTTCCTTATCCTGAAAGACGAGTTTCTGGTAACTTTAAGCTCTATGTGTCCTGTACTCATTTTGACATAATTTTATTCATCGTTCGATATGACTTAAACTTGGTAATATTTTCTTATCCTGAAAGACGAGTGTCTGGTAACTTTAAGCTCTATGTGTCCTGTACTCATTTTGACATAATTTTATTCATCGTCCGATATGACTTAACGTTGGCGGTTTTCCCTTATCCTAAAAGACAAGTGTCTGGTAACTTTAAGATCTAAGTGTCCTGTACTCATTTGGACATCATTTTATTCATCGTCCGATATGACTTAACGTTGGCGGTTTTCCCTTATCCTGAAAGACGAGTGTCTGGTAACTTTAAGCTCTTTATGTCCTTTACTCATTTGAACATCTCTTCATTCATCGTCCGATATGACTTAACGTTGGCGGTTTTCCTTATCCTGAAAGATGAGTGTCTGGTAACTTTAAGCTCTATGTGTCCTGTACTCATTTGGACATAATTTTATTCATCGTCCGATATGACTTAACGTTGGAGGTTTTCTCTTATACTGAAAGACGAGTGTCTGGTAACCTTAAGCTCTATGTGTCCTGTACTCATTTGGACATAATTTTATTCATTGTCCGACATGATTTAACGTTGGAGGTATTCTCTTATACTGAAAGACGAGTGATTGGTAACTTTGACCTCTATGTGTCCGGTACTCATTTGGACATAATTTTATTCATTGTCCGATATGACTTAACGTTGGCGGTTTTCTTATCCTGAAAGACGAGTGTCCGGTAACTTTAAGCTCTATGTGTCCTGTACTCATTTTGACATAATTTTATTCATCGTTCGATATGACTTAAACTTGGTGGTGTTTCCTTATCCTGAAAGACGAGTGACTGGTAACTTTAAGCTCTATGTGTCCTGTACTCATTTTGACATAATTTTATTCATCGTCCGATATGACTTAACCTTGGCGGCTTTCCTTTATCCTGAAAGACGAGTGTCTGGTAACTTTAAGCTCTATGTGTCCTGTACTCATTTTGACATAATTTTATTCATCGTCCGATATGACTTAACTTTGCCGGTTTTCCCTTATCCTAAAAGACAAGTGTCTGGTAACTTTAAGCTCTTTATGTCCTTTACTCATTTGAACATCCTTTCATTCATCGTTCGATATGACTTAACGTTGCCGGTTTTCCCTTATCCTGAAAGATGAGTGTCTGGTAACTTTAAGCTCTATGTGTCCTGTACTCATTTGGACATAATTTTATTCATCGTCCGATATGATTTAACGTTGGAGGTATTCTCTTATACTGAAAGACGAGTGACTGGTAACCTTAAGCTCTATGTGTCCTGTACTCATTTTGACATAATTTTATTCATCGTCCGATATGACTCAACGTTGGCGGTTTTCCCTTATACTGAAAGAGGAGTGTCTGGTAACTTTGACCTCTATGTGTCCGGTACTCATTTGGACATAATTTTATTCATCGTTCGATATGACTTAACGTTGGCGGTTTTCCTTATCCTGAAAGACGAGTGTCTGGTAACTTTAAGCTCGATGTGTCCTGTACTCATTTTGACATAATTTTATTCATCGTCCGATATGACTCAACGTTGGCGGTTTTCCCTTATACTGAAAGAGGAGTGTCTGGTAACTTTGACCTCCATGTGTCCGGTACTCATTTGGACATAATTTTTTTCATCGTTCGATATGACTCAACGTTGGCGGTTTTCCTTATCCTGAAAGACGAGTGTCTGGTAACTTTAAGCTCGATGTGTCCTGTACTCATTTTGACATAATTTTATTCATCGTTCGATATCACTTAAACTTGGTGGATTTTCCTTATCCTGAAAGACGAGTGTCTGGTAACTTTAACCTCTATGTGTCCTGTACTCATTTTGACATAATTTTATTCATCGTTCGATATGACTTAAACTTGGTGGTTTTTCCTTATCCTGAAAGACGAGTGACTGGTAACTTTAAGCTCTATGTGTCCTGTACTCATTTTGACATAATTTTATTCATCGTCCGAAATGACTTAACCTTGGCGGCTTTCCTTTATCCTGAAAGACGTGTGTCTGGCAACTTTAAGCTCTATGTGTCCTGTACTCATTTGGACATAATTGTATTCATCGTCCCATAGGACTTAACGTTGGAGGCTTTCCCTTATCCTGAAAGACGAGTGTCTGGTAACTTAAAGCTCTATGTGTACTGTACTCATTTAGACATAATTTTATTCATCGTCCGATATGACTTAGCTTTGGCGGTTTTCCCTTACACTGAAGGAGCAGTGTCTGGTAACTTTAAGCTCTATGTGTCCTGTACTCATTTGGATATAATTATATTCATTGTCCGATATGACTTAACGTTGGCGGTTTTCCCTTATACTGAAAGAGGAGTGTCTGGTAACTTTAAGCTCTATGTGTCCTGTACTCATTTGGACATAATTTTATTCATCGTCCGATGTGACTTAACGTTGGAGGTTTTCCTTATCCTGAAAGACGAGTGTCTGGTAACTTTAATCTCTATGTGTCCTGTACTCATTTGGACATAATTTCATTCATCGTCCGATATGACTTAGCGTTGGAGGTTTTCCCTTATACTGAAAGAGGAGTGTCTGGTAACTTTAAGCTCTTTATGTCCTGTACTCATTTGAACAGAATTTTGTTCATTGTCCGATATGACTTAACGTTGGAGGTTTCCCTTATCCTGAAAGACGAGTGTCTGGTAACTTTAAGCTCTATGTGTCCTGTACTCATTTTGACATAATTTTTTTCATCGTTCGATATGACTTAAACTTGGTGGTTTTTGCTTATCCTGAAAGACGAGTGACTGGTAACTTTAAGCTCTATGTATCCTGTACTCTTTTTGACATAATTTTATTCAGCGTCCGATATGACTTAACCTTGGCACCTTTCCTTTATCCTGAAAGACGAGTGTCTGGTAACTTTAAGCTCTATGTGTCCTGTATTCATTTGCACATAATTTTATTCATCGTCCGATAGGAGTTAACGTTGGAGGTTTCCCTTATCCTGCAACACGAGTGTCTGGTAACTTTAAGCTCTATGTGTCCTGTACTCATTTGGACATAATCTTATTCATTGTCCGATATGACAACGTTGGAGGTTGTCCCTTATTCTGAAAGGCGAGTGTCTGGTAACTTTAAGCTCTATGTGTCCTGTACTCATTTGGACATAATTTTATTCATCGTCCGATATGAGTTAACGTTGGAGGTTTCCCTTAACCTGCAACACGAGTGTCTGGTAACTTTAAGCTCTATGTGTCCTGTAATCATATGGACATAATTTTATTCATCGTCCGATATGACTCAACGTTGGCGGTTTTCCCTTATACTGAAAGATGAGTGTCTGGTAACTTTGAGCTCTATGTGTCCGGAACTCATTTGGACATAATTTTAGTCATCGTCCGATATGACTTAACTTTGGCGGTTTTCCCTTATACTGAAAGAGGAGTGCCTGGTAACTTTAAGCTCACTGTCCTGTACTCATTTCGAGATAATTTAATTCATCGTCCTATAGGACTTAACGTTGGAGGTTTCCCTTATCCTGAAAGACGAGGGTCTGGTAACTTTAAGCTCTATATGTTCTTTACTCATTTGGACATAATTTTATTCATCGTACGATTTGACTCAACGTTGGTGGTTTTTCCTTACACTGAAAGACGAGTGTCTGGTAACCTTAACCTCTATGTGTCCGGTACTCATTTGGACATAATTTTATTCATTGTCCGATATGACTTAAAGTTGTCGGTTTTCCTTATCCTGAAAGATGAGTGTCTGGTAACTTTAAGCTTAATGTGTCCTGTACTCATTTAGACATAATTTTATTCATGGTCCGATATGACTTAACGTTGGAGGTTTTCCCTTATACTCAAAGACGAGTAACTGGTAACTTTATGCTCTATGTGTCCTGTACTCATTTGGACATAATTTTATTCATTGTCCGATATGACTTAACGTTGGCGGTTTTCCCTTATACTGAAAGAGGAATGTCTGGTAAATTTAAGCTCTATGTGTCCTGCACGCATTTGGACATAATTTTATTCATCGTCCGATATGACTTAACGTTGAGGGTTTTCCCTTATCCTGAAAGACGAGTGTCTGGTAACGTAAAGCTCTATGTGTGCTGTACTTATTTGGACATAATTTTATTCACTGTCCGATATGACTTAACGTTGGCGGTTTTCCCTTATCCTGAAAGACGAGTGTCTGGTAACTTTAAGCTCTTTATGTCCTGTACTCATTTGAACATCTTTTCATTCCTAGTCAGATATGACCTAACGTTGCGGGTTTTCCCTTATCCTGAAAGATGAGTGTCTGGTAACTTTAAGCTCTATGTGTCCTGTACTCATTTGGACATAATTTTATTCATCGTCCGATATTACTTAACGTTGGAGGTTTTCTCTTATACTGAAAGACGAGTGACTGGTAACTTTAAGCTCTATGTGTCCTGTACTCATTTGGACAGAATTTTATTCATTGTCCGATATGACTTAACGTTGGAGGTTTGCCTTCTCCTGAAAGACGACTGTCTGGTAACTTTAAGCTCTATGTGTCCTGCACTCATTTGGACATATTTTTATTCATTGTCCGATATGATTTAACGCTGGAGGTTTTCTCTTATACAGAAAGACGAGTGACTGGTAACTTTAAGCTCTATGTGTCCTGTACTCATTTTGACATAATTTTATTCATCGTCCGATATGACTTAACCTTGTCTGTTTTCTCTTATCCTGAAAGACCAGTGTCTGGTAACTTTAAGCTCTATGTGCCCTGTACTCATTTGGACATCATTTTATTCACTGTCCGTTATGATTTAACGTTGGCGGTTTTCTCTTATACTGAAAGACCAGTGTCTGGTAACTTTAAGCTCTATGTGCCCTGTACTCATTTGGCCATCATTTTTTTCATCGTCCGATATGACTTAACCTTGGCTGTTTTCTCTTATCCTGAAAGACCAGTGTCTGGTAACTTTAAGCTCTATGTGCCCTGTACTCATTTGGACATCTCTTTATTCACTGTCCGATATGATTTAACGTTGGCGGTTTTCTTTTATACCGAAAGACCAGTGTCTGGCAACTTTAAGCTCTATGTCTACTGTACTCATTTGGACATAATTTTGTTCATGGTCCGATATGATTTAACGTTGGCGGTTTTCCTTATCCTAAAGACGAGTGTCTGGTAACTTTAAGCTCTGTGTGTCCTGTACTCATTTGGACAGAATTTTATTCATCGTCCGAAAAGACTTAACTTTGGGGGTTTTCCCTTATTCTGAAAGAGGAGTGTCTAGTAACTTTAAGCTCTATGTGTCCTTACTCATTTGGAGATAATTTTATTCTTCGTCCCATAGGACTTAACGTTGGAGGTTTTCCCTTATCCTGAAAGACGAGTGTCCGGTTACTTTAAGCTCTATGTGTCCTGTACTCATTTGAACGTAATTTTATTCATTGTCCGATATTATTTAACGTTGGCGGTTTTCCCTTATCCTGAAAGACGAGTGTCTGGTAACTTCAAGCTCTATATGTTCTGTACTCATTTGGACAGAATTTTGTTCATCGTCCGCTATGACTTAACGTTGGAGGTTTTCCCTTATCCTAAAACACGAGTGTCTAGTAACTTTAAGCTCTGTGTGTCCTGTACTCATTTGGACATAATTTTATTCATCGTCCGATATGACTTAACGTTGGCGGTTTTCCCTTATTCTAAAACACGAGTGTCTAGTAACTTTAAGCTCTATGTGTCCTGTACTCATTTGGACATAATTTTATTCATCGTCCAATATGACAACGTTGGAGATTTTCTCTTATCCTAAAACACAAGTGTCTAGTAACTTTAACCTCTATGCGTCCGGTACTCATTTGGACATAATTTTATTCATCGTCCGATATGACTTAACTTTAGCGTTTTTCCCTTTTACTGAAAGAGCAGTGTCTGGTAACTGTAAGTTCTATATGTCCTTTACTCATTTGGACATAATTTTATTCATCGTCCGATATGACTTAACTTTGGCGGTTTTTCCTTATACTGAAAGAGGAGTGTCTGGTAACCTTTACCTCTATGTGTCCGGTACTCATTTGGACATAATTTTATTCATTGTCCGATATGACTTAAAGCTGTCGGCTTTCCTAATCCTGAAAGACGAGTGTCTGGTAACTTTAAGCTTAATGTCTGCGGTACTCGTTTGGACATAATTTTATTCATCGTCTGATATGACTTAACGTTTAAGGTTTTCCCTTATCCTGAAAGACGAGTGTCTGGTTACTTTAAGCTCTATGTGTCCTGTACTCATTTGAACGTAATTTTATTCATTGTCCGATATTACATAACGTTGGCGGTTTTCCCTTATCCTGAAAGACGAGTGTCTGGTAACTTCAAGCTCTATATGTTCTGTACTCATTTGGAAATAATTTTGTTCATAGTCCGATATGACTTATCGTTGGAGGTTTTCCCTTATCCTAAAACACGAGTGTCTAGTAACTTTAAGCTCTATGTGTCCTGTATTCATTTGGACATAATTTCATTCATCGTGCGATATGACTTAACGTTGGCGGTTTTCCCTTATGCTAAAACACGAGTGTCTAGTAACTTTAAGCTCTATGTGTCCTGTACTCATTTGGACATAATTTTATTCATCGTCTGATATGACAACGTTGGAGGTTTTCTCTTATCCTAAAACACGAGTGCTGTAACTTTAACCTCTATGTGTCCTGTAATCATTTTGACATAATTTTATTCATCGTCCGATATGACTTAACCTTGGCGGCTTTCTTTTATCCTGAAAGACGAGTGTCTGGTAACTTTAAGCTCTATGTGTCCTGTACTCATTTTGACATAATTTTATTCATCGTCCGATATGACTTAACGTTGGCGGTTTTCCCTTATCCTAAAAGACAAGTGTCTAGTAACTTTAAGATCTAAGTGTCCTGTACTCATTTGGACATCATTTTATTCATCGTCCGATATGACTTAACCTTGGCGGTTTTCCCTTATCCTGAAATTCGAGTGTCTGGTAACTTTAAGCTCTTTATGTCCTTTACTCATTTGAACATCTTTTCATTCATCGTCCGATATGACTTAACGTTGCCGGATTTCCCTTATCCTGAAAGATGAGTGTCTGGTAACTTTAAGCTCTATGTGTCCTGTACTCATTTGGAAATAATTTTATTCATCGTCCGATATGACTTAACGTTGGAGGTTTTCTCTTATACTGAAAGACGAGTGTCTGGTAACCTTAAGCTCTATGTGTCCTGTACTCATTTGGACATAATTTTATTCATTGTCCGATATGATTTAACGTTGGAGGTATTCTCTTATACTGAAAGACGAGTGACTAGTAACTTTGACCTCTATGTGTCCGGTACTCATTTTGACATAATTTTATTCATCGTCCGATATGACTCAACGTTGGCGGTTTTCCCTTATACTGAAAGAGGAGTGTCTGGTAACTTTGACCTCTATGTGTCCGGTACTCATTTGGACATAATTTTATTCATCGTTCGATATGACTTAACGTTGGCGGTTTTCCTTATCCTGAAAGACGAGTGTCTGGTAACTTTAAGCTCTATGTGTCCTGTACTCATTTTGACATAATTTTATTCATCGTTCGATATCACTTAAACTTGGTGGTTTTTCCTTATCCTGAAAGACGAGTGACTGGTAACTTTAAGCTCTATGTGTCCTGTACTCATTTTGACATAAAATTTATTCATCGTCCGATATGACTTAACCTTGGCGGCTTTCCTTTATCCTGAAAGACGAGTGTCTGGTAACTTTAAGCTCTTGTGTCCTGTACTCATTTGGACATAATTTTATTCATCGTTCGATATGACTTAAGGTTGGCGGTTTTCCTTATCCTGAAAGACGAGTGTCTGGTAACTTTAACCTCTATGTGTCCTGTACTCATTTTGACATAATTTTATTCATCGTTCGATATGACTTAAACTTGGTGGTTTTTCCTTATCCTGAAAGACGAGTGACTGGTAACTTTAAGCTCTATGTGTCCTGTACTCATTTTGACATAATGTTATTCATCGTCCGATATGACTTAACCTTGGCGGCTTTCCTTTATCCTGAAAGACGAGTGTCTGGCAACTATAAGCTCTATGTGTCCTGTACTCATTTGCACATAATTTTATTCATCGTCCGATATGAGTTAACGTTGGAGGTTTCACTTATGCTGCTACACGAGTTTCTGGTAACTTTAAGCTCTATGTGTCCTGTACTCATTTGGACATAATTGTGTTCATCGTCCCATAGGACTTAACGTTGGAGGCTTTCCCTTATCCTGAAAGACGAGTGTCTGGTAACTTAAAGCTCTATGTGTACTGTACTCATTTAGACATAATTTTATTCATCGTACGATATGACTCAACGTTGGCGGTTTTCTCTTATACTGAGAGATGAGTCTCTGGTAGCTTTAACCTCTAATGGTAGTGTACTCATTTCGACATAATTTTATTCATCGTCCGATATGACTTAACTTTGGCGGTTTTTCCTTACACTGAAGGAGGAGTGTCTGGTAACTATAAGCTCTATGTGTCCTGTACTCATTTGGATATAATTATATTCATTGTCCGATATGACTTAACGTTGGCGGTTTTCCCTTATACTGAAAGACGAGTGTGCGGTACTCATTTGGACATAACTTTATTCATTGTCGGATATGACTTAACGTTGGCGGTTTTCCTTATCCTGAAAGACGAGTGACTGGTAACATTAAGCTCTATGTGTCCTGTACTCATTTGGACATAATTTCATTCATCGTCCGATATGACTTAACGTTGGAGGTTTTCCTTATCCTGAAAGAGGAGTGTCTGGTAACTTTAAGCTCTATGTGTCCTGTACTCATTTGGACATAATTTTATTCATCGTCCGATATGACTCAACGTTGGCGGTTTTCCCTTAAACTGAAAGAGGACTGTCTGGTAACTTTAACCTCTATGTGTCCGGTACTCATTTGGACATAATTTTATTCATCGTTCGATATGACTTAACGTTGGCGGTTATCCTTATCCTGAAAGACGAGTGTCTGTTAACTTTAAGCTCTATGTGTCCAGTACTCATTTTGACATAATTTTTTTCATCGTTCGATATGACTTAAACTTGGTGGTTTTTTCTTATCCTGAAAGACGAGTGACTGGTAACTTTAAGCTCTATGTATCCTGTACTCATTTTGACATAACTTTATTCATCGTCCGATACGACTTAACCTTGGCGGCTTTCCTTTATCCTGAAAGACGAGTGTCTGGTAGCTTTAAGCTCTATGTGTCGTGTATTCATTTGCACATAATTTTATTCATCGTCCGATATGAGTTAACGTTGGAGGTTTCCCTTATCCTGCAACACGAGTGTCTGGTAACTTTAAGCTCTATGTGTCCTGTACTCATTTGGTCATAATCTTATTCATTGTCCGATATGACAACGTTGGAGGTTTTCCCTTATCCTGAAAGACGAGTGTCTGGTAACTTTAAGCTCTATGTGTCCTGTACTCATTTGGACATAATTTTATTCATCGTCCGATATGAGTTAACGTTGGAGGTTTCCCTTCACCTGCAACACGAGTGTCTGGTAACTTTAAGCTCTATGTGTCCTGTACTCATTTGGACATAATCTTATTCATTGTCCGATATGACAACGTTGGAGGTTTTCCCTTATCCTGAAAGACGAGTGTCTGGTAACTTTAAGCTCTATGTGTCCTGTACTCATTTGGACATAATTTTATTCATCGTCCGATATGACTCAACGTTGGCGGTTTTCCCTTATACTGAAAGATAAGTGTCTGGTAACTTTTAGCTATATGTGTCCGGTACTCATTTGGACATAATATTATTCATCGTCCGATATGACTTAACTTTGGCGGTTTTCCCTTATACTGAAAGAGGAGTGTCTGGTAACTTTAAGCTCACTGTCCTATACTCATTTGGACATAATTTTATTCATTGTCCGATATGGCTTAACGTTGGCGGTTTTCCCTTTACTGAAAGAGGAGTGTCTGGTAACTTTAAGCTCTATGTGTCCTGCACTCATTTGGACATAATTTTATTCATCGTCCGATATGACTTAACGTTGAGGGTTCTCCCTTATCCTGAAAAACGAGTGTCTGGTAACGTTAAGCTCTATGTGTGCTGTACTTATTTTAACATAATTTTATTCATTGTCCGATATGACTTAACGTTCGCGGTTTTCCCTTATCCTGAAAGACGAGTGTCTGGTAACTTTAAGCTCTTTATGTCCTGTACTCATTTGAACATCTTTTCATTCCTAGTCCGATATGACTTAACGTTGCGGGTTTTCCCTTATCCTGAAAGATGAGTGTCTGGTAACTTTAAGCTCTATGTGTGCTGTACTTATTTGGACATAATTTTATTCATTGTCCGATATGACTTAACGTTCGCGGTTTTCCCTTATCCTGAAAGACGAGTGTCTGGTAACTTTAAGCTCTTTATGTCCTTTACTCATTTGAACATCTTTTCATTCATCGTCCGATATGACTTAACGTTGCCGGATTTCCCTTATCCTGAAAGATGAGTGTCTGGTAACTTTAAGCTCTATGTGTCCTGTACTCATTTGGAAATAATTTTATTCATCGTCCGATATGACTTAACGTTGGAGGTTTTCTCTTATACTGAAAGACGAGTGTCTGGTAACCGTAAGCTCTATGTGTCCTGTACTCATTTGGACATAATTTTATTCATTGTCCGATATGATTTAACGTTGGAGGTATTCTCTTATACTGAAAGACGAGTGACTAGTAACTTTGACCTCTATGTGTCCGGTACTCATTTTGACATAATTTTATTCATCGTCCGATATGACTCAACGTTGGCGGTTTTCCCTTATACTGAAAGAGGAGTGTCTGGTAACTTTGACCTCTATGTGTCCGGTACTCATTTGGACATAATTTTATTCATCGTTCGATATGACTTAACGTTGGCGGTTTTCCTTATCCTGAAAGACGAGTGTCTGGTAACTTTAAGCTCTATGTGTCCTGTACTCATTTTGACATAATTTTATTCATCGTTCGATATCACTTAAACTTGGTGGTTTTTCCTTATCCTGAAAGACGAGTGACTGGTAACTTTAAGCTCTATGTGTCCTGTACTCATTTTGACATAAAATTTATTCATCGTCCGATATGACTTAACCTTGGCGGCTTTCCTTTATCCTGAAAGACGAGTGTCTGGTAACTTTAAGCTCTTGTGTCCTGTACTCATTTGGACATAATTTTATTCATCGTTCGATATGACTTAAGGTTGGCGGTTTTCCTTATCCTGAAAGACGAGTGTCTGGTAACTTTAACCTCTATGTGTCCTGTACTCATTTTGACATAATTTTATTCATCGTTCGATATGACTTAAACTTGGTGGTTTTTCCTTATCCTGAAAGACGAGTGACTGGTAACTTTAAGCTCTATGTGTCCTGTACTCATTTTGACATAATTTTATTCATCGTCCGATATGACTTAACCTTGGCGGCTTTCCTTTATCCTGAAAGACGAGTGTCTGGCAACTATAAGCTCTATGTGTCCTGTACTCATTTGCACATAATTTTATTCATCGTCCGATATGAGTTAACGTTGGAGGTTTCACTTATGCTGCTACACGAGTTTCTGGTAACTTTAAGCTCTATGTGTCCTGTACTCATTTGGACATAATTGTATTCATCGTCCCATAGGACTTAACGTTGGAGGCTTTCCCTTATCCTGAAAGACGAGTGTCTGGTAACTTAAAGCTCTATGTGTACTGTACTCATTTAGACATAATTTTATTCATCCTACGATATGACTCAACGTTGGCGGTTTTCTCTTATACTGAGAGATGAGTCTCTGGTAGCTTTAACCTCTAATGGTAGTGTACTCATTTCGACATAATTTTATTCATCGTCCGATATGACTTAACTTTGGCGGTTTTTCCTTACACAGAAGGAGGAGTGTCTGGTAACTATAAGCTCTATGTGTCCTGTACTCATTTGGATATAATTATATTCATTGTCCGATATGACTTAACGTTGGCGGTTTTCCCTTATACTGAAAGACGAGTGTGCGGTACTCATTTGGACATAACTTTATTCATTGTCGGACATGACTTAACGTTGGCGGTTTTCCTTATCCTGAAAGACGAGTGACTGGTAACATTAAGCTCTATGTGTCCTGTACTCATTTGGACATAATTTCATTCATCGTCCGATATGACTTAACGTTGGAGGTTTTCCCTTATACTGAAAGAGGAGTGTCTGGTAACTTTAAGCTCTATGTGTCCTGTACTCATTTGGACATAATTTTATTCATCGTCCGATGTGACTTAACGTTGGAGGTTTTCCTTATCCTGAAAGACGAGTGTCTGGTAACTTTAAGCTCTATGTGTCCTGTACTCATTTGGACATAATTTTATTCATCGTCCGATATGACTCAACGTTGGCGGTTTACCCTTAAACTGAAAGAGGACTGTCTGGTAACTTTAACCTCTATGTGTCCGGTACTCATTTGGACATGATTTTATTCATCGTTCGATATGACTTAACGTTGGCGGTTTTCCTTATCCTGAAAGACGAGTGTCTGTTAACTTTAAGCTCTATGTGTCCTGTACTCATTTGGACATAATTTTATTCATTGTCCGATATGATTTAACGTTGGAGGTATTCTCTTATACTGAAAGACGAGTGATTGGTAACTTTGACCTCTATGTGTCCGGTACTCATTTGGACATAGTTTTATTCATCGTTCGATATGACTTAACGTTGGCGGTTTTCTTATCCTGAAAGACGAGTGTCCGGTAACTTTAAGCTCTATGTGTCCTGTACTCATTTTGACATAATTTTATTCATCGTTCGATATGACTTAAACTTGGTGGTGTTTCCTTATCCTGAAAGACGAGTGACTGGTAACTTTAAGCACTATGTGTCCTGTACTCATTTTGACATAATTTTATTCATCGTCCGATATGACTTAACCTTGGCGGCTTTCCTTTATCCTGAAAGACGAGTGTCTGGTAACTTTAAGCTCTATGTGTCCTGTACTCATTTTGACATAATTTTATTCATCGTCCGATATGACTTAACTTTGCCGGTTTTCCCTTATCCTAAAAGACAAGTGTCTGGTAACTTTAAGCTCTTTATGTCCTTTACTCATTTGAACATCCTTTCATTCATCGTTCGATATGACTTAACGTTGCCGGTTTTCCCTTATCCTGAAAGATGAGTGTCTGGTAACTTTAAGCTCTATGTGTCCTGTACTCATTTGGACATAATTTTATTCATCGTCCGATATGATTTAACGTTGGAGGTATTCTCTTATACTGAAAGACGAGTGACTGGTAACCTTAAGCTCTATGTGTCCTGTACTCATTTTGACATAATTTTATTCATCGTCCGATATGACTCAACGTTGGCGGTTTTCCCTTATACTGAAAGAGGAGTGTCTGGTAACTTTGACCTCTATGTGTCCGGTTCTCATTTGGACATAATTTTATTCATCGTTCGATATGACTTAACGTTGGCGGTTTTCCTTATCCTGAAAGACGAGTGTCTGGTAACTTTAAGCTCGATGTGTCCTGTACTCATTTTGACATAATTTTATTCATCGTCCGATATGACTCAACGTTGGCGGTTTTCCCTTATACTGAAAGAGGAGTGTCTGGTAACTTTAACCTCCATGTGTCCGGTACTCATTTGGACATAATTTTTTTCATCGTTCGATATGACTCAACGTTGGCGGTTTTCCTTATCCTGAAAGACGAGTGTCTGGTAACTTTAAGCTCGATGTGTCCTGTACTCATTTTGACATAATTTTATTCATCGTTCGATATCACTTGAACTTGGTGGATTTTCCTTATCCTGAAAGACGAGTGTCTGGTAACTTTAACCTCTATGTGTCCTGTACTCATTTTGACATAATTTTATTCATCGTTCGATATGACTTAAACTTGGTGGTTTTTCCTTATCCTGAAAGACGAGTGACTGGTAACTTTAAGCTCTATGTGTCCTGTACTCATTTTGACATAATTTTATTCATCGTCCGATATGACTTAACCTTGGCGGCTTTCCTTTATCCTGAAAGACGAGTGTCTGGCAACTTTAAGCTCTATGTGTCCTGTACTCATTTGGAAATAATTTTATTCATCGTCCCATAGGACTTAACGTTGGAGGCTTTCCCTTATCCTGAAAGACGAGTGTCTGGTAACTTAAAGCTCTATGTGTACTGTACTCATTTAGACATAATTTTATTCATCGTACGATATGACTCAACGTTGGCGGTTTTCTCTTATACTGAGAGATGAGTGTCTGGTAGCTTTAACCTCTAATGGTAGTGTACTCATTTCGACATAATTTTATTCATCGTCCGATATGACTTAACTTTGGCGGTTTTCCCTTACACTGAAGGAGGAGTGTCTGGTAACTTTAAGCTCTATGTGTCCTGTACTCATTTGGATATAATTATATTCATTGTCCGATATGACTTAACGTTGGCGGTTTTCCCTTATACTGAAAGAGGAGTGTCTGGTAACTTTAAGCTCTATGTGTCCTGTACTCATTTGGACATAATTTTATTCATCGTCCGATGTGACTTAACGTTGGAGGTTTTCCTTATCCTGAAAGACGAGTGTCTGGTAACTTTAAGCTCTATGTGTCCTGTACTCATTTGGACATAATTTCATTCATCGTCCGATATGACTTAGCGTTGGAGGTTTTCCCTTATACTGAAAGAGGAGTGTCTGGTAACTTTAAGCTCTTTATGTCCTGTACTCATTTGAACAGAATTTTGTTCATTGTCCGATATGACTTAACGTTGGAGGTTTCCCTTATCCTGAAAGACGAGTGTCTGGTAACTTTAAGCTCTATGTGTCCTGTACTCATTTTGACATAATTTTTTTCATCGTTCGATATGACTTAAACTTGGTGGTTTTTGCTTATCCTGAAAGACGAGTGACTGGTAACTTTAAGCTCTATGTATCCTGTACTCTTTTTGACATAATTTTATTCAGCGTCCGATATGACTTAACCTTGGCACCTTTCCTTTATCCTGAAAGACGAGTGTCTGGTAACTTTAAGCTCTATGTGTCCTGTATTCATTTGCACATAATTTTATTCATCGTCCGATATGAGTTAACGTTGGAGGTTTCCCTTATCCTGCAACACGAGTGTCTGGTAACTTTAAGCTCTATGTGTCCTGTACTCATTTGGACATAATCTTATTCATTGTCCGATATGACAACGTTGGAGGTTTTCCCTTATCCTGAAAGACGAGTGTCTGGTAACTTTAAGCTCTATGTGTCCTGTACTCATTTGGACATAATTTTATTCATCGTCCGATATGAGTTAACGTTGGAGGTTTCCCTTAACCTGCAACACGAGTGTCTGGTAACTTTAAGCTCTATGTGTCCTGTACTCATATGGACATAATTTTATTCATCGTCCGATATGACTCAACGTTGGCGGTTTTCCCTTATACTGAAAGATGAGTGTCTGGTAACTTTGAGCTCTATGTGTCCGGAACTCATTTGGACATAATTTTAGTCATCGTCCGATATGACTTAGCTTTGGCGGTTTTCCCTTATACTGAAAGAGGAGTGCCTGGTAACTTTAAGCTCACTGTCCTGTACTCATTTCGAGATAATTTAATTCATCGTCCTATAGGACTTAACGTTGGAGGTTTCCCTTATCCTGAAAGACGAGGGTCTGGTAACTTTAAGCTCTATATGTTCTTTACTCATTTGGACATAATTTTATTCATCGTACGATTTGACTCAACGTTGGTGGTTTTTCCTTACACTGAAAGACGAGTGTCTGGTAACCTTAACCTCTATGTGTCCGGTACTCATTTGGACATAATTTTATTCATTGTCCGATATGACTTAAAGTTGTCGGTTTTCCTTATCCTGAAAGATGAGTGTCTGGTAACTTTAAGCTTAATGTGTCCTGTACTCATTTAGACATAATTTTATTCATGGTCCGATATGACTTAACGTTGGAGGTTTTCCCTTATACTCAAAGACGAGTAACTGGTAACTTTATGCTCTATGTGTCCTGTACTCATTTGGACATAATTTTATTCATTGTCCGATATGACTTAACGTTGGCGGTTTTCCCTTATACTGAAAGAGGAATGTCTGTTAAATTTAAGCTCTATGTGTCCTGCACGCATTTGGACATAATTTTATTCATCGTCCGATATGACTTAACGTGAGGGTTTTCCCTTATCCTGAAAGACGAGTGTCTGGTAACGTAAAGCTCTATGTGTGCTGTACTTATTTGGACATAATTTTATTCACTGTCCGATATGACTTAACGTTGGCGGTTTTCCCTTATCCTGAAAGACGAGTGTCTGGTAACTTTAAGCTCTTTATGTCCTGTACTCATTTGAACATCTTTTCATTCCTAGTCAGATATGACCTAACGTTGCGGGTTTTCCCTTATCCTGAAAGATGAGTGTCTGGTAACTTTAAGCTCTATGTGTCCTGTACTCATTTGGACATAATTTTATTCATCGTCCGATATTACTTAACGTTGGAGGTTTTCTCTTATACTGAAAGACGAGTGACTGGTAACTTTAAGCTCTATGTGTCCTGTACTCATTTGGACAGAATTTTGTTCATTGTCCGATATGACTTAACGTTGGAGGTTTGCCTTCTCCTGAAAGACGAGTGTCTGGTAACTTTAAGCTCTATGTGTCCTGCACTCATTTGGACATATTTTTATTCATTGTCCGATATGATTTAACGCTGGAGGTTTTCTCTTATACAGAAAGACGAGTGACTGGTAACTTTAAGCTCTATGTGTCCTGTACTCATTTTGACATAATTTTATTCATCGTCCGATATGACTTAACCTTGTCTGTTTTCTCTTATCCTGAAAGACCAGTGTCTGGTAACTTTAAGCTCTATGTGCCCTGTACTCATTTGGACATCATTTTATTCACTGTCCGTTATGATTTAACGTTGGCGGTTTTCTCTTATACTGAAAGACCAGTGTCTGGTAACTTTAAGCTCTATGTGCCCTGTACTCATTTGGCCATCATTTTTTTCATCGTCCGATATGACTTAACCTTGGCTGTTTTCTCTTATCCTGAAAGACCAGTGTCTGGTAACTTTAAGCTCTATGTGCCCTGTACTCATTTGGACATCTCTTTATTCACTGTCCGATATGATTTAACGTTGGCGGTTTTCTTTTATACCGAAAGACCAGTGTCTGGCAACTTTAAGCTCTATGTCTACTGTACTCATTTGGACATAATTTTGTTCATGGTCCGATATGATTTAACGTTGGCGGTTTTCCTTATCCTAAAGACGAGTGTCTGGTAACTTTAAGCTCTGTGTGTCCTGTACTCATTTGGACAGAATTTTATTCATCGTCCGATATGACTTAACTTTGGGGGTTTTCCCTTATTCTGAAAGAGGAGTGTCTAGTAACTTTAAGCTCTATGTGTCCTTACTCATTTGGAGATAATTTTATTCATCGTCCCATAGGACTTAACGTTGGAGGTTTTCCCTTATCCTGAAAGACGAGTGTCCGGTTACTTTACGCTCTATGTGTCCTGTACTCATTTGAACGTAATTTTATTCATTGTCCGATATTACTTAACTTTGGCGGTTTTCCTTATCCTGAAAGACGAGTGTCTGGTAACTTCAAGCTCTATATGTTCTGTACTCATTTGGACAGAATTTTGTTCATCGTCCGCTATGACTTAACGTTGGAGGTTTTCCCTTATCCTAAAACACGAGTGTCTAGTAACTTTAAGCTCTGTGTGTCCTGTACTCATTTGGACATAATTTTATTCATCGTCCGATATGACTTAAAGTTGGCGGTTTTCCCTTATTCTAAAACACGAGTGTCTAGTAACTTTAAGCTCTATGTGTCCTGTACTCATTTGGACATAATTTTATTCATCGTCCGATATGACAACGTTGGAGATTTTCTCTTATCCTAAAACACAAGTGTCTAGTAACTTTAACCTCTATGTGTCCGGTACTCATTTGGACATAATTTTATTCATCGTCCGATATGACTTAACTTTAGCGTTTTTCCCTTTTACTGAAAGAGCAGTGTCTGGTAACTGTAAGTTCTATATGTCCTTTACTCATTTGGACATAATTTTATTCATCGTCCGATATGACTTAACTTTGGCGGTTTTTCCTTATACTGAAAGAGGAGTGTCTGGTAACTTTAAGCTCTATGTGTCCTGTACTCATTTGGACATAATTTTATTCATCGTCTGATATGACTTAACGTTTAAGGTTTTCCCTTATCCTGAAAGACGAGTGTCTGGTTACTTTAAGCTCTATGTGTCCTGTACTCATTTGAACGTAATTTAATTCATTGTCCGATATTACATAACGTTGGCGGTTTTCCCTTATCCTGAAAGACGAGTGTCTGGTAACTTCAAGCTCTATATGTTCTGTACTCATTTGGAAATAATTTTGTTCATAGTCCGATATGACTTATCGTTGGAGGTTTTCCCTTATCCTAAAACACGAGTGTCTAGTAACTTTAAGCTCTATGTGTCCTGTATTCATTTGGACATAATTTCATTCATCGTCCGATATGACTTAACGTTGGCGGTTTTCCCTTATGCTAAAACACGAGTGTCTAGTAACTTTAAGCTCTATGTGTCCTGTACTCATTAGGACATAATTTTATTCATCGTCTGATATGACAACGTTGGAGGTTTTCTCTTATCCTAAAACACGAGTGCTGTAACTTTAACCTCTATGTGTCCTGTAATCATTTTGACATAATTTTATTCATCGTCCGATATGACTTAACCTTGGCGGCTTTCTTTTATCCTGAAAGACGAGTGTCTGGTAACTTTAAGCTCTATGTGTCCTGTACTCATTTTGACATAATTTTATTCATCGTCCGATATGACTTAACGTTGGCGGTTTTCCCTTATCCTAAAAGACAAGTGTCTAGTAACTTTAAGATCTCAGTGTCCTGTACTCATTTGGACATCATTTTATTCATCGTCCGATATGACTTAACCTTGGCGGTTTTCCCTTATCCTGAAATTCGAGTGTCTGGTAACTTTAAGCTCTTTATGTCCTTTACTCATTTGAACATCTTTTCATTCATCGTCCGATATGACTTAACGTTGCCGGATTTCCCTTATCCTGAAAGATGAGTGTCTGGTAACTTTAAGCTCTATGTGTCCTGTACTCATTTGGAAATAATTTTATTCATCGTCCGATATGACTTAACGTTGGAGGTTTTCTCTTATACTGAAAGACGAGTGTCTGGTAACCTTAAGCTCTATGTGTCCTGTACTCATTTGGACATAATTTTATTCATTGTCCGATATGATTTAACGTTGGAGGTATTCTCTTATACTGAAAGACGAGTGACTAGTAACTTTGACCTCTATGTGTCCGGTACTCATTTTGACATAATTTTATTCATCGTCCGATATGACTCAACGTTGGCGGTTTTCCCTTATACTGAAAGAGGAGTGTCTGGTAACTTTGACCTCTATGTGTCCGGTACTCATTTGGACATAATTTTATTCATCGTTCGATATGACTTAACGTTGGCGGTTTTCCTTATCCTGAAAGACGAGTGTCTGGTAACTTTAAGCTCTATGTGTCCTGTACTCATTTTGACATAATTTTATTCATCGTTCGATATCACTTAAACTTGGTGGTTTTTCCTTATCCTGAAAGACGAGTGACTGGTAACTTTAAGCTCTATGTGTCCTGTACTCTTTTTGACATAAAATTTATTCATCGTCCGGTATGACTTAACCTTGGCGGCTTTCCTTTATCCTGAAAGACGAGTGTCTGGTAACTTTAAGCTCTTGTGTCCTGTACTCATTTGGACATAATTTTATTCATCGTTCGATATGACTTAAGGTTGGCGGTTTTCCTTATCCTGAAAGACGAGTGTCTGGTAACTTTAACCTCTATGTGTCCTGTACTCATTTTGACATAATTTTATTCATCGTTCGATATGACTTAAACTTGGTGGTTTTTCCTTATCCTGAAGGACGAGTGACTGGTAACTTTAAGCTCTATGTGTCCTGTACTCATTTTGACATAATTTTATTCATCGTCCGATATGACTTAACCTTGGCGGCTTTCCTTTATCCTGAAAGACGAGTGTCTGGCAACTATAAGCTCTATGTGTCCTGTACTCATTTACACATAATTTTATTCATCGTCCGATATGAGTTAACGTTGGAGGTTTCACTTATGCTGCTACACGAGTTTCTGGTAACTTTAAGCTCTATGTGTCCTGTACTCATTTGGACATAATTGTATTCATCGTCCCATAGGACTTAACGTTGGAGGCTTTCCCTTATCCTGAAAGACGAGTGTCTGGTAACTTAAAGCTCTATGTGTACTGTACTCATTTAGACATAATTTTATTCATCGTACGATATGACTCAACGTTGGCGGTTTTCTCTTATACTGAGAGATGAGTCTCTGGTAGCTTTAACCTCTAATGGTAGTGTACTCATTTCGACATAATTTTATTCATCGTCCGATATGACTTAACTTTGGCGGTTTTTCCTTACACTGAAGGAGGAGTGTCTGGTAACTATAAGCTCTATGTGTCCTGTACTCATTTGGATATAATTATATTCATTGTCCGATATGACTTAACGTTGGCGGTTTTCCCTTATACTGAAAGACGAGTGTGCGGTACTCATTTGGACATAACTTTATTCATTGTCGGATATGACTTAACGTTGGCGGTTTTCCTTATCCTGAAAGACGAGTGACTGGTAACATTAAGCTCTATGTGTCCTGTACTCATTTGGACATAATTTCATTCATCGTCCGATATGACTTAACGTTGGAGGTTTTCCCTTATACTGAAAGAGGAGTGTCTGGTAACTTTAAGCTCTATGTGTCCTGTACTCATTTGGACATAATTTTATTCATCGTCCGATGTGACTTAACGTTGGAGGTTTTCCTTATCCTGAAAGACGAGTGTCTGGTAACTTTAAGCTCTATGTGTCCTGTACTCATTTGGACATAATTTTATTCATCGTCCGATATGACTCAACGTTGGCGGTTTTCCCTTAAACTGAAAGAGGACTGTCTGGTAACTTTAACCTCTATGTGTCCGGTACTCATTTGGACATAATTTTATTCATCGTTCGATATGACTTAACGTTGGCGGTTTTCCTTATCCTGAAAGACGAGTGTCTGTTAACTTTAAGCTCTATGTGTCCAATACTCATTTTGACATAATTTTTTTCATCGTTCGATATGACTTAAACAAGGTGGTTTTTTCTTATCCTGAAAGACGAGTGACTGGTAACTTTAAGCTCTATGTATCCTGTACTCATTTTGACATAATTTTATTCATCGTCCGATACGACTTAACCTTGGCGGCTTTCCTTTATCCTGAAAGACGAGTGTCTGGTAACTTTAAGCTCTATGTGTCGTGTATTCATTTGCACATAATTTTATTCATCGTCCGATATGAGTTAACGTTGGAGGTTTCCCTTATCCTGCAACACGAGTGTCTGGTAACTTTAAGCTCTATGTGTCCTGTACTCATTTGGACATAATCTTATTCATTGTCCGATATGACAACGGTGGAGGTTTTCCCTTATCCTGAAAGACGAGTGTCTGGTAACTTTAAGCTCTATGTGTCCTGTACTCATTTGGACATAATTTTATTCATCGTCCGATATGAGTTAACGTTGGAGGTTTCCCTTCACCTGCAACACGAGTGTCTGGTAACTTTAAGCTCTATGTGTCCTGTACTCATTTGGACATAATCTTATTCATTGTCCGATATGACAACGTTGGAGGTTTTCCCTTATCCTGAAAGACGAGTGTCTGGTAACTTTAAGCTCTATGTGTCCTGTACTCATTTGGACATAAATTTATTCATCGTCCGATATGACTCAACGTTGGCGGTTTTCCCTTATACTGAAAGATAAGTGTCTGGTAACTTTTAGCTCTATGTGTCCGGTACTCATTTGGACATAATATTATTCATCGTCCGATATGACTTAACTTTGGCGGTTTTCCCTTATACTGAAAGAGGAGTGTCTGGTAACTTTAAGCTCACTGTCCTATACTCATTTGGACATAATTTTATTCATTGTCCGATATGACTTAACGTTGGCGGTTTTCCCTTATACTGAAAGAGGAGTGTCTGGTAACTTTAAGCTCTATGTGTCCTGCACTCATTTGGATATAATTTTATTCATCGTCCGATATGACTTAACGTTGAGGGTTCTCCCTTATCCTGAAAAACGAGTGTCTGGTAACGTTAAGCTCTATGTGTGCTGTACTTATTTGGACATAATTTTATTCATTGTCCGATATGACTTAACGTTCGCGGTTTTCCCTTATCCTGAAAGACGAGTGTCTGGAAACTTTAAGCTCTTTATGTCCTGTACTCATTTGAACATCTTTTCATTCCTAGTCCGATATGACTTAACGTTGCGGGTTTTCCCTTATCCTGAAAGATGAGTGTCTGGTAACTTTAAGCTCTATGTGTGCTGTACTTATTTGGACATAATTTTATTCATTGTCCGATATGACTTAACGTTCGCGGTTTTCCCTTATCCTGAAAGACGAGTGTCTGGTAACTTTAAGCTCTTTATGTCCTTTACTCATTTGAACATCTTTTCATTCATCGTCCGATATGACTTAACGTTGCCGGATTTCCCTTATCCTGAAAGATGAGTGTCTGGTAACTTTAAGCTCTATGTGTCCTGTAATCATTTGGAAATAATTTTATTCATCGTCCGATATGACTTAACGTTGGAGGTTTTCTCTTATACTGAAAGACGAGTGTCTGGTAACCTTAAGCTCTATGTGTCCTGTACTCATTTGGACATAATTTTATTCATTGTCCGATATGATTTAACGTTGGAGGTATTCTCTTATACTGAAAGACGAGTGACTAGTAACTTTGACCTCTATGTGTCCGGTACTCATTTTGACATAATTTTATTCATCGTCCGATATGACTCAACGTTGGCGGTTTTCCCTTATACTGAAAGAGGAGTGTCTGGTAACTTTGACCTCTATGTGTCCGGTACTCATTTGGACATAATTTTATTCATCGTTCGATATGACTTAACGTTGGCGGTTTTCCTTATCCTGAAAGACGAGTGTCTGGTAACTTTAAGCTCTATGTGTCCTGTACTCATTTTGACATAATTTTATTCATCGTTCGATATCACTTAAACTTGGTGGTTTTTCCTTATCCTGAAAGACGAGTGACTGGTAACTTTAAGCTCTATGTGTCCTGTACTCATTTTGACATAAAATTTATTCATCGTCCGATATGACTTAACCTTGGCGGCTTTCCTTTATCCTGAAAGACGAGTGTCTGGTAACTTTAAGCTCTTGTGTCCTGTACTCATTTGGACATAATTTTATTCATCGTTCGATATGACTTAAGGTTGGCGGTTTTCCTTATCCTGAAAGACGAGTGTCTGGTAACTTTAACCTCTATGTGTCCTGTACTCATTTTGACATAATTTTATTCATCGTTCGATATGACTTAAACTTGGTGGTTTTTCCTTATCCTGAAAGACGAGTGACTGGTAACTTTAAGCTCTATGTGTCCTGTACTCATTTTGACATAATTTTATTCATCGTCCGATATGACTTAACCTTGGCGGCTTTCCTTTATCCTGAAAGACGAGTGTCTGGCAACTATAAGCTCTATGTGTCCTGTACTCATTTGCACATAATTTTATTCATCGTCCAATATGAGTTAACGTTGGAGGTTTTCCCTTATGCTAAAACACGAGTGTCTAGTAACTTTAAGCTCTATGTGTCCTATACTCATTTGGACATAATTTTATTCATCGTCCGATATGACTTAACGTTGGAGGTTTTCTCTTATACCGAACGACGAGTGTCGGGTAACTTTAAGCTCTATGTGTCCTGTAATCATTTGGACATAATTTTATTCATTGTCCGATATGATTTAACGTTGGAGGTATTCTCTTATACTGAAAGACGAGTGACTGGTAACTTTAAGCTCTATGTGTCCTGTACTCATTTTGACATAATTTTATTCATCTTCGATATGACTTAAACTTGGTGGTTTTTCCTTATCCTGAAAGACGAGTGACTGGTAACTTAAAGCTCTATGTGTCCTGTACTCATTTTGACATAATTTTATTCATCGTCCGATATGACTTAACCTTGGCGGCTTTCCTTTATCCTGAAAGACGAGTGTCTGGTAACTTTAAGCTCTATGTGTCCTGTACTCATTTTGACATAATTTTATTCATCGTCCGATATGACTTAACGTTGGCGGTTTTCCCTTATCCTAAAAGACAAGTGTCTAGTAACTTTAAGATCTAAGTGTCCTGTACTCATTTGGACATCATTTTATTCATCGTCCGATATGACTTAACCTTGGCGGCTTTCCTTTATCCTGAAAGACGAGTGTCTGGTAACTTTAAGATCTAAGTGTCTTGTACTCATTTGGACATCATTTTATTTATCGTCCGATATGACTTAACGTTGGCGGTTTTCCCTTATCCTGAAATTCGAGTGTCTGGTAACTTTAAGCTCCTTATGTCCTTTACTCATTTGAACATCTTTTCATTCATCGTCCGATATGACTTAACGTTGCCGGTTTTCCCTTATCCTGAAAGATGAGTGTCTGGTAACTTTGACCTCTATGTGTCCGGTACTCATTTTGACATAATTTTATTCATCGTCCGATATGACTCAACGTTGGCGGTTTTCCCTTATACTGAAAGAGGAGTGTCTGGTAACTTTGACCTCTATGTGTCCGGTACTCATTTGGACATAATTTTATTCATCGTTCGGTATGACTTAACGTTGGCGGTTTTCCTTATCCTGAAAGACGAGTGTCTGGTAACTTTAAGCTCTATGTGTCCTGTACTCATTGTGACCTAATTTTATTCATCGTTCGATATCACTTAAGCTTGGTGGTTTTTCCTTATCCTGAAAGACGAGTGACTGGTAACTTTAAGCTCTATGTGTCCTGTACTCATTTTGGCATAAAATTTATTCATCGTCCGATATGACTTAAACTTGGTGGTTTTTCCTTATCCTGAAAGACGAGTGACTGGTAACTTTAAGCTCTATGTGTCCTGTACTCATTTTGACATAATTTTATTCATCGTCCGATATGACTTAACCTTGGCGGCTTTCCTTTATCCTGAAAGACGAGTGTCTGGCAACTATAAGCTCTATGTGTCCTGTACTCATTTGCACATAATTTTATTTATCGTCCGATATGAGTTAACTTTGGAGGTTTCACTTATGCTGCAACACGAGTTTCTGGTAACTTTAAGCTCTATGTGTCCTGTACTCATTTGGACATAATTGTATTCATCGTCCCATAGGACTTAACGTTGGAGGCTTTCTCTTATCCTGAAAGACGAGTGTCTGGTAACTTAAAGCTCTAAGTGTACTGTACTCATTTAGACATAATTTTATTCATCGTACGATATGACTCAACGTTGGCGGTTTTCTCTTATACTGAGAGATGAGTCTCTGGTTGCTTTAACCTCTAATGGTAGTGTACTCATTTCGACATAATTTTATTCATCGTCCGATATGACTTAACGTTGGAGGTTTTCCCTTACACTGAAGGAGGAGTGTCTGGTAACTTTAAGCTCTATGTGTCCTGTACTCATTTGGATATAATTATATTCATTGTCCGATATGACTTAACGTTGGCGGTTTTCCCTTATACTGAAAGACGAGTGTGCGGTACTCATTTGGACATAACTTTATTCATTGTCCGATATGACTTAACGTTGGCGGTTTTCCTTATCCTGAAAGACGAGTGACTGGTAACATTAAGCTCTATGTGTCCTGTACTCATTTGGACATAATTTCATTCATCGTCCGATATGACTTAACGTTGGAGGTTTTCCCTTATACTGAAAGAGGAGTGTCTGGTAACTTTAAGCTCTATGTGTCCTGTACTCATTTGGACATAATTTTATTCATCGTCCGATGTGACTTAACGTTGGAGGTTTTCCTTATCCTGAAAGACGAGTGTCTGGTAACTTTAAGCTCTATGTGTCCTGTACTCATTTGGACATAATTTTATTCATCGTCCGATATGACTCAACGTTGGCGGTTTTCCCTTACACTGAAAGAGGACTGTCTGGTAACTTTGACCTCTATGTGTCCGGTACTCATTTGGACATAATTTTATTCATCGTTCGATATGACTTAACGTTGGCGGTTTTCCTTATCCTGAAAGACGAGTGTCTGTTAACTTTAAGCTCTATGTGTCCAGTACTCATTTTGACATAATTTTTTTCATCGTTCGATATGACTTAAACTTGGTGGTTTTTTCTTATCCTGAAAGACGAGTGACTGGTAACTTTAAGCTCTATGTATCCTGTACTCTTTTTGACATAATTTTATTCATCGTCCGATATGACTTAACCTTGGCACCTTTCCTTTATCCTGAAAGACGAGTGTCTGGTAACTTTAAGCTCTATGTGTCCTGTATTCATTTGCACATAATTTTATTCATCGTCCGATATGAGTTAACGTTGGAGGTTTCCCTTATCCTGCAACACGAGTGTCTGGTAACTTTAAGCTCTATGTGTCCTGTACTCATTTGGACATAATCTTATTCATTGTCTGATATGACAACGTTGGAGGTTTTCCCTTATCCTGAAAGACGAGTGTCTGCTAACTTTAAGCTCTATGTGTCCTGTACTCATTTTGACATAATTTTATTCATCGTCCGATATGACTTAACCTTGGCGGCTTTCCTTTATCCTGAAAGACGAGTGTCTGGTAACTTTAAGCTCTATGTGTCCTGTACTCATTTTGACATAATTTTATTCATCGTCCGATATGACTTAACTTTGCCGGTTTTCCCTTATCCTTAAAGACAAGTGTCTGGTAACTTTAAGCTCTTTATGTCCTTTACTCATTTGAACATCCTTTCATTCATCGTTCGATATGACTTAACGTTGCCGGTTTTCCCTTATCCTGAAAGATGAGTGTCTGGTAACTTTAAGCTCTATGTGTCCTGTACTCATTTGGACATAATTTTATTCATCGTCCGATATGATTTAACGTTGGAGGTATTCTCTTATACTGAAAGACGAGTGACTGGTAACCTTAAGCTCTATGTGTCCTGTACTCATTTTGACATAATTTTATTCATCGTCCGATATGACTCAACGTTGGCGGTTTTCCCTTATACTGAAAGAGGAGTGTCTGGTAACTTTGACCTCCATGTGTCCGGTACTCATTTGGACATAATTTTATTCATCGTTCGATATGACTCAACGTTGGCGGTTTTCCTTATCCTGAAAGACGAGTGTCTGGTAACTTTAAGCTCGATGTGTCCTGTACTCATTTTGACATAATTTTATTCATCGTTCGATATCACTTAAACTTGGTGGATTTTCCTTATCCTGAAAGACGAGTGTCTGGTAACTTTAACCTCTATGTGTCCTGTACTCATTTTGACATAATTTTATTCATCGTTCGATATGACTTAAACTTGGTGGTTTTTCCTTATCCTGAAAGACGAGTGACTGGTAAGTTTAAGCTCTATGTGTCCTGTACTCATTTTGACATAATTTTATTCATCGTCCGATATGACTTAACCTTGGCGGCTTTCCTTTATCCTGAAAGACGAGTGTCTGGCAACTTTAAGCTCTATGTGTCCTGTACTCATTTGGACATAATTGTATTCATCGTCCCATAGGACTTAACGTTGGAGGCTTTCCCTTATCCTGAAAGACGAGTGTCTGGTAACTTAAAGCTCTATGTGTACTGTACTCATTTAGACATAATTTTATTCATCGTACGATATGACTCAACGTTGGCGGTTTTCTCTTATACTGAGAGATGAGTGTCTGGTAGCTTTAACCTCTAATGGTAGTGTACTCATTTCGACATAATTTCATTCATCGTCCGATATGACTTAACTTTGGCGGTTTTCCCTTACACTGAAGGAGGAGTGTCTGGTAACTTTAAGCTCTATGTGTCCTGTACTCATTTGGATATAATTATATTCATTGTCCGATATGACTTAACGTTGGCGGTTTTCCCTTATACTGAAAGACGAGTGTGCGGTACTCATTTGGACATAACTTTATTCATTGTCCGATATGACTTAACGTTGGCGGTTTTCCTTATCCTGAAAGACGAGTGACTGGTAACATTAAGCTCTATGTGTCCTGTACTCATTTGGACATAATTTCATTCATCGTCCGATATGACTTAACGTTGGAGGTTTCCCCTTATACTGAAAGAGGAGTGTCTGGTAACTTTAAGCTCTATGTGTCCTGTACTCATTTGGACATAATTTTATTCATCGTCCGATGTGACTTAACGTTGGAGGTTTTCCTTATCCTGAAAGACGAGTGTCTGGTAACTTTAAGCTCTATGTGTCCTGTACTCATTTGGACATAATTTTATTCATCGTCCGATATGACTCAACGTTGGCGGTTTTCCCTTACACTGAAAGAGGACTGTCTGGTAACTTTGACCTCTATGTGTCCGGTACTCATTTGGACATAATTTTATTCATCGTTCGATATGACTTAACGTTGGCGGTTTTCCTTATCCTGAAAGACAAGTGTCTGTTAACTTTAAGCTCTATGTGTCCAGTACTCATTTTGACATAATTTTTTTCATCGTTCGATATGACTTAAACTTGGTGGTTTTTTCTTATCCTGAAAGACGAGTGACTGGTAACTTTAAGCTCTATGTATCCTGTACTCTTTTTAACATAATTTTATTCATCGTCCGATATGACTTAACCTTGGCACCTTTCCTTTATCCTGAAAGACGAGTGTCTGGTAACTTTAAGCTCTATGTGTCCTGTATTCATTTGCACATAATTTTATTCATCGTCCGATATGAGTTAACGTTGGAGGTTTCCCTTATCCTGCAACACGAGTGTCTGGTAACTTTAAGCTCTATGTGTCCTGTACTCATTTGGACATAATCTTATTCATTGTCTGATATGACAACGTTGGAGGTTTTCCCTTATCCTGAAAGACGAGTGTCTGCTAACTTTAAGCTCTATGTGTCCTGTACTCATTTTGACATAATTTTATTCATCGTCCGATATGACTTAACCTTGGCGGCTTTCCTTTATCCTGAAAGACGAGTGTCTGGTAACTTTAAGCTCTATGTGTCCTGTACTCATTTTGACATAATTTTATTCATCGTCCGATATGACTTAACTTTGCCGGTTTTCCCTTATCCTAAAAGACAAGTGTCTGGTAACTTTAAGCTCTTTATGTCCTTTACTCATTTGAACATCCTTTCATTCATCGTTCGATATGACTTAACGTTGCCGGTTTTCCCTTATCCTGAAAGATGAGTGTCTGGTAACTTTAAGCTCTATGTGTCCTGTAATCATTTGGACATAATTTTATTCATCGTCCGATATGATTTAACGTTGGAGGTATTCTCTTATACTGAAAGACGAGTGACTGGTAACCTTAAGCTCTATGTGTCCTGTACTCATTTTGACATAATTATATTCATCGTCCGATATGACTCAACGTTGGCGGTTTTCCCTTATACTGAAAGAGGAGTGTCTGGTAACTTTGACCTCCATGTGTCCGGTACTCATTTGGACATAATTTTATTCATCGTTCGATATGACTCAACGTTGGCGGTTTTCCTTATCCTGAAAGACGAGTGTCTGGTAACTTTAAGCTCGATGTGTCCTGTACTCATTTTGACATAATTTTATTCATCGTTCGATATCACTTAAACTTGGTGGATTTTCCTTATCCTGAAAGACGAGTGTCTGGTAACTTTAACCTCTATGTGTCCTGTACTCATTTTGACATAATTTTATTCATCGTTCGATATGACTTAAACTTGGTGGTTTTTCCTTATCCTGAAAGACGAGTGACTGGTAAGTTTAAGCTCTATGTGTCCTGTACTCATTTTGACATAATTTTATTCATCGTCCGATATGACTTAACCTTGGCGGCTTTCCTTTATCCTGAAAGACGAGTGTCTGGCAACTTTAAGCTCTATGTGTCCTGTACTCATTTGGACATAATTGTATTCATCGTCCCATAGGACTTAACGTTGGAGGCTTTCCCTTATCCTGAAAGACGAGTGTCTGGTAACTTAAAGCTCTATGTGTACTGTACTCATTTAGACATAATTTTATTCATCGTACGATATGACTCAACGTTGGCGGTTTTCTCTTATACTGAGAGATGAGTGTCTGGTAGCTTTAACCTCTAATGGTAGTGTACTCATTTCGACATAATTTTATTCATCGTCCGATATGACTTAACTTTGGCGGTTTTCCCTTACACTGAAGGAGGAGTGTCTGGTAACTTTAAGCTCTATGTGTCCTGTACTCATTTGGATATAATTATATTCATTGTCCGATATGACTTAACGTTGGCGGTTTTCCCTTATACTGAAAGAGGAGTGTCTGGTAACTTTAAGCTCTATGTGTCCTGTACTCATTTGGACATAATTTTATTCATCGTCCGATGTGACTTAACGTTGGAGGTTTTCCTTATCCTGAAAGACGAGTGTCTGGTATCTTTAAGCTCTATGTGTCCTGTACTCATTTGGACATAATTTCATTCATCGTCCGATATGACTTAGCGTTGGAGGTTTTCCCTTATACTGAAAGAGGAGTGTCTGGTAACTTTAAGCTCTTTATGTCCTGTACTCATTTGAACAGAATTTTGTTCATTGTCCGATATGACTTAACGTTGGAGGTTTCCCTTATCCTGAAAGACGAATGCCTGGTAACTTTAAGCTCTATGTGTCCTGTACTCATTTGGACATAATTTTATTCATCGTCCGATATGACTTAACGTTGGCGGTTTTCCCTTATCCTGAAAGACGAGTGCCTGGTAACTTTAAGCTCTATGTGTCCTGTACTCATTTTGACATAATTTTATTCATCGTCCGATATGACTTAACGTTGGCGGTTTTCCCTTATCCGAAAAGGCAAGTGTCTGGTAACTTTAAGATCTAAGTGTCCTGTACTCATTTGGACATCATTTTATTCATCGTCCGATATGACTTAACGTTGGCGGTTATCCCTTATCCTGAAAGACGAGTGTCTGGTAACTTTAAGCTCTTTATGTCCTTTACTCATTTGAACATCTTTTCATTCATCGTCCGATATGACTTAACGTTGCCGGTTTTCCCTTATCCTGAAAGATGAGTGTCTGGTAACTTTAAGCTCTATGTGTCCTATACTCATTTGGACATAATTATATTCATCGTCCGATATGACTTAACGTTGGAGGTTTTCTCTTATACCGAACGACGAGTGTCGGGTAACTTTAAGCTCTATGTGTCCTGTAATCATTTGGACATAATTTTATTCATTGTCCGATATGATTTAACGTTGGAGGTATTCTCTTATACTGAAAGACGAGTGACTGGTAACTTTAAGCTCTATGTGTCCTGTACTCATTTTGACATAATTTTATTCATCTTCGATATGACTTAAACTTGGTGGTTTTTCCTTATCCTGAAAGACGAGTGACTGGTAACTTAAAGCTCTATGTGTCCTGTACTCATTTTGACATAATTTTATTCATCGTCCGATATGACTTAACCTTGGCGGCTTTCCTTTATCCTGAAAGACGAGTGTCTGGTAACTTTAAGCTCTATGTGTCCTGTACTCTTTTTGACATAATTTTATTCATCGTCCGATATGACTTAACGTTGGCGGTTTTCCCTTATCCTAAAAGACAAGTGTCTAGTAACTTTAAGATCTAAGTGTCCTGTACTCATTTGGACATCATTTTATTCATCGTCCGATATGACTTAACGTTGGCGGTTTTCCCTTATCCTGAAATTCGAGTGTCTGGTAACTTTAAGCTCCTTATGTCCTTTACTCATTTGAACATCTTTTCATTCATCGTCCGATATGACTTAACGTTGCCGGTTTTCCCTTATCCTAAAAGATGAGTGTCTGGTAACTTTAAGCTCTATGTGTCCTGTACTCATTTGGAAATAATTTTATTCATCGTCCGATATGACTTAACGTTGGAGGTTTTCTCTTATACTGAAAGACGAGTGTCTGGTAACCTTAAGCTCTATGTGTCCTGTACTCATTTGGACATAATTTTATTCATTGTCCGATATGATTTAACGTTGGAGGTATTCTCTTATACTGAAAGACGAGTGACTGGTAACTTTGACCTCTATGTGTCCGGTACTCATTTTGACATAATTTTATTCATCGTCCGATATGACTCAACGTTGGCGGTTTTCCCTTATACTGAAAGAGGAGTGTCTGGTAACTTTGACCTCTATGTGTCCGGTACTCATTTGGACATAATTTTATTCATCGTTCGGTATGACTTAACGTTGGCGGTTTTCCTTATCCTGAAAGACGAGTGTCTGGTAACTTTAAGCTCTATGTGTCCTGTACTCATTGTGACCTAATTTTATTCATCGTTCGATATCACTTAAACTTGGTGGTTTTTCCTTATCCTGAAAGACGAGTGACTGGTAACTTTAAGCTCTATGTGTCCTGTACTCATTTTGACATAAAATTTATTCATCGTCCGATATGACTTAAACTTGGTGGTTTTTCCTTATCCTGAAAGACGAGTGACTGGTAACTTTAAGCTCTATGTGTCCTGTACTCATTTTGACATAATTTTATTCATCGTCCGATATGACTTAACCTTGGCGGCTTTCCTTTATCCTGAAAGACGAGTGTCTGGCAACTATAAGCTCTATGTGTCCTGTACTCATTTGCACATAATTTTATTTATCGTCCGATATGAGTTAACTTTGGAGGTTTCAGTTATGCTGCAACACGAGTTTCTGGTAACTTTAAGCCCTATGTGTCCTGTACTCATTTGGACATAATTGTATTCATCGTCCCATAGGACTTAACGTTGGAGGCTTTCTCTTATCCTGAAAGACGAGTGTCTGGTAACTTAAAGCTCTAAGTGTACTGTACTCATTTAGACATAATTTTATTCATCGTACGATATGACTCAACGTTGGCGGTTTTCTCTTATACTGAGAGATGAGTCTCTGGTTGCTTTAACCTCTAATGGTAGTGTACTCATTTCGACATAATTTTATTCATCGTCCGATATGACTTAACTTTGGCGGTTTTCCCTTACACTGAAGGAGGAGTGTCTGGTAACTTTAAGCTCTATGTGTCCTGTACTCATTTGGATATAATTATATTCATTGTCCGATATGACTTAACGTTGGCGGTTTTCCCTTATACTGAAAGACGAGTGTGCGGTACTCATTTGGACATAACTTTATTCATTGTCCGATATGACTTAACGTTGGCGGTTTTCCTTATCCTGAAAGACGAGTGACTGGTAACATTAAGCTCTATGTGTCCTGTACTCATTTGGACATAATTTCATTCATCGTCCGATATGACTTAACGTTGGAGGTTTTCCCTTATACTGAAAGAGGAGTGTCTGGTAACTTTAAGCTCTATGTGTCCTGTACTCATTTGGACATAATTTTATTCATCGTCCGATGTGACTTAACGTTGGAGGTTTTCCTTATCCTGAAAGACGAGTGTCTGGTAACTTTAAGCTCTATGTGTCCTGTACTCATTTGGACATAATTTTATTCATCGTCCGATATGACTCAACGTTGGCGGTTTTCCCTTACACTGAAAGAGGACTGTCTGGTAACTTTGACCTCTATGTGTCCGGTACTCATTTGGACATAATTTTATTCATCGTTCGATATGACTTAACGTTGGCGGTTTTCCTTATCCTGAAAGACGAGTGTCTGTTAACTTTAAGCTCTATGTGTCCAGTACTCATTTTGACATAATTTTTTTCATCGTTCGATATGACTTAAACTTGGTGGTTTTTTCTTATCCTGAAAGACGAGTGACTGGTAACTTTAAGCTCTATGTATCCTGTACTCTTTTTGACATAATTTTATTCATCGTCCGATATGACTTTACCTTGGCACCTTTCCTTTATCCTGAAAGACGAGTGTCTGGTAACTTTAAGCTCTATGTGTCCTGTATTCATTTGCACATAATTTTATTCATCGTCCGATATGAGTTAACGTTGGAGGTTTCCCTTATCCTGCAACACGAGTGTCTGGTAACTTTAAGCTCTATGTGTCCTGTACTCATTTGGACATAATCTTATTCATTGTCTGATATGACAACGTTGGAGGTTTTCCCTTATCCTGAAAGACGAGTGTCTGCTAACTTTAAGCTCTATGTGTCCTGTACTCATTTTGACATAATTTTATTCATCGTCCGATATGACTTAACCTTGGCGGCTTTCCTTTATCCTGAAAGACGAGTGTCTGGTAACTTTAAGCTCTATGTGTCCTGTACTCATTTTGACATAATTTTATTCATCGTCCGATATGACTTAACTTTGCCGGTTTTCCCTTATCCTTAAAGACAAGTGTCTGGTAACTTTAAGCTCTTTATGTCCTTTACTCATTTGAACATCCTTTCATTCATCGTTCGATATGACTTAACGTTGCCGGTTTTCCCTTATCCTGAAAGATGAGTGTCTGATAACTTTAAGCTCTATGTGTCCTGTACTCATTTGGACATAATTTTATTCATCGTCCGATATGATTTAACGTTGGAGGTATTCTCTTATACTGAAAAACGAGTGACTGGTAACCTTAAGCTCTATGTGTCCTGTACTCATTTTGACATAATTTTATTCATCGTCCGATATGACTCAACGTTGGCGGTTTTCCCTTATACTGAAAGAGGAGTGTCTGGTAACTTTGACCTCCATGTGTCCGGTACTCATTTGGACATAATTTTATTCATCGTTCGATATGACTCAACGTTGGCGGTTTTCCTTATCCTGAAAGACGAGTGTCTGGTAACTTTAAGCTCGATGTGTCCTGTACTCATTTTGACATAATTTTATTCATCGTTCGATATCACTTAAACTTGGTGGATTTTCCTTATCCTGAAAGACGAGTGTCTGGTAACTTTAACCTCTATGTGTCCTGTACTCATTTTGACATAATTTTATTCATCGTTCGATATGACTTAAACTTGGTGGTTTTTCCTTATCCTGAAAGACGAGTGACTGGTAAGTTTAAGCTCTATGTGTCCTGTACTCATTTTGACATAATTTTATTCATCGTCCGATATGACTTAACCTTGGCGGCTTTCCTTTATCCTGAAAGACGAGTGTCTGGCAACTTTAAGCTCTATGTGTCCTGTACTCATTTGGACATAATTGTATTCATCGTCCCATAGGACTTAACGTTGGAGGCTTTCCCTTATCCTGAAAGACGAGTGTCTGGTAACTTAAAGCTCTATGTGTACTGTACTCATTTAGACATAATTTTATTCATCGTACGATATGACTCAACGTTGGCGGTTTTCTCTTATACTGAGAGATGAGTGTCTGGTAGCTTTAACCTCTAATGGTAGTGTACTCATTTCGACATAATTTTATTCATCGTCCGATATGACTTAACTTTGGCGGTTTTCCCTTACACTGAAGGAGGAGTGTCTGGTAACTTTAAGCTCTATGTGTCCTGTACTCATTTGGATATAATTATATTCATTGTCCGATATGACTTAACGTTGGCGGTTTTCCCTTATACTGAAAGAGGAGTGTCTGGTAACTTTAAGCTCTATGTGTCCTGTACTCATTTGGACATAATTTTATTCATCGTCCGATGTGACTTAACGTTGGAGGTTTTCCTTATCCTGAAAGACGAGTGTCTGGTATCTTTAAGCTCTATGTGTCCTGTACTCATTTGGACATAATTTCATTCATCGTCCGAAATGACTTAGCGTTGGAGGTTTTCCCTTATACTGAAAGAGGAGTGTCTGGTAACTTTAAGCTCTTTATGTCCTGTACTCATTTGAACAGAATTTTGTTCATTGTCCGATATGACTTAACGTTGGAGGTTTCCCTTATCCTGAAAGACGAGTGTCTGGTAACTTTAAGCTCTATGTGTCCTGTACTCATTTTGACATAATTTTTTTCATCGTTCGATATGACTTAAACTTGGTGGTTTTTGCTTATCCTGAAAGAAGAGTGACTGGTAACTTTAAGCTCTATGTATCCTGTACTCTTTTTGACATAATTTTATTCATCGTCCGATATGACTTAACCTTGGCACCTTTCCTTTATCCTGAAAGACGAGTGTCTGGTAACTTTAAGCTCTATGTGTCCTGTATTCATTTGCACATAATTTTATTCATCGTCCGATATGAGTTAACGTTGGAGGTTTCCCTTATCCTGCAACACGAGTGTCTGGTAACTTTAAGCTCTATGTGTCCTGTACTCATTTGGACATAATCTTATTCATTGTCCGATATGACAACGTTGGAAGTTTTCCCTTATCCTGAAAGACGAGTGTCTGGTAACTTTAAGCTCTATGTGTCCTGTACTCATTTGGACATAATTTTATTCATCGTCCGATATGAGTTAACGTTGGAGGTTTCCCTTAACCTGCAACACGAGTGTCTGATTACTTTAAGCTCTATGTGTCCTGTACTCATTTGGACATAATTTTATTCATCGTCCGATATGACTCAACGTTGGCGGTTTTCCCTTATACTGAAAGATGAGTGTCTGGTAACTTTGAGCTCTATGTGTCCGGAACTCATTTGGACATAATTTTATTCATCGTCCGATATGACTTAACTTTGGCGGTTTTCCCTTATACTGAAAGAGGAGTGTCTGGTAACTTTAAGCTCACTGTCCTGTACTCATTTCGAGATAATTTAATTCATCGTCCTATAGGACTTAACGTTGGAGGTTTCCCTTATCCTGAAAGACGAGTGTCTGGTAGCGTAAAGCTCTATGTGTGCTGTACTTATTTGGACATAATTTTATTCACTGTCCGATATGACTTAACGTTGGCGGTTTTCCCTTATCCTGAAAGACGAGTGTCTGGTAACTTTAAGCTCTTTATGTCCTGTACTCATTTGAACAGAATTTTATTCATCGTCCGATATGACTTAACTTTGGCGGTTTTCCCTTATTCTGAAAGAGGAGTGTCTAGTAACTTAAAGCTCTATGTGTCCTGTACTCATTTGGAGATAATTTTATTCATCGTCCCATAGGACTTAACGTTTAAGGTTTTCCCTTATCCTGAAAGACGAGTGTCTGGTAACTTTAAGCTTAATATCTCCGGTACTCGTTTGGACATAATTTTATTCATCGTCTGATATGACTTAACGTTTAAGGTTTTCCCTTATCCTGAAAGACGAGTGTCTGGTTACTTTAAGCTCTATGTGTCCTGTACTCATTTGAACGTAATTTTATTCATTGTCCGATATTACATAACGTTGGCGGTTTTCCCTTATCCTGAAAGACGAGTGTCTGGTAACTTCAAGCTCTATATGTTCTGTACTCATTTGGAAATAATTTGGTCATAGTCCGATATGACTTATCGTTGGAGATTTTCCCTTATCCTAAAACACGAGTGTCTAGTAACTTTAAGCTCTATGTGTCCTGTATTCATTTGGACATAATTTCATTCATCGTCCGATATGACTTAACGTTGGCGGTTTTCCCTTATGCTAAAACACGAGTGTCTAGTAACTTTAAGCTCTATGTGTCCTGTACTCATTTGGACATAATTTTATTCATCGTCTGATATGACAACGTTGGAGGTTTTCTCTTATCCTAAAACACGAGTGCTGTAACTTTAACCTCTATGTGTCCTGTACTCATTTTGACATAATTTTATTCATCGTCCGATATGACTTAACCTTGGCGGCTTTCTTTTATCCTGAAAGACGAGTGTCTGGTAACTTTAAGCTCTATGTGTCCTGTACTCATTTTGACATAATTTTATTCATCGTCCGATATGACTTAACGTTGGCGGTTTTCCCTTATCCTAAAAGACAAGTGTCTAGTAACTTTAAGATCTAAGTGTCCTGTACTCATTTGCACATAATTTTATTCATCGTCCGATATGACTTAACCTTGGCGGTTTTCCCTTATCCTGAAATTCGAGTGTCTGGTAACTTTAAGCTCTTTATGTCCTTTACTCATTTGAACATCTTTTCATTCATCGTCCGATATGACTTAACGTTGCCGGATTTCCCTTATCCTGAAAGATGAGTGTCTGGTAACTTTAAGCTCTATGTGTCCTGTACTCATTTGGAAATAATTTTATTCATCGTCCGATATGACTTAACGTTGGAGGTTTTCTCTTATACTGAAAGACGAGTGTCTGGTAACCTTAAGCTCTATGTGTCCTGTACTTATTTGGACATAATTTTATTCATTGTCCGATATGATTTAACGTTGGAGGTATTCTCTTATACTGAAAGACGAGTGACTGGTAACTTTGACCTCTATGTGTCCGGTACTCATTTTGACATAATTTTATTCATCGTCCGATATGACTCAACGTTGGCGGTTTTCCCTTATACTGAAAGAGTAGTGTCTGCTAACTTTGACCTCTATGTGTCCGGTACTCATTTGGACATAATTTTATTCATCGTTCGATATGACTTAACGTTGGCGGTTTTCCTTATCCTGAAAGACGAGTGTCTGGTAACTTTAAGCTCTATGTGTCCTGTACTCATTTTGACATAAAATTTATTCATCGTCCGATATGACTTAACCTTGGCGGCTTTCCTTTATCCTGAAAGACGAGTGTCTGGTAACTTTAAGCTCTTGTGTCCTGTACTCATTTGGACATAATTTTATTCATCGTTCGATATGACTTAAGGTTGGCGGATTTCCTTATCCCGAAAGACGAGTGTCTGGTAACTTTTACCTCTATGTGTCCTGTACTCATTTTGACATAATTTTATTCATCGTTCGATATGACTTAAACTTGGTGGTTTTTCCTTATCCTGAAAGACGAGTGACTGGTAACTTTAAGCTCTATTTGTCCTGTACTCATTTTGACATAATTTTATTCATCGTCCGATATGACTTAACCTTGGCGGCTTTCCTTTATCCTGAAAGACAAGTGTCTGGCAACTATAAGCTCTATGTGTCCTGTACTCATTTGCACATAATTTTATTCATCGTCCGATATGAGTTAACGTTGGAGGTTTCACTTATGCTGCTACACGAGTTTCTGGTAACTTTAAGCTCTATGTGTCCTGTACTCATTTGGACATAATTGTATTCATCGTCCCATAGGACTTAACGTTGGAGGCTTTCCCTTATCCTGAAAGACGAGTGTCTGGTAACTTAAAGCTCTATGTGTACTGTACTCATTTAGACATAATTTTATTCATCGTACGATATGACTCAACGTTGGCGGTTTTCTCTTATACTGAGAGATGAGTCTCTGGTAGCTTTAACCTCTAATGGTAGTGTACTCATTTCGACATAATTTTATTCATCGTCCGATATGACTTAACTTTGGCGGTTTTTCCTTACACTGAAGGAGGAGTGTCTGGTAACTTTAAGCTCTATGTGTCCTGTACTCATTTGGATATAATTATATTCATTGTCCGATATGACTTATCGTTGGCGGTTTTCCCTTATTCTGAAAGACGAGTGTGCGGTACTCATTTGGACATAACTTTATTCTTTGTCGGATATGACTTAACGTTGGCGGTTTTCCTTATCCTGAAAGACGAGTGACTGGTAACATTAAGCTCTATGTGTCCTGTACTCATTTGGACATAATTTCATTCATCGTCCGATATGACTTAACGTTGGAGGTTTTCCCTTATACTGAAAGAGGAGTGTCTGGTAACTTTAAGCTCTATGTGTCCTGTACTCATTTGGACATAATTTTATTCATCGTCCGATGTGACTTAACGTTGGAGGTTTTCCTTATCCTGAAAGACGAGTGTCTGGTAACTTTAAGCTCTATGTGTCCTGTACTCATTTGGACATAATTTTATTCATCGTCCGATATGACTCAACGTTGGCGGTTTTCCCTTAAACTGAAAGAGGACTGTCTGGTAACTTTGACCTCTATGTGTCCGGTACTCATTTGGACATAATTTTATTCATCGTTCGATATGACTTAACGTTGGCGGTTTTCCTTATCCTGAAAGACGAGTGTCTGTTAACTTTAAGCTCTATGTGTCCAGTACTCATTTTGACATAATTTTTTTCATCGTTCGATATGACTTAAACTTGGTGGTTTTTTCTTATCCTGAAAGACGAGTGACTGGTAACTTTAAGCTCTATGTATCCTGTACTCATTTTGACATAATTTTATTCATCGTCCGATACGACTTAACCTTGGCGGCTTTCCTTTATCCTGAAAGACGAGTGTCTGGTAACTTTAAGCTCTATGTGTCGTGTATTCATTTGCACATAATTTTATTCATCGTCCGATATGAGTTAACGTTGGAGGTTTCCCTTATCCTGCAACACGAGTGTCTGGTAACTTTAAGCTCTATATGTCCTGTACTCATTTGGACATAATCTTATTCATTGTCCGATATGACAACGTTGGAGGTTTTTCCTTATCCTGAAAGACGAGTGTCTGGTAACTTTAAGCTCTATGTGTCCTGTACTCATTTGGACATAATTTTATTCATCGTCCGATATGAGTTAACGTTGGAGGTTTCCCTTAACCTGCAACACGAGTGTTTGGTAATTTTAAGCTCTATGTGTCCTGTACTCATTTGGACATAATCTTATTCATTGTCCGATATGACAACGTTGGAGGTTTTCCCTTATCCTGAAAGACGAGTGTCTGGTAACTTTAAGCTCTATGTGTCCTGTACTCATTTGGACATAATTTTATTCATCGTCCGATATGACTCAACGTTGGCGGTTTTCCCTTATACTGAAAGATAAGTGTCTGGTAACTTTGAGCTCTATGTGTCCGGTACTCATTTGGACATAATATTATTCATCGTTCGATATGACTTAACTTTGGTGGTTTTCCCTTATACTGAAAACGGAGTGTCTGGTAACTTTAAGCTCACTGTCCTGTACTCATTTGGACATAATTTTATTCATTGTCCGATATGACTTAACGTTGGCGGTTTTCCCTTATACTGAAAGAGGAGTGTCTTGTAACTTTAAGCTCTATGTGTCCTGCACTCATTTGGACATAATTTTATTCATCGTCCGATATGACTTAACGTAGAGGGTTCTCCCTTATCCTGAAAAACGAGTGTCTGGTAACGTTAAGCTCTATGTGTGCTGTACTTATTTGGACATAATTTTATTCATTGTCCGATATGACTTAACGTTCGCGGTTTTCCCTTATCCTGAAAGACGAGTGTCTGGTAACTTTAAGCTCTTTATGTCCTGTACTCATTTGAACATCTTTTCATTCCTAGTCCGATATGACTTAACGTTGCGGGTTTTCCCTTATCCTGAAAGATGAGTGTCTGGTAACTTTAAGCTCTATGTGTCCTGTACTCATTTGGACATAATTTTATTCATCGTCCGATATGACTTAACGTAGGAGGTTTTCTCTTATACTGAAAGACGAGTGACTGGTAACTTTAAGCTCTATGTGTCCTGTACTCATTTGGACAGAATTTTATTCATTGTCCGATATGACTTAACGTTGGAGGTTTCCCTTCTCCTGAAAGACGAGTGTCTGGTAACTTTAAGCTCTATGTGTCCTGCACTCATTTGGACATATTTTTATTCATTGTCCGATATGATTTAACGCTGGAGGTTTTCTCTTATACTGAAAGACGAGTGACTGGTAACTTTAAGCTCTATGTGTCCTGTACTCATTTTGACATAATTTTATTCATCGTCCGATATGACTTAACCTTGTCTGTTTTCTCTTATCCTGAAAGACCAGTGTCTGGTAACTTTAAGCTCTATGTGCCCTGTACTCATTTGGACATCATTTTATTCACTGTCCGTTATGATTTAACGTTGGCGGTTTTCTCTTATACTGAAAGACCAGTGTCTGGTAACTTTAAGCTCTATGTGCCCTGTGCTCATTTGGCCAACATTTTTTTCATCGTCCGATATGACTTAACCTTGGCTGTTTTCTCTTATCCTGAAAGACCAGTGTCTGGTAACTTTAAGCTCTATGTGCCCTGTACTCATTTGGACATCCTTTTATTCACTGTCCGTTATGATTTAACGTTGGCGGTTTTCTGTTATACCGAAAGACCAGTGTCTGGTAACTTTAAGCTCTATGTGTCCTGTACTCATTTGGACATAATTTTGTTCATGGTCCGATATGATTTAACGTTGGCGGTTTTCCTTATCCTGAAAGACGAGTGTCTGGTAATTTTAAGCTCTATGTGTCCTGTACTCATTTGGACAGAATTTTATTCATCGTCCGATATGACTTAACTTTGGCGGTTTTCCCTTATTCTGAAAGAGGAGTGTCTAGTAACTTTAAGCTCTAGGTGTCCTGTATTCATTTGGAGATAATTTTATTCATCGTCCCATAGGACTTAACATTGGAGGTTTTCCCTTATCCTGAAAGACGAGTGTCCGGTTACTTTAAGCTCTATGTGTCCTGTACTCATTTGAACGTAATTTTATTCATTGTCCGATATTACTTAACGTTGGCGGTTTTCCCTTATCCTGAAAGAAGAGTGTCTGGTAACTTCAAGCTCTATATGTTCTGTACTCATTTGGACATAATTTTGTTCATCGTCCGATATGACTTAACGTTGGAGGTTTTCCCTTATCCTAAAACACGAGTGTCTAGTAACTTTAAGCTCTGTGTGTCCTGTACTCATTTGGACATAATTTTATTCATCGTCCGATATGACTTAACGTTGGCGGTTTTCCCTTATTCTAAAACACGAGTGTCTAGTAACTTTAAGCTCTATGTGTCCTGTACTCATTTGGACATAATTTTATTCATCGTCCGATATGATAACGTTGGAGGTTTTCTCTTATCCTAAAGCACAAGTGTCTAGTAACTTTAACCTCTATGTGTCCGGTACTCATTTGGACATAATTTTATTCATCGTCCGATATGACTTAAATTTAGCGGTTTTCCCTTTTACTGAAAGAGCAGTGTCTGGTAACTGTAAGTTCTATATGTCCTTTACTCATTTGGACATAATTTTATTCATCGTCCGATATGACTTAACTTTGGCGGTTTTTCCTTATACTGAAAGAGGAGTGTCTGGTAACCTTTTCCTCTATGTGTCCGGTACTCATTTGGACATAATTTTATTCATTGTCCGATATGACTTAAAGTTGTCGGCTTTCCTAATCCTGAAAGACGAGTGTCTAGTAACTTTAAGCTTAATGTCTCCGGTACTCATTTGGACATAATTTTATTCATCGTCTGATATGACTTAACGTTTAAGGTTTTCCCTTATCCTGAAAGGCGAGTGTCTGGTTACTTTAAGCTCTATGTGTCCTGTACTCATTTGAACGTAATTTTATTCATTGTCCGATATTACATAACGTTGGCGGTTTTCCCTTATCCTGAAAGACGAGTGTCTGGTAACTTCAAGCTCTATATGTTCTGTACTCATTTGGAAATAATTTTGTTCATAGTCCGATATGACTTATCGTTGGAGGTTTTCCCTTATCCTAAAACACGAGTGTCTAGTAACTTTAAGCTCTATGTGTCCTGTATTCATTTGGACATAATTTCATTCATCGTCCGATATGACTTAACGTTGGCGGTTTTCCCTTATGCTAAAACACGAGTGTCTAGTAACTTTAAGCTCTATGTGTCCTGTACTCATTTGGACATAATTTTATTCATCGTCTGATATGACAACGTTGGAGGTTTTCTCTTATCCTAAAACACGAGTGCTGTAACTTTAACCTCTATGTGTCCGGTACTCATTTGGACATAATTTCATTCATCATCCGATATGACTTAACTTTGGCGGTTTTCCCTTATACTGAAAGAGGAGTGTCTGGTAACTTTAAGCTCTATGTGTCCTGTACTCATTTGAACATCTTTTCATTCATCGTCCGATATGACTTTACGTTGCCGGTTTTCCCTTATCCTGAAAGATGAGTGTCTGGAAACTTTAAGCTCTATGTGTCCTGTACTCATTTGGACGTAATTTTATTCATTGTCCGATATGACTTAACTTTGGAGATTTTCCTTATGCTGAAAGATGAATGTCTGGTAACACAAAGCTTTATGTGTCCTGGGCTCATTTGGACATAATTTTATTCATCGTATGATATGACTTAACATTGGAGATTTTCCTTATCCTGAAAGACGAGTGTCTGGTAGCTCTAAGCTCTATGTGCCCTACACTCGTTTGAACATCATTTTATTCATTGTCCGATATTTCTTAACGTTGGACGTTTTCCCTTATCCTAAAACACGAGTGTCTAGTAACTATAAGCTCTATGTGTCCCTTACTCATTTGAACATAATTTTATTCATTGTCCGATATGACTTAACGTTTGAGGTTTTCCCTTATCCTGAAAGACGAGTGTCTGGTGACTTTAAGCTCTAAGTGTCCTGTACTCATTTGGACATAATTTTATTCATTGTCCGCATTGACTTAACATTGGTGGTTTTCTCTTATACTGAAAGACGAATGCCTGGTAACTTTAAGCTCTATGTGTCCTGTACTCATTTGGACATAATTTTATTCATCGTCCGATATGACTTAACGTTGGCGGTTTTCCCTTATCCTGAAAGACGAGTGCCTGGTAACTTTAAGCTCTATGTGTCCTGTACTCATTTTGACATAATTTTATTCATCGTCCGATATGACTTAACGTTGGCGGTTTTCCCTTATCCGAAAAGGCAAGTGTCTGGTAACTTTAAGATCTAAGTGTCCTGTACTCATTTGGACATCATTTTATTCATCGTCCGATATGACTTAACGTTGGCGGTTATCCCTTATCCTGAAAGACGAGTGTCTGGTAACTTTAAGCTCTTTATGTCCTTTACTCATTTGAACATCTTTTCATTCATCGTCCGATATGACTTAACGTTGCCGGTTTTCCCTTATCCTGAAAGATGAGTGTCTGGTAACTTTAAGCTCTATGTGTCCTATACTCATTTGGACATAATTTTATTCATCGTCGGATATGACTTAACGTTGGAGGTTTTCTCTTATACCGAACGACGAGTGTCAGGTAACTTTAAGCTCTATGTGTCCTGTAATCTTTTGGACATAATTTTATTCATTGTCCGATATGATTTAACGTTGGAGGTATTCTCTTATAATGAAAGACGAGTGACTGGTAACTTTAAGCTCTATGTGTCCTGTACTCATTTTGACATAATTTTATTCATCTTCGATATGACTTAAACTTGGTGGTTTTTCCTTATCCTGAAAGACGAGTGACTGGTAACTTAAAGCTCTATGTGTCCTGTACTCATTTTGACATAATTTTATTCATCGTCCGATATGACTTAACCTTGGCGGCTTTCCTTTATCCTGAAAGACGAGTGTCTGGTAACTTTAAGCTCTATGTGTCCTGTACTCATTTTGACATAATTTTATTCATCGTCCGATATGACTTAACGTTGGCGGTTTTCCCTTATCCTAAAAGACAAGTGTCTAGTAACTTTAGGATCTAAGTGTCCTGTACTCATTTGGACATCATTTTATTCATCGTCCGATATGACTTAACGTTGGCGGTTTTCCCTTATCCTGAAATTCGAGTGTCTGGTAACTTTAAGCTCTTTATGACCTTTACTCATTTGAACATCTTTTCATTCATCGTCCGATATGACTTAACGTTGCCGGTTTTCCCTTATCCTGAAAGATGAGTGTCTGGTAACTTTAAGCTCTATGTGTCCTGTACTCATTTGGAAATAATTTTATTCATCGTCCGATATGACTTAACGTTGGAGGTTTTCTCTTATACTGAAAGACGAGTGTCTGGTAACCTTAAGCTCTATGTGTCCTGTACTCATTTGGACATAATTTTATTCATTGTCCGATATGATTTAACGTTGGAGGTTTTCTCTTATACTGAAAGACGAGTGACTGGTAACTTTGACCTCTATGTGTCCGGTACTCATTTTGACATAATTTTATTCATCGTCCGATATGACTCAACGTTGGCGGTTTTCCCTTATACTGAAAGAGGAGTGTCTGGTAACTTTGACCTCTATGTGTCCGGTACTCATTTGGACATAATTTTATTCATCGTTCGGTATGACTTAACGTTGGCGGTTTTCCTTATCCTGAAAGACGAGTGTCTGGTAACTTTAAGCTCTATGTGTCCTGTACTCATTTTGACATAATTTTATTCATCGTTCGATATCACTTAAACTTGGTGGTTTTTCCTTATCCTGAAAGACGAGTGACTGGTAACTTTAAGCTCTATGTGTCCTGTACTCATTTTGACATAAAATTTATTCATCGTCCGATATGACTTAACCTTGGCGGCTTTCCTTTATCCTGAAAGACGAGTGTCTGGTAACTTTAAGCTCTTGTGTCCTATACTCATTTGGACATAATTTTATTCATCGTTCGATATGACTTAAGGTTGGCGGTTTTCCTTATCCTGAAAGACGAGTGTCTGGTAACTTTAACCTCTATGTGTCCTGTACTCATTTTGACATAATTTTATTCATCGTTCGATATGACTTAAACTTGGTGGTTTTTCCTTATCCTGAAAGACGAGTGACTGGTAACTTTAAGCTCTATGTGTCCTGTACTCATTTTGACATAATTTTATTCATCGTCCGATATGACTTAACCTTGGCGGCTTTCCTTTATCCTGAAAGACGAGTGTCTGGCAACTATAAGCTCTATGTGTCCTGTACTCATTTGCACATAATTTTATTTATCGTCCGATATGAGTTAGCTTTGGAGGTTTCACTTATGCTGCAACACGAGTTTCTGGTAACTTTAAGCTCTATGTGTCCTGTACTCATTTGGACATAATTGTATTCATCGTCCCATAGGACTTAACGTTGGAGGCTTTCCCTTATCCTGAAAGACGAGTGTCTGGTAACTTAAAGCTCTAAGTGTACTGTACTCATTTAGACATAATTTTATTCATCGTACGATATGACTCAACGTTGGCGGTTTTCTCTTATACTGAGAGATGAGTCTCTGGTAGCTTTAACCTCTAATGGTAGTGTACTCATTTCGACATAATTTTATTCATCGTCCGATATGACTTAACTTTGGCGGTTTTCCCTTACACTGAAGGAGGAGTGTCTGGTAACTTTAAGCTCTATGTGTCCTGTACTCATTTGGATATAATTATATTCATTGTCCGATATGACTTAACGTTGGCGGTTTTCCCTTATACTGAAAGACGAGTGTGCGGTACTCATTTGGACATAACTTTATTCATTGTCCGATATGACTTAACGTTGGCGGTTTTCCTTATCCTGAAAGACGAGTGACTGGTAACATTAAGCTCTATGTGTCCTGTACTCATTTGGACATAATTTCATTCATCGTCCGATATGACTTAACGTTGGAGGTTTTCCCTTATACTGAAAGAGGAGTGTCTGGTAACTTTAAGCTCTATGTGTCCTGTACTCATTTGGACATAATTTTATTCATCGTCCGATGTGACTTAACGTTGGAGGTTTTCCTTATCCTGAAAGACGAGTGTCTGGTAACTTTAAGCTCTATGTGTCCTGTACTCATTTGGACATAATTTTATTCATCGTCCGATATGACTCAACGTTGGCGGTTTTCCCTTACACTGAAAGAGGACTGTCTGGTAACTTTGACCTCTATGTGTCCGGTACTCATTTGGACATAATTTTATTCATCGTTCGATATGACTTAACGTTGGCGGTTTTCCTTATCCTGAAAGACGAGTGTCTGTTAACTTTAAGCTCTATGTGTCCAGTACTCATTTTGACATAATTTTTTTCATCGTTCGATATGACTTAAACTTGGTGGTTTTTTCTTATCCTGAAAGACGAGTGACTGGTAACTTTAAGCTCTATGTATCCTGTACTCATTTTGACATAATTTTATTCATCGTCCGATATGACTTAACCTTGGCGGCTTTCCTTTATCCTGAAAGACGAGTGTCTGGTAACTTTAAGCTCTATGTGTCGTGTATTCATTTGCACATAGTTTTATTCATCGTCCGATATGAGTTAACGTTGGAGGTTTCCCTTATCCTGCAACACGAGTGTCTGGTAACTTTAAGCTCTATGTGTCCTGTACTCATTTGGACATAATCTTATTCATTGTCTTGTAACTGAAATGTTTATGGGTGTACACAAGTTCCACGTTGGGACGCCAATTTGATGCAAATATAATATAATGGCGAACACAGAAGTCGGCGAGCAATGAGGTTTCTCTCAGGGTATGCGTGGATGTGTGTGAGAAGGGAATTTACAACACTGGAATGCCCGTTTCCAAATTATTTATTCACTGCTGTTTATTTCAAACCACGAAATGGAAGCTGCCGACCGAGGGTTACCAATCACGGTTTATAGTGACTGAATGCTAATTATATTTCTTGATAAATTCTGATGACCTGACAAATATTCAAGACCGAACAAGTTGACCACCCGAATAGGCTGCACGTTTGACTATTCCCCAATATCGGCTACACGCCGGATAAATGTTTATGATGTCTTTCTAGCCACGCACCCGCCTTCATCGGCGGCAAGCCGAAGAGAGAGTGCCCTCCACCACAACTGCGTGTGTCTTTATATATAACTTTCACTCTTCAAATTCCTTTTTAAACAAAGTCCTTTTGTGGCTGTTTTGGTCGCTATTGTAAACGATTCGAAGAATACCCTATTCATGTATGTCAAGTGACAATTCCTTTAGAAACCTTCTAAGGTCACTGTTCCTTTCATTCATGGCATTGTTATAAACAGTTTCCCCAACTAAACTGGCCTTGGGGCTTGGTCTCACAAAGAATCAACATTCCTTCGACGTCTATCATTACTCTTTGCTCCTGCAAACAATAATTTCGGTATCAAATGCCCCCATAGATATTATTTTATTATCCCATAATGAAATAATATATATGTCTTGCCCGAATATAACGCAAAATATTAGACCTTTGTCAGCAACTTCCAATTCGTTTTACAATTTCTTTTCACAACATTACTTTTTACATGACATTTCCTGAAAATTATTCACATGGTTATATAACAACATTTCATTTAAAATTTACCAACATTCTGTTCGGCAATTTTCAACTTTTAAATATTACTCGGAAAAGATTTCAATTTACCTCATCTCTCTCTTTCTCCATCTGATCTACTTAAAATTACTTCATCTTGTTGTTACACTTGAAACAATTACTAAATATACACTCCCATGTTTAAATCAATGGTACATTAATAATATTATCTATCTATATACTTTTTACAACATTTCTGAATTGTTCTTCTGGATTCTATATAAATATTCTTTCCAAAAGTCTTTCATTGTTCGGTTTTATTTTAAGTAACTGGTTAATTTTTTTTTTATACATTTCCGAATACTTCTTTATGATTCTATATAAATATTATTTTCAAAAGTCTTTAAGTGCTCTAATTTTCATTACTATATTTTTCTTTTCACTTGTTTAGTTTTAAGTTTCACTGCACTGTCACAACACTGTTTATACTTAACCTATACATTTTACACTACACTATTTATACTTAGCCTATACATTTCACAAGTCTGTTTCTTCTCCTTTTACTATTTGATATGGCAATTTTAAACCCTTTAGCCTAAGTTCCTACCATTTACAAGAAATTTCATCATTCCACAACGTACTTCGAAATACAAGAGAATTTTGCGAACTTTTCCATGTATAAAGGACTTATTTATTATACATTCCCATGATTTTTCCACATTTAGCTTAGATATTGGACATCGATCTTTTTTCCTGTCTTTTTTAGGCATATTCTGATGGAACTGTGCCCCTTGCCCGAAATATTTTAATATTTCTGTTTCGTTTATCCATGGATTTTGCATGTTTTTCAATGTTTCATTTGTCACCGTGATCTCTATTGCTACCTCATTCATTTGATTTTTGTTTTCCCCCAAAAACCTCGTCTGTTTTCTATTTTCCCACTCTGATACTTCTAGTCTACCCCTAGTTTCTCCTAACTTTTCTCTAGCCATTCCTATTTCTTCGTCTAATTTCTGTACTATTTCCTCCCCAAGTTTTCTGTTTTCACTATCTAACCTTTCATTAGTTAGATTTATAACTTCATTTTCAACATTCTCCGTCTCCTCACTAACATCTTTTCCTACATTGTCTGTTACCTGATCAGCTTCTTCCCTTACGTTCTCTACTTCCTGACTAACTTTCCCGAAATTTTCTAACGACTGTTGTTGATTATCTAACTTCTTTCCTAGTTCTATTTGTCCTGCTTCTAACTTCTGAAAACCACTTTCTATCTTTCCTTCTATCTTTTTTAAACTTTGATTATTATCCTTCATCTCTTTTATTAAACTTTGATTATTATCCTTCATCTCTGTTATTAAACTTTGATTATCATCATCTAACTTGTTACTTAAACTTTCACTTAAATTTTGATAACTATCATCTATCTTTTTACTTAAACCTTCGAACATTTTTCTAATTTCCTCTAATATATTTATTTCCACTTTTACGTTATTTGGTACACTTCTACCACGCTCTGCTACTTCAACTACTTCCTGCCTACTGTTACTATAAACCTCTAGAACTTCCATGTTTTCTACAAATTTTACTTAAAATCTTGTTTTTCACTTCTCAAATAAATTCTCCATAGTCTAGTATATAATTTTACACTCTGTACCTTTGATTGTTTTTACTGGCTCCTGGTGATGTCACTGATGACGATGCCGGCCTCCTTTCTTCTTTACAGTCGAACTGTTGACGAATTTCTTGATGGGTCGACCGTCCTCCTGTCGAACCACCTTCACCTGTTGAACCTCGTTGTCGGGTTGAAACTCCTTCTAGGTTGAACCTCCTTCTCGGGTTGAACCTCCTCCTGTTGTCGAACGTCCTTCTCCTATCGGGCCGAACCTCCTCCTCGTAACGAGCTCCACGTTGGCGCGCCAGTTTGAAACAGTTTTGCTTTTTTTATGTCGAACAACGAGCTCTACGTTGCGGCGCCACTTTAATACAAACTTGTGGGTGACGAACAAGGGTTACCACAATTGATCACTGTTCACGGAGACTGACGGTAGAATGTTTATTGTTCGATAAACTTTATTTGTTCCTCTCGTATATATGAACCGACAATTATGAAACACCGAACAAGTTGACCACCCGAATAGGCTGCACGTTTGACTATTCCCCAATATCGGCTACACGCCGGATAAATGTTTATGATGTCTTTCTAGCCACGCAGCCGCCTTCATCGGCGGCAAGCCGAAGAGAGAGTGCCCTCCACCACAACTGCGTGTGTCTTTATATATAACTTTCACTCTTCAAATTCCTTTTTAAACAAAGTCCTTTTGTGGCTGTTTTGGTCGCTATTGTAAACGATTCGAAGAATACCCTATTCATCTATGTCAAGTGACAATTCCTTTAGAAACCTTCTAAGGTCACTGTTCCTTTCATTCATGGCATTGTTATAAACAGTTTCCCCAACTAAACTGGCCTTGGGGCTTGGTCTCACAAAGAATCAACATTCCTTCGACGTCTATCATTACTCTTTGCTCCTGCAAACAATAATTTCGGTATCAGTCTGATATGACAACGTTGGAGGTTTTCCCTTATCCTGAAAGACGAGTGTCTGCTAACTTTAAGCTCTATGTGTCCTGTACTCATTTGGACATAATTTTATTCATCGTCCGATATGAGTTAACGTTGGAGGTTTCCCTTAACCTGCAACACGAGTGTCTGGTAACTTTAAGCTCTATGTGTCCTGTACTCATTTGGACATAATTTTATTCATCGTCCGATATGACTCAACGTTGGCGGTTTTCCCTTATACTGAAAGATGAGTGTCTGGTAACTTTGAGCTCTATGTGTCCGGTACTCATTTGGACATAATTTTATTCATCGTCCGATATGACTTAACTTTGGCGGTTTTCCCTTATACTGAAAGAGGAGTGTCTGGTAACTTTAAGCTCACTGTCCTGTACTCATTTCGAGATAATTTAATTCATCGTCCTATAGGACTTAACGTTGGAGGTTTCCCTTATCCTGAAAGACGAGGGTCTGGTAACTTTAAGCTCTATATGTTCTTTACTCATTTGGACATAATTTTATTCATCGTACGATATGACTCAACGTTGGCGGTTTTTCCTTATACTGAAAGACGAGTGTCTGGTAACCTTAACCTCTATGTGTCCGGTACTCATTTGGACATAATTTTATTCATTGTCCGATATGACTTAAAGTTGTCGGTTTTTTTTATCCTGAAAGATGAGTGTCTGGTAACTTTAAGCTTAATGTGTCCTGTACTCATTTAGACATAATTTTATTCATGGTCCGGTATGACTTAACGTTGGAGGTTTTCCCTTATACTCAAAGACGAGTAACTGGTAACTTTATGCTCTATGTCTCCTGTACTCATTTGGACATAATTTTATTCATTGTCCGATATGACTTAACGTTGGCGGTTTTCCCTTATACTGAAAGAGGAGTGTCTGGTAACTTTAAGCTCTATGTGTCCTGCACTCATATGGACATAATTTTATTCATCGTCCGATATGACTTAACGTTGAGGTTTTTCCCTTATCCTGAAAAACGAGTGTCTGGTAACGTTAAGCTCTATGTGTGCTGTACATATTTGGACATAATTTTATTCATTGTCCGATATGACTTAACGTTCGCGGTTTTCCCTTATCCTGAAAGACGAGTGTCTGGTAACTTTAAGCTCTTTATGTCCTGTACTCATTTGAACATCTTTTCATTCCTAGTCCGATATGACTTAACGTTGCGGGTTTTCCCTTATCCTGAAAGATGAGTGTCTGGTAACTTTAAGCTCTATGTGTCCTGTACTCATTTGACCATAATTTTATTCATCGTCCGATATGACTTAAAGTTGGAGGTTTCCCTTCTCCTGAAAGACGAGTGTCTGGTAACTTTAAGCTCTATGTGTCCTGCACTCATTTGGACATATTTTTATTCATTGTCCGATATGATTTAACGCTGGAGGTTTCTCTTATACTGAAAGACGAGTGACTGGTAACTTTAAGCTCTATGTGTCCTGTACTCATTTTGACATAATTTTATTCATCGTCCGATATGACTTAACCTTGTCTGTTTTCTCTTATCCTGAAAGACCAGTGTCTGGTAACTTTAAGCTCTATGTGCCCTGTACTCATTTGGACATCATTTTATTCACTGTCCGTTATGATTTAACGTTGGCGGTTTTCTCTTATACTGAAAGACCAGTGTCTGGTAACTTTAAGCTCTATGTGCCCTGTACTCATTTGGACATCTTTTTATTCACTGTCCGATATGATTTAACGTTGGCGGTTTTCTCTTATACTGAAAGACCAGTGTCTGGTAACCTTAAGCTCTATGTGTCCTGTACTCATTTGGACATAATTTTGTTCATGGTCCGATATGATTTAACGTTGGTGGTTTTCCTTGCCCTGAAAGACGACTGTCTGGTAACTTTAAGCTCTATGTGTCCTGTACTCATTTGGACAGAATATTATTCATTGTCCGATATGACTTAACTTTGGCGGTTTTCCCTTATTCTGAAAGAGGAGTGTGTGGTAACTTTAAGCTCTATGTGTCCTGTACTCATTTGGAGATAATTTTATTCATCGTCCCATAGGACTTAACGTTGGAGGATTTCCCTTATACTCAAAGACGAGTGACTGGTAACTTTAAGCTCTATGTGTTCTGTACTCATTTGGACATAATTTTATTCATTGTCCGATATGACTTAACGTTGGTGGTTTTGCTTATCCTGAAAGACGAGTGTCTAGTAACTTTAAGCTCTGTGTGTCCTGTACTCATTTGGACATAATTTTATTCATCGTCCGATATGACTTAACGTTGGAGGTTTTCCCTTATCCTAAAACATAAGTGACTAGTAACTATAAGCTCTATGTGTCCCTTACTCATTTGGACATAATTTTATTCATTGTCCGATATGACTTAACGTTGGAGGTTTTCCCTTATCCTGAAAGACGAGTGTCTGGTGACTTTAAGCTCTAAGTGTCCTGTACTCATTTGGACATAATTTTATTCATTGTCCGATATGACTTAACATTGAAGGTTTTCCCTTATAGTGAAAGACGAATGCCTTGGAGCTTTAAGCTCTATGTGTCCTGTACTCATTTGGACATAATTTTATTCATTGTCCGATACTACTTAACGTTGAAGGTATTCCCCTATCCTGGAAGACGAGTGTCTGGTAACTTTAAGCTCTATGTGTCCTGTATTCATTTTGACATAATTTTATTCATCGTCCGATATGACTTAACGTTGGCGGTTTTCCCTTATCCTGAAAGACGAGTGTCTGGTAACTTTAAGCTCTTTATGTCCTTTACTCATTTGAACATCTTTTCATTCATCGTCCGATATGACTTAACGTTGCCGGTTTTCCCTTATCCTGAAAGATGAGTTTCTGGTAACTTTAAGCTCTATGTGTCCTGTACTCATTTGGACATAATTTTATTCATCGTCCGATATGACTTAACGTTGGAGGTTTTCTCTTATACTGAAAGACGAGTGTCGGGTAACTTTAAGCTCTATGTGTCCTGTATTCATTTGGACATAATTTTATTCATTGTCCGATATGATTTAACGTTGGAGGTATTCTCTTATACTGAAAGACGAGTGACTGGTGAGTTTAAGCCTTATGTGTCCAGTACTCATTTTGACATAATTTTATTCATCGTCCGATATGACTCAACGTTGGCGGTTTTCCCTTATACTGAAAGAGGAGTGTCTGGTAACTTTGACCTCTATGTGTCCGGTACTCATTTGGACATAATTTTATTCATCGTTCGATATGACTTAACGTTGGCGGTTTTCCTTATCCTGAAAGACGAGTGTCTGGTAACTTTAAGCTCTATGTGCCCTGTACTCATTTTGACATAATTTTATTCATCGTTCGATATGACTTAAACTTGGTAATTTTTTCTTATCCTGAAAGACGAGTGTCTGGTAACTTTAAGCTCTATGTGTCCTGTACTCATTTTGACATAATTTTATTCATCGTCCGATATGACTTAACGTTGGCGGTTTTCCCTTATCCTAAAAGACAAGTGTCTGGTAACTTTAAGATCTAAGTGTCCTGTACTCATTTGGACATCATTTTATTCATCGTCCGATATGACTTAACGTTGGCGGTTTTCCCTTATCCTGAAAGACGAGTGTCTGGTAACTTTAAGCTCTTTATGTCCTTTACTCATTTGAACATCTCTTCATTCATCGTCCGATATGACTTAACGTTGCCGGTTTTCCCTTATCCTGAAAGATGAGTGTCTGGTAACTTTAAGCTCTATGTGTCCTGTACTCATTTGGACATAATTTTATTCATCGTCCGATATGACTTAACGTTGGAGGTTTTCTCTTATACTCAAAGACGAGTGTCTGGTAACCTTAAGCTCTATGTGTCCTGTACTCATTTGGACATAATTTTATTCATTGTCCGATATGATTTAACGTTGGAGGTATTCTCTTATACTGAAAGACGAGTGACTGGTAACTTTGACCTCTATGTGTCCGGTACTCATTTGGACATAGTTTTATTCATCGTTCGATATGACTTAACGTTGGCGGTTTTCTTATCCTGAAAGACGAGTGTCCGGTAACTTTAAGCTCTATGTGTCCTGTACTCATTTTGACATAATTTTATTCATCGTCCGATATGACTTAACCTTGGCGGCTTTCCTTTATCCTGAAAGACGAGTGTCTGGTAACCTTAAGCTCTATGTGTCCTGTACTCATTTTGACATAATTTTATTCATCGTCCGATATGACTTAACTTTGCCGGTTTTCCCTTATCCTAAAAGAAAAGTGTCTGGTAACTTTAAGCTCTTTATGTCCTTTACTCATTTGAACATCTTTTCATTCATCGTTCGATATGACTTAACGTTGCCGGTTTTACCTTATTCTGAAAGATGAGTGTCTGGTAACTTTAAGCCCTATGTGTCCTGTACTCATTTGGACATAATTTTATTCATTGTGCGATATGACTTAACTTAGGAGGTTTTCTCTTATACTGAAAGACGAGTGTCTGGTAACCTTAAGCTCTATGTGTCCTGTACTCATTTGGACATAATTTTATTCATTGTCCGATATGATTTAACGTTGGAGGTATTCTCTTATACTGAAAGACGAGTGTCTGGTAACTTTAAGCTCTATGTGCCCTGTACTCATTTTGACATAATTTTATTCATCGTTCGATATGACTTAAACTTGGTAATTTTTTCTTATCCTGAAAGACGAGTGTCTGGTAACTTTAAGCTCTATGTGTCCTGTACTCATTTTGACATAATTTTATTCATCGTCCGATATGACTTAACGTTGGCGGTTTTCCTTATCCTGAAAGACGAGTGTCTGGTAACTTTAAGCTCGATGTGTCCTGTACTCATTTAGACATAATTTTATTCAACGTACGATATGACTCAACGTTGGCGGTTTTCTCTTATACTGAGAGATGAGTGTCTGGTAGCTTTAACCTCTAATGGTAGTGTACTCATTTCGACATAATTTTATTCATCGTCCGATATTACTTAACTTTGGCGGTTTTCCCTTACACTGAAGGAGGAGTGTCTGGTTACTTGAAGCTCTATGTGTCCTGTACTCATTTGGATATAATTATATTCATTGTCCGATATGACTTAACGTTGGCGGTTTTCCCTTATACTGAAAGAGGAGTGTCTGGTAACTTTAAGCTCTATGTGTCCTGTACTCATTTGGACATAATTTTATTCATCGTCCGATGTGACTTAACGTTGGAGGTTTTCCTTATCCTGAAAGACGAGTGTCTGGTAACTTTAAGCTCTATGTGTCCTGTACTCATTTGGACATAATTTCATTCATCGTCCGATATGACTTAGCGTTGGAGGTTTTCCCGTATACTGAAAGAGGAGTGTCTGGTAACTTTAAGCTCTTTATGTCCTGTACTCATTTGAACAGAATTTTGTTCATTGTCCGATATGACATAACGTTGGAGGTTTCCCTTATCCTGAAAGACGAGTGTCTGGTAACTTTAAGCTCTATGTGTCCTGTACTCATTTTGACATAATTTTTTTCATCGTTCGATATGACCTAAACTTGGTGGTTTTTGCTTATCCTGAAAGACGAGTGACTGGTAACTTTAAGCTCTATGTATCCTGTACTCATTTTGACATAATTTTATTCATCGTACGATATGACTTAACCTTGGCACCTTTCCTTTATCCTGAAAGACGAGTGTCTGGTAACTTTATGCTCTATGTGTCCTGTATTCATTTGCACATAATTTTATTCATCTTCCGATATGAGTTAACGTTGGAGGTTTCCCTTATCCTGCAACACGAGTGTCTGGTAACTTTAAGCTCAATGTGTCCTGTACTCATTTGGACATAATCTTATTCATTGTCCTATATGACAACGTTGGAGGTTTTCCCTTATCCTGAAAGACGAGTGTCTGGTAACTTTAAGCTCTATGTGTCCTGTACTCATTTGGACATAATTTTATTCATCGTCCGATATGATTTAACGTTGGAGGTTTCCCTTAACCTGCAACACGAGTGTCTGGTAACTTTAAGCTCTATGTGTCCTGTACTCATTTGGACATAATTTTATTCATCGTCCGATATGACTCAACGTTGGCGGTTTTCCCTTATACTGAAAGATGAGTGTCTGGTAACTTTGAGCTCTATGTGTCCGGTACTCATTTGGACATAATTTTATTCATCGTCCGATATGACTTAACTTTGGCGGTTTTCCCTTATACTGAAAGAGGAACGTCTAGTAACTTTAAGCTCACTGTCCTGTACTCATTTCGAGATAATTTAATTCATCGTCCTATAGGACTTAACGTTGGAGGTTTCCCTTATCCTGAAACACGAGGGTCTGGTAACTTTAAGCTCTATATGTTCTTTACTCATTTGGACATAATTTTATTCATCGTACGATTTGACTCAACGTTGGCGGTTTTTCCTTATACTGAAAGACGAGTGTCTGGTAACCTTAACCTCTATGTGTCCGGTACTCATTTGGACATTATTTTATTCATTGTCCGATATGATTTAACGTTGGAGGTATTCTCTTATACTGAAAGACGAGTGACTGGTAACTTTAAGCTCTATGTGTCCTGTACTCATTTTGACATAATTTTATTCATCGTCCGATATGACTCAACGTTGGCGGTTTTCCCTTATACTGAAAGAGGAGTGTCTGGTAACTTTGACCTCTATGTGTCCGGTACACATTTGGACATAATTTTATTCATCGTTCGATATGACTTAACGTTGGCGGTTTTCCTTATCCTGAAAGACGAGTGGCTGGTAACTTTAAGCTCGATGTGTCCTGTACTCATTTTGACATAATTTTATTCATCGTCCGATATGACTCAACGTTAGCGGTTTTCCCTTATACTGAAAGAGGAGTGTCTGGTAACTTTGACCTCCATGTGTCCGGTACTCATTTGGACATAATTTTATTCATCGTTCGATATGACTCAACGTTGGCGGTTTTCCTTATCCTGAAAGACGAGTGTCTGGTAACTTTAAGCTCGATGTGTCCTGTACTCATTTTGACATAATTTTATTCATCGTTCGATATCACTTAAACTTGGTGGTTTTTCCTTATCCTGAAAGACGAGTGTCTGGTAACTTTAACCTCTAGGTGTCCTGTACTCATTTTGACATAATTTTATTCATCGTTCGATATGACTTAAACTTGGTGGTTTTTCCTTATCCTGAAAGACGAGGGTCTGGTAACTTTAAGCTCTATATGTTCTTTACTCATTTGGACATAATTTTATTCATCGTACGATTTGACTCAACGTTGGCGGTTTTTCCTTATACTGAAAGACGAGTGTCTGGTAACCTTAACCTCTATGTGTCCGGTACTCATTTGGACATAATTTTTTTCATTGTTCGATATGACTTAAAGTTGTCGGTTTTCCTTATCCTGAAAGATGAGTGTCTGGTAACTTTAAGCTTAATGTGTCCTGTACTCATTTAGACATAATTTTATTCATGGTCCGATATGACTTAACGTTGGAGGTTTTCCCTTATACTCAAAGACTCGTAACTGGTAACTTTATGCTCTATATGTCCTGCACTCATTTGGACATAATTTTATTCATCGTCCGATATGAGTTAACGTTGAGGGTTTTCAATTATCCTGAAAGACGTGTATCTGGTAACGTTAAGCTCTATGTGTGCTGTTTTTATTTGTACATAATTTTATTTACTGTCCGATATGACTTAACGTTGGCGGTTTTCCCTTATCCTAAAAGACGACTGTCTGGTAACTTTAAGCTCTTTATGTCCTGTACTCATTTGAACATCTTTTCATTCCTAGTCAGATATGACTTAACGTTGCGGGTTTTCCCTTATCCTGAAAGATGAGTGTCTGGTAACTTTAAGCTCTATGTGTCCTGTACTCATTTGGACATAATTTTATTCATCGTCCGATATGACTTAACGTTGGAGGTTTTCTCTTATACTGAAAGACGAGTGACTGGTAACTTTAAGCTCTATGTGCCCTGTACTCATTTGGACATCATTTTATTCACTGTCCGTTATGATTTAACGTTGGCGGTTTTCTCTTATACTGAAAGACCAGTGTCTGGTAACTTTAAGCTCTATGTGTCCTGTACTCATTTTGACATAATTTTATCCATCGTCCGATATGACTTAACCTTGTCTGTTTTCTCTTATCCTGAAAGACCAGTGTCTGGTAACTTTAAGCTCTATGTGCCCTGTACTCATTTGGACATCATTTTATTCACTGTCCGTTATGATTTAACGTTGGCGGTTTTCTCTTATACTGAAAGACCAGTGTCTGGTAACTTTAAGCTCTATGTGCCCTGTACTCATTTGGCCATCATTTTTTTCATCGTCCGATATGACTTAACCTTGGCTGTTTTCTCTTATCCTGAAAGACCAGTGTCTGGTAACTTTAAGCTCTATGTGCCCTGTACTCATTTGGACATCTTTTTATTCACTGTCCGATATGATTTAACGTTGGCGGTTTTCTGTTATACCGAAAGACCAGTGTCTGGTAACTTTAAGCTCTATGTCTCCTGTACTCATTTGGACATAATTTTGTTCATGGTCCGATATGATTTAACGTTGGCGGTTTTCCTTATCCTGAAAGACGAGTGTCTGGTAACTTTAAGCTCTATGTGTCCTGTACTCATTTGGACAAAATTTTATTCATCGTCCGATATGACTTAACTTTGGCGGTTTTCCCTTATTCTGAAAGAGGAGTGTCTAGTAACTTTAAGCTCTATGTGTCCTGTACTCATTTGGAGATAATTTTATTCATCGTCCCATAGGCCTTAACGTTAGAGGTTTTCCCTTATCCTGAAAGACGAGTGTCCGGTTACTTTAAGCTCTATGTGTCCTGTACTCATTTGAACGTAATTTTATTCATTGTCCGATATTACTTAACGTTGGCGGTTTTCCCTTATCCTGAAGACGAGTGTCTGGTAACTTCAAGCTCTATATGTTCTGTACTCATTTGGACATAATTTTGTTCATCGTCCGATATGACTTAACGTTGGAGGTTTTCCCTTATCCTAACACACGAGTGTCTAGTAACTTTAAGCTCTGTGTGTCCTGTACTCATTTGGCCATAATTTTATTCATCGTCCGATATGACTTAACGTTGGCGGTTTTCCCTTATTCTAAAACACGAGTGTCTAGTAACTTTAAGCTCTATGTGTCCTGTACTCATTTGGACATAATTTTATTCATCGTCCGATATGACAACGTTGGAGGTTTTCTCTTATCCTAAAGCACAAGTGTCTAATAACTTTAACCTCTATGTGTCCGGTACTCATTTGGACATAATTTTATTCATCGTCCGATATGACTTAACTTTAGCGGTTTTCCCTTTTACTGAAAGAGCAGTGTCTGGTAACTGTAAGTTCTATATGTCCTTTACTCATTTGGACATAATTTTATTCATCGTCTGATATGACAACGTTGGAGGTTTTCTCTTATCCTAAAACACGAGTGCTGTAACTTTAACCTCTATGTGTCCTGTACTCATTTGGACATAATTTTATTCATCGTCCGATATGACTCAACGTTGGCGGTTTTCCCTTATCCTGAAAGATGAGTGTCTGGAAACTTTAAGCTCTATGTGTCCTGTACTCATTTGAACGTAATTTTATTCATTGTCCGATATGACTTAACTTTGGAGATTTTCCTTATGCTGAAAGATGAATGTCTGGTAACTCAAAGCTTTATGTGTCCTGGGCTCATTTGGACATAATTTTATTCATCGTATGATATGACTTAACATTGGAGATTTTCCTTATCCTGAAAGACGAGTGTCTGGTAGCTCTAAGCTCTATGTGCCCTATACTCGTTTGAACATCATTTTATTCATTGTCCGATATTACTTAACGTTGGAGGTTTTCCCTTATCCTAAAACACGAGTGTCTAGTAACTATAAGCTCTATGTGTCCCTTACTCATTTGGACATAATTTTATTCATTGTCCGATATGACTTAACGTTTGAGGTTTTCCCTTATCCTGAAAGACGAGTGTCTGGTGACTTTAAGCTCTAAGTGTCCTGTACTCATTTGGCCATAATTTTATTCATTGTCCGCATTGACTTAACATTGGAGGTTTTCTCTTATACTGAAAGACGAATGCCTGGTAACTTTAAGCTCTATGTGTCCTGTACTCATTTGGACATAATTTTATTCATCGTCCGATATGACTTAACGTTGGCGGTTTTCCCTTATCCTGAAAGACGAGTGTCTGGTAACTTTAAGCTCTATGTGTCCTGTACTCATTTTGACATAATTGTATTCATCGTCCGATATGACTTAACGTTGGCGGTTTTCCCTTATCCGAAAAGGCAAGTGTCTGGTAACTTTAAGATCTAAGTGTCCTGTACTCATTTGGACATCATTTTATTCATCGTCCGATATGACTTAACGTTGGCGGTTATCCCTTATCCTGAAAGACGAGTGTCTGGTAACTTTAAGCTCCTTATGTCCTTTACTCATTTGAACATCTTTTCATTCATCGTCCGATATGACTTAAGGTTGCCGGTTTTCCCTTATCCTGAAAGATGAGTGTCTGGTAACTTTAAGCTCTATGTGTCCTGTACTCATTTGGACATAATTTTATTCATCGTCCGATATGACTTAACGTTGGAGGTTATCTCTTATACTGAACGACGAGTGTCGGGTAACTTTAAGCTCTATGTGTCCTGTAATCATTTGGACATAATTTTATTCATTGTCCGATATGATTTAACGTTGGAGGTATTCTCTTATACTGAAAGACGAGTGACTGGTAACTTTAAGCTCTATGTGTCCTGTACTCATTTTGACATAATTTTATTCATCTTCGATATGACTTAAACTTGGTGGTTTTTCCTTATCCTGAAAGACGAGTGACTGGTAACTTAAAGCTCTATGTGTCCTGTACTCATTTTGACATAATTTTATTCATCGTCCGATATGACTTAACCTTGGCGGCTTTCCTTTATCCTGAAAGACGAGTGTCTGGTAACATTAAGCTCTATGTGTCCTGTACTCATTTTGACATAATTTTATTCATCGTCCGATATGACTTAACGTTGGCGGTTTTCCCTTATCCTAAAAGACAAGTGTCTAGCAACTTTAAGATCTAAGTGTCCTGTACTCATTTGGACATCATTTTATTCATCGTCCGATATGACTTAACGTTGGCGGTTTTCCCTTATCCTGAAATTCGAGTGTCTGGTAACTTTAAGCTCTTTATGTCCTTTACTCATTTGAACATCTTTTCATTCATCGTCCGATATGACTTAACGTTGCCGGTTTTCCCTTATCCTGAAAGATGAGTGTCTGGTAACTTTAAGCTCTATGTGTCCTGTACTCATTTGGAAATAATTTTATTCATCGTCCGATATGACTTAACGTTGGAGGTTTTCTCTTATACTGAAAGACGAGTGTCTGGTAACCTTAAGCTCTATGTGTCCTGTACTCATTTGGACATAATTTTATTCATTGTCCGATATGATTTAACGTTGGAGGTATTCTCTTATACTGAAAGACGAGTGACTGGTAACTTTGACCTCTATGTGTCCGGTACTCATTTTGACATAATTTTATTCATCGTCCGATATGACTCAACGTTGGCGGTTTTCCCTTATACTGAAAGAGGAGTGTCTGGTAACTTTGACCTCTATGTGTCCGGTACTCATTTGGACATAATTTTATTCATCGTTCGATATGACTTAACGTTGGCGGTTTTCCTTATCCTGAAAGACGAGTGTCTGGTAACTTTAAGCCCTATGTGTCCTGTACTCATTTTGACATAATTTTATTCATCGTTCGATATCACTTAAACTTGGTGGTTTTTCCTTATCCTGAAAGACGAGTGACTGGTAACTTTAAGCTCTATGTGTCCTGTACTCATTTTGACATAAAATTTATTCATCGTCCGATATGACTTAACCTTGGCGGCTTTCCTTTATCCTGAAAGACGAGTGTCTGGTAACTTTAAGCTCTTGTGTCCTGTACTCATTTGGACATAATTTTATTCATCGTTCGATATGACTTAAGGTTGGCGGTTTTCCTTATCCTGAAAGACGAGTGTCTGGTAACTTTAACCTCTATGTGTCCTGTACTCATTTTGACATAATTTTATTCATCGTTCGATATGACTTAAACTTGGTGGTTTTTCCTTATCCTGAAAGACGAGTGACTGGTAACTTTAAGCTCTATGTGTCCTGTACTCATTTTGACATAATTTTATTCATCGTCCGATATGACTTAACCGTGGCGGCTTTCCTTTATCCTGAAAGACGAGTGTCTGGCAACTATAAGCTCTATGTGTCCTGTACTCATTTGCACATAATTTTATTTATCGTCCGATATGAGTTAACTTTGGAGGTTTCACTTATGCTGCAACACGAGTTTCTGGTAACTTTAAGCTCTATGTGTCCTGTACTCATTTGGACATAATTTTATTCATCGTCCGATATGACTCAACGTTGGAGGCTTTCCCTTATCCTGAAAGACGAGTGTCTGGTAACTTAAAGCTCTATGTGTACTGTACTCATTTAGACATAATTTAATTCATCGTACGATATGACTCAACGTTGGCGGTTTTCTCTTATACTGAGAGATGAGTCTCTGGTAGCTTTAACCTCTAATGGTAGTGTACTCATTTCGACATAATTTTATTCATCGTCCGATATGACTTAACTTTGGCGGTTTTCCCTTACACTGAAGGAGGAGTGTCTGGTAACTTTAAGCTCTGTGTGTCCTGTACTCATTTGGATATAATTATATTCATTGTCCGATATGACTTAACGTTGGCGGTTTTCCCTTATACTGAAAGACGAGTGTGCGGTACTCATTTGGACATAACTTTATTCATTGTCCGATATGACTTAACGTTGCCGGTTTTCCATATCCTGAAAGACGAGTGACTGGTAACATTAAGCTCTATGTGTCCTGTACTCATTTGGACATAATTTCATTCATCGTCCGATATGACTTAACGTTGGAGGTTTTCCCTTATACTGAAAGAGGAGTGTCTGGTAACTTTAAGCTCTATGTGTCCTGTACTCATTTGGACATAATTTTATTCATCGTCCGATGTAACTTAACGTTGGAGGTGTTCCTTATCCTGAAAGACGAGTGTCTGGTAACTTTAAGCTCTATGTGTCCTGTACTCATTTGGACATAATTTTATTCATCGTCCGATATGACTCAACGTTGGCGGTTTTCCCTTACACTGAAAGAGGACTGTCTGGTAACTTTGACCTCTATGTGTCCGGTACTCATTTGGACATAATTTTATTCATCGTTCGATATGACTTAACGTTGGCGGTTTTCCTTATCCTGAAAGACGAGTGTCTGTTAACTTTAAGCTCTATGTGTCCAGTACTCATTTTGACATAATTTTTTTCATCGTTCAATATGACTTAAACTTGGTGGTTTTTTCTTATACTGAAAGACGAGTGACTGGTAACTTTAAGCTCTATGTATCCTGTACTCATTTTGACATAATTTTATTCATCGTCCGATATGACTTAACCTTGGCGGCTTTCCTTTATCCTGAAAGACGAGTGTCTGGTAACTTTAAGCTCTATGTGTCGTGTATTCATTTGCACATAATTTTATTCATCGTCCGATATGAGTTAACGTTGGAGGTTTCCCTTATCCTGCAACACGAGTGTGTGGTAACTTTAAGCTCTATGTGTCCTGTACTCATTTGGACATAATCTTATTCATTGTCTGATATGACAACGTTGGAGGTTTTCCCTTATCCTGAAAGACGAGTGTCTGCTAACTTTAAGCTCTATGTGTCCTGTACTCATTTGGACATAATTTTATTCATCGTCCGATATGAGTTAACGTTGGAGGTTTCCCTTAACCTGCAACACGAGTGTCTGGTAACTTTAAGCTCTATGTGTCCTGTACTCATTTGGACCTAATTTTAGTCATCGTCCGATATGACTCAACGTTGGCGGTTTTCCCTTATACTGAAAGATGAATGTCTGGTAACTTTGAGCTCTATGTGTCCGGTACTCATTTGGACATAATTTTATTCATCGTCCGATATGACTTAACTTTGGCGGTTTTCCCATATACTGAGAGAGGAACGTCTAGTAACTTTAAGCTCACTGTCCTGTACTCATTTCGAGATAATTTAATTCATCGTCCTATAGGACTTAACGTTGGAGGTTTCCCTTATCCTGAAAGACGAGGGTCTGGTAACTTTATGCTCTATATGTTCTTTACTCATTTGGACATAATTTTATTCATCGTACGATTTGACTCAACGTTGGCGGTTTTTCCTTATACTGAAAGACGAGTGTCTGGTAACCTTAACCTCTATGTGTCCGGTACTCATTTGGACATAATTTTTTTCATTGTCCGATATGACTTAAAGTTGTCGGTTTTCCTTATCCTGAAAGATGAGTGTCTGGTAACTTTAAGCTCTATGTGTCCTGTACTCATTTGGACACAATTTTATTCATTGTCCGATATGACTTAACGTTGGCGGTTTTCCCTTATACTGAAAGAGGAGTGTCTGGTAAATTTAAGCTCTATGTGTCCTGCACTCATTTGGACATAATTTTATTCATCGTCCGATATGACTTAACGTTGAGGGTTTTCAATTAGCCTGAAAGACGAGTGTCTGGTAACGTTAAGCTCTATGTGTGCTGTTTTTATTTGGACATAATTTTATTTACTGTCCGATATGACTTAACGTTGGCGGTTTTCCCTTATCCTAAAAGACGAGTGTCTGGTAACTTTAAGCTCTTTATGTCCTGTACTCATTTGAACATCTTTTCATTCCTAGTCAGATATGACTTAACGTTGCGGGTTTTCCCTTATCCTGAAAGATGAGTGACTGGTAACTTTAAGCTCTATGTGTCCTGTACTCATTTGGACATAATTTTATTCATCGTCCGATATGACTTAACGTTGGAGGTTTTCTCTTATACTGAAAGACGAGTGACTGGTAACTTTAAGCTCTATGTGCCCTGTACTCATTTGGACATCATTTTATTCACTGTCCGTTATGAGTTAACGTTGGCGGTTTTCTCTTATACTGAAAGACCAGTGTCTGGTAACTTTAAGCTCTATGTGTCCTGTACTCATTTTGACATAATTTTATTCATTGTCCGATATGACTTAACCTTGTCTGTTTTCTCTTATCCTGAAAGACCAGTGTCTGGTGACTTTAAGCTCTATGTGCCCTGTACTCATTTGGACATCATTTTATTCACTGTCCGTTATGATTTAACGTTGGCGGTTTTCTCTTATACTGAAAGACCAGTGTCTGGTAACTTTAAGCTCTATGTGCCCTGTACTCATTTGGCCATCATTTTTTTCATCGTCCGATATGACTTAACCTTGGCTGTTTTCTCTTATCCTGAAAGACCAGTGTCTGGTAACTTTAAGCTCTATGTGCCCTGTACTCATTTGGACATCTTTTTATTCACTGTCCGATATGATTTAACGTTGGCGGTTTTCTGTTATACCGAAAGACCAGTGTCTGGTAAATTTAAGCTCTATGTCTCCTGTACTCATTTGGACAAAATTTTATTCATCGTCCGATATGACTTAACTTTGGCGGTTTTCCCTTATTCTGAAAGAGGAGTGTCTAGTAACCTTAAGCTCTATGTGTCCTGTACTCATTTGGAGATAATTTTATTCATCGTCCCATAGGACTTAACGTTGGAGGTTTTCCCTTATCCTGAAAGACGAGTGTCCGGTTACTTTAAGCTCTATGTGTCCTGTACTCATTTGAACGTAATTTTATTCATTGTCCGATATTACTTAACGTTGGCGGTTTTCCCTTATCCTGAAAGACGAGTGTCTGGTAACTTCAAGCTCTATATGTTCTGTACTCATTTGGACATAATTTTGTTCATCGTCCGATATGACTTAACGTTGGAGGTTTTCCCTTATCCTAAAACACGAGTGTCTAGTAACTTTAAGCTCTGTGTGTCCTGTACTCATTTGGACATAATTTTATTCATCGTCCGATATGACTTAACGTTGGCGGTTTTCCCTTATTCTAAAACACGAGTGTCTAGTAACTTTAAGCTCTATGTGTCCTGTACTCATTGGGACATAATTTTATTCATCGTCCGATATGACAACGTTGGAGGTTTTCTCTTATCCTAAAGCACAAGTGTCTAGTAACTTTAACCTCTATGTGTCCGGTACTCATTTGGACATAATTTTATTCATCGTCCGATATGACTTAACTTTAGCGGTTTTCCCTTTTACTGAAAGAGCAGTGTCTGGTAACTGTAAGTTCTATATGTCCTTTACTCATTTGGACATAATTTTATTCATCGTCCGATATGACTTAACTTTGGCGGTTTTTCCTTATACTTAAAGAGGAGTGTCTGGTAACCTTTACCTCTATGTGTCCGGTACTCATTTGGACATAATTTTATTCATTGTCCGATATGACTTAAAGTTGTCGGCTTTCCTAATCCTGAAAGAAGAGTGTCTGGTAACTTTAAGCTTAATGTCTCCGGTACTCATTTGGACATAATTTTATTCATCGTCTGATATGACTTAACGTTTAAGGTTTTCCCTTATCCTGAAAGACGAGTGTCTGGTTACTTTAAGCTCTATGTGTCCTGTACTCATTTGAACGTAATTTTATTCATTGTCCGATATTACATAACGTTGGCGGTTTTCCCTTATCCTGAAAGACGAGTGTCTGGTAACTTCAAGCTCTATATGTTCTGTACTCATTTGGAAATAATTTTGTTCATAGTCCGATATGACTTATCGTTGGAGGTTTTCCCTTATCCTAAAACACGAGTGTCTAGTAACTTTAAGCTCTATGTGTCCTGTATTCATTTGGACATAATTTCATTCATCGTCCGATATGACTTAACGTTGGCGGTTTTCCCTTATGCTAAAACACGAGTGTCTAGTAACTTTAGGCTCTATGTGTCCTGTACTCATTTGGACATAATTTTATTCATCGTCTGATATGACAACGTTGGAGGTTTTCTCTTATCCTAAAACACGAGTGCTGTAACTTTAACCTCTATGTGTCCTGTACTCATTTGGACATAATTTTATTCATCGTCCGATATGACTCAACGTTGGCGGTTTTCCCTTATCCTGAAAGATGAGTGTCTGGAAACTTTAAGCTCTATGTGTCCTGTACTCATTTGAACGTAATTTTATTCATTGTCCGATATGACTTAACTTTGGAGATTTTCCTTATGCTGAAAGATGAATGTCTGGTAACTCAAAGCTTTATGTGTCCTGGGCTCATTTGGACATAATTTTATTCATCGTATGATATGACTTAACATTGGAGATTTTCCTTATCCTGAAAGACGAGTGTCTGGTAGCTCTAAGCTCTATGTGCCCTATACTCGTTTGAACATCATTTTATTCATTGTCCGATATTACTTAACGTTGGAGGTTTTCCCTTATCCTAAAACACGAGTGTCTAGTAACTATAAGCTCTATGTGTCCCTTACTCATTTGGACATAATTTTATTCATTGTCCGATATGACTTAACGTTTGAGGTTTTCCCTTATCCTGAAAGACGAGTGTCTGGTGACTTTAAGCTCTAAGTGTCCTGTACTCATTTGGACATAATTTTATTCATTGTCCGCATTGACTTAACATTGGAGGTTTTCTCTTATACTGAAAGACGAATGCCTGGTAACTTTAAGCTCTATGTGTCCTGTACTCATTTGGACATAATTTTATTCATCGTCCGATATGACTTAACGTTGGCGGTTTTCCCTTATCCTGAAAGACGAGTGCCTGGTAACTTTAAGCTCTATGTGTCCTGTACTCATTTTGACATAATTGTATTCATCGTCCGATATGACTTAACGTTGGCGGTTTTCCCTTATCCGAAAAGGCAAGTGTCTGGTAACTTTAAGATCTAAGTGTCCTGTACTCATTTGGACATCATTTTATTCATCGTCCGATATGACTTAACGTTGGCGGTTATCCCTTATCCTGAAAGACGAGTGTCTGGTAACTTTAAGCTCTTTATGTCCTTTACTCATTTGAACATCTTTTCATTCATCGTCCGATATGACTTAAGGTTGCCGGTTTTCCCTTATCCTGAAAGATGAGTGTCTGGTAACTTTAAGCTCTATGTGTCCTGTACTCATTTGGACATAATTTTATTCATCGTCCGATATGACTTAACGTTGGAGGTTTTCTCTTATACTGAACGACGAGTGTCGGGTAACTTTAAGCTCTATGTGTCCTGTAATCATTTGGACATAATTTTATTCATTGTCCGATATGATTTAACGTTGGAGGTATTCTCTTATACTGAAAGACGAGTGACTGGTAACTTTAAGCTCTATGTGTCCTGTACTCATTTTGACATAATTTTATTCATCTTCGATATGACTTAAACTTGGTGGTTTTTCCTTATCCTGAAAGACGAGTGACTGGTAACTTAAAGCTCTATGTGTCCTGTACTCATTTTGACATAATTTTATTCATCGTCCGATATGACTTAACCTTGGCGGCTTTCCTTTATCCTGAAAGACGAGTGTCTGGTAACATTAAGCTCTATGTGTCCTGTACTCATTTTGACATAATTTTATTCATCGTCCGATATGACTTAACGTTGGCGGTTTTCCCTTATCCTAAAAGACAAGTGTCTAGTAACTTTAAGATCTAAGTGTCCTGTACTCATTTGGACATCATTTTATTCATCGTCCGATATGACTTAACGTTGGCGGTTTTCCCTTATCCTGAAATTCGAGTGTCTGGTAACTTTAAGCTCTTTATGTCCTTTACTCATTTGAACATCTTTTCATTCATCGTCCGATATGACTTAACGTTGCCGGTTTTCCCTTATCCTGAAAGATGAGTTTCTGGTAACTTTAAGCTCTATGTGTCCTGTACTCATTTGGAAATAATTTTATTCATCGTCCGATATGACTTAACGTTGGAGGTTTTCTCTTATACTGAAAGACGAGTGTCTGGTAACCTTAAGCTCTATGTGTCCTGTACTCATTTGGACATAATTTTATTCATTGTCCGATATGATTTAACGTTGGAGGTATTCTCTTATACTGAAAGACGAGTGACTGGTAACTTTGACCTCTATGTGTCCGGTACTCATTTTGACATAATTTTATTCATCGTCCGATATGACTCAACGTTGGCGGTTTTCCCTTATACTGAAAGAGGAGTGTCTGGTAACTTTGACCTCTATGTGTCCGGTACTCATTTGGACATAATTTTATTCATCGTTCGATATGACTTAACGTTGGCGGTTTTCTTATCCTGAAAGACGAGTGTCTGGTAACTTTAAGCTCTATGTGTCCTGTACTCATTTTGACATAATTTTATTCATCGTTCGATATCACTTAAACTTGGTGGTTTTTCCTTATCGTGAAAGACGAGTGACTGGTAACTTTAAGCTCTATGTGTCCTGTACTCATTTTGACATAAAATTTATTCATCGTCCGATATGACTTAACCTTGGCGGCTTTCCTTTATCCTGAAAGACGAGTGTCTGGTAACTTTAAGCTCTTGTGTCCTGTACTCATTTGGACATAATTTTAATCATCGTTCGATATGACTTAAGGTTGGCGGTTTTCCTTATCCTGAAAGACGAGTGTCTGGTAACTTTAACCTCTATGTGTCCTGTACTCATTTTGACATAATTTTATTCATCGTTCGATATGACTTAAACTTGGTGGTTTTTCCTTATCCTGAAAGACGAGTGACTGGTAACTTTAAGCTCTATGTGTCCTGTACTCATTTGCACATAATTTTATTTATCGTCCGATATGAGTTAACTTTGGAGGTTTCACTTATGCTGCAACACGAGTTTCTGGTAACTTTAAGCTCTATGTGTCCTGTACTCATTTGGACATAATTGTATTCATCGTCCCATAGGACTTAACGTTGGAGGCTTTCCCTTATCCTGAAAGACGAGTGTCTGGTAACTTAAAGCTCTATGTGTACTGTACTCATTTAGACATAATTTTATTCATCGTACGATATGACTCAACTTTGGCGGTTTTCTCTTATCCTGAGAGATGAGTCTCTGGTAGCTTTAACCTCTAATGGTAGTGTACTCATTTCGACATAATTTTATTCATCGTCCGATATGACTTAACTTTGGCGGTTTTCCCTTACACTGAAGGAGGAGTGTCTGGTAACTTTAAGCTCTGTGTGTCCTGTACTCATTTGGATATAATTATATTCATTGTCCAATATGACTTAACGTTGGCGGTTTTCCCTTATACTGAAAGACGAGTGTGCGGTACTCATTTGGACATAACTTTATTCATTGTCCGATATGACTTAACGTTGGCGGTTTTCCATATCCTGAAAGACGAGTGACTGGTAACATTAAGCTCTATGTGTCCTGTACTCATTTGGACATAATTTCATTCATCGTCCGATATGACTTAACGTTGGAGGTTTTCCCTAATACTGAAAGAGGAGTGTCTGGTAACTTTAAGCTCTATGTGTCCTGTACTCATTTGGACATAATTTTATTCATCGTCCGATGTGACTTAACGTTGGAGGTTTTCCTTATCCTGAAAGACGAGTGTCTGGTAACTTTAAGCTCTATGTGTCCTGTACTCATTTGGACATAATTTTATTCATCGTCCGATATGACTCAACGTTGGCGGTTTTCCCTTACACTGAAAGAGGACTGTCTGGTAACTTTGACCTCTATGTGTCCGGTACTCATTTGGACATAATTTTATTCATCGTTCGATATGACTTAACGTTGGCGGTTTTCCTTATCCTGAAAGACGAGTGTCTGTTAACTTTAAGCTCTATGTGTCCAGTACTCATTTTGACATAATTTTTTTCATCGTTCAATATGACTTAAACTTGGTGGTTTTTTCTTATACTGAAAGACGAGTGACTGGTAACTTTAAGCTCTATGTATCCTGTACTCATTTTGACATAATTTTATTCATCGTCCGATATGACTTAACCTTGGCGGCTTTCCTTTATCCTGAAAGACGAGTGTCTGGTAACTTTAAGCTCTATGTGTCGTGTATTCATTTGCACATAATTTTATTCATCGTCCGATATGAGTTAACGTTGGAGGTTTCCCTTATCCTGCAACACGAGTGTCTGGTAACTTTAAGCTCTATGTGTCCTGTACTCATTTGGACATAATCTTATTCATTGTCTGATATGACAACGTTGGAGGTTTTCCCTTAACCTGAAAGACGAGTGTCTGCTAACTTTAAGCTCTATGTGTCCTGTACTCATTTGGACATAATTTTATTCATCGTCCGATATGAGTTAACGTTGGAGGTTTCCCTTAACCTGCAACACGAGTGTCTGGTAACTTTAAGCTCTATGTGTCCTGTACTCATTTGGACATAATTTTAGTCATCGTCCGATATGACTCAACGTTGGTGGTTTTCCCTTATACTGAAAGATGAGTGTCTGGTAACTTTGAGCTCTATGTGTCCGGTACTCATTTGGACATAATTTTATTCATCGTCCGATATGACTTAACTTTGGCGGTTTTCCCTTATACTGAAAGAGGAACGTCTAGTAACTTTAAGCTCACTGTCCTGTACTCATTTCGAGATAATTTAATTCATCGTCCTATAGGACTTAACGTTGGAGGTTTCCCTTATCCTGAAAGACGAGGGTCTGGTAACTTTAAGCTCTATATGTTCTTTACTCATTTGGACATAATTTTATTCATCGTACGATTTGACTCAACGTTGGCGGTTTTTCCTTATACTGAAAGACGAGTGTCTGGTAACCTTAACCTCTATGTGTCCGGTACTCATTTGGACATAATCTTTTTCATTGTCCGATATGACTTAAAGTTGTCGGTTTGCCTTATCCTGAAAGATGAGTGTCTGGTAACTTTAAGCTTAATGTGTCCTGTACTCATTTAGACATAATTTTATTCATGGTCCGATATGACTTAACGTTGGAGGTTTTCCCTTATACTCAAAGACGAGTAACTGGTAACTTTATGCTCTATGTGTCCTGTACTCATTTGGACACAATTTTATTCATTGTCCGATATGACTTAACGTTGGCGGTTTTCCCTTATACTGAAAGAGGAGTGTCTGGTAAATTTAAGCTCTATGTGTCCTGCACTCATTTGGACATAATTTTATTCATCGTCCGATATGACTTAACGTTGAGGGTTTTCAATTAGCCTGAAAGACGAGTGTCTGGTAACGTTAAGCTCTATGTGTGCTGTTTTTATTTGGACATAATTTTATTTACTGTCCGATATGACTTAACGTTGGCGGTTTTCCCTTATCCTAAAAGACGAGTGTCTGGTAACTTTAAGCTCTTTATGTCCTGTACTCATTTGAACATCTTTTCATTCCTAGTCAGATATGACTTAACGTTGCGGGTTTTCCCTTATCCTGAAAGATGAGTGTCTGGTAACTTTAAGCTCTATGTGTCCTGTACTCATTTGGACATAATTTTATTCAAAGTCCGATATGACTTAACGTTGGAGGTTTTCTCTTATACTGAAAGACGAGTGACTGGTAACTTTAAGCTCTATGTGCCCTGTACTCATTTGGACATCATTTTATTCACTGTCCGTTATGATTTAACGTTGGCGGTTTTCTCTTATACTGAAAGACCAGTGTCTGGTAACTTTAAGCTCTATGTTTCCTGTACTCATTTTGACATAATTTTATTCATCGTCCGATATGACTTAACCTTGTCTGTTTTCTCTTATCCTGAATGACCAGTGTCTGGTAACTTTAAGCTCTATGTGCCCTGTACTCATTTGGACATCATTTTATTCACTGTCCGTTATGATTTAACGTTGGCGGTTTTCTCTTATACTGAAAGACCAGTGTCTGGTAACTTTAAGCTCTATGTGCCCTGTACTCATTTGGCCATCATTTTTTTCATCGTCCGATATGACTTAACCTTGGCTGTTTTCTCTTATCCTGAAAGACCAGTGTCTGGTAACTTTAAGCGCTATGTGCCCTGTACTCATTTGGACATCTTTTTATTCACTGTCCGATATGATTTAACGTTGGCGGTTTTCTGTTATACCGAAAGACCAGTGTCTGGTAACTTTAAGCTCTATGTCTCCTGTACTCATTTGGACATAATTTTGTTCATGGTCCGATATGATTTAACGTTGGCGGTTTTCCTTATCCTGAAAGACGAGTGTCTGGTAACTTTAAGCTCTATGTGTCCTGTACTCATTTGGACAAAATTTTATTCATCGTCCGATATGACTTAACTTTGGCGGTTTTCCCTTATACTGAAAGAGGAGTGTCTAGTAACCTTAAGCTCTATGTGTCCTGTACTCATTTGGAGATAATTTTATTCATCGTCCCATAGGCCTTAACGTTAGAGGTTTTCCCTTATCCTGAAAGACGAGTGTCCGGTTACTTTAAGCTCTATGTGTCCTGTACTCATTTGAACGTAATTTTATTCATTGTCCGATATTACTTAACGTTGGCGGTTTTCCCTTATCCTGAAAGACGAGTGTCTGGTAACTTCAAGCTCTATATGTTCTGTACTCATTTGGACATAATTTTGTTCATCGTCCGATATGACTTAACGTTGGAGGTTTTCCCTTATCCTAAAACACGAGTGTCTAGTAACTTTAAGCTCCGTGTGTCCTGTACTCATTTGGACATAATTTTATTCATCGTCCGATATGACTTAACGTTGGCGGTTTTCCCTTATTCTAAAACACGAGTGTCTAGTAACTTTAAGCTCTATGTGTCCTGTACTCATTTGGACATAATTTTATTCATCGTCCGATATGACAACGTTGGAGGTTTTCTCTTATCCTAAAGCACAAGTGTCTAGTAACTTTAACCTCTATGTGTCCGGTACTCATTTGGACATAATTTTATTCATCGTCCGTAATGACTTAACTTTAGCGGTTTTCCCTTTTACTGAAAGAGCAGTGTCTGGTAACTGTAAGTTCTATCTGTCCTTTACTCATTTGGACATAATTTTATTCATCGTCCGATATGACTTAACTTTGGCGGTTTTTCCTTATACTGAAAGAGGAGTGTCTGGTAACCTTTACCTCTAGGTGTCCGGTACTCATTTGGACATAATTTTATTCATTGTCCGATATGACTTAAAGTTGTCGGCTTTCCTAATCCTGAAAGACGAGTGTCTGGTAACTTTAAGCTTAATGTCTCCGGTACTCATTTGGACATAATTTTATTCATCGTCTGATATGACTTAACGTTTAAGGTTTTCCCTTATCCTGAAAGACGAGTGTCTGGTTACTTTAAGCTCTATGTGTCCTGTACTCATTTGAACGTAATTTTATTCATTGTCCGATATTACATAACGTTGGCGGTTTTCCCTTATCCTGAAAGACGAGTGTCTGGTAACTTCAAGCTCTATATGTTCTGTACTCATTTGGAAATAATTTTGTTCATAGTCCGATATGACTTATCGTTGGAGGTTTTCCCTTATCCTAAAACACGAGTGTCTAGTAACTTTAAGCTCTATGTGTCCTGTATTCATTTGGACATAATTTCATTCATCGTCCGATATGACTTAACGTTGGCGGTTTTCCCTTATGCTAAAACACGAGTGTCTAGTAACTTTAAGCTCTATGTGTCCTGTACTCATTTGGACATAATTTTATTCATCGTCTGATATGACAACGTTGGAGGTTTTCTCTTATCCTAAAACACGAGTGCTGTAACTTTAACCTCTATGTGTCCTGTACTCATTTGGACATAATTTTATTCATCGTCCGATATGACTCAACGTTGGCGGTTTTCCCTTATCCTGAAAGATGAGTGTCTGGAAACTTTAAGCTCTATGTGTCCTGTACTCATTTGAACGTAATTTTATTCATTGTCCGATATGACTTAACTTTGGAGATTTTCCTTATGCTGAAAGATGAATGTCTGGTAACTCAAAGCTTTATGTGTCCTGGGCTCATTTGGACATAATTTTATTCATCGTATGATATGACTTAACATTGGAGATTTTCCTTATCCTGAAAGACGAGTGTCTGGTAGCTCTAAGCTCTATGTGCCCTATACTCGTTTGAACATCATTTTATTCATTGTCCGATATTACTTAACGTTGGAGGTTTTCCCTTATCCTAAAACACGAGTGTCTAGTAACTATAAGCTCTATGTGTCCCTTACTCATTTGGACATAATTTTATTCATTGTCCGATATGACTTAACGTTTGAGGTTTTCCCTTATCCTGAAAGACGAGTGTCTGGTGACTTTAAGCTCTAAGTGTCCTGTACTCATTTGGACATAATTTTATTCATTGTCCGCATTGACTTAACATTGGAGGTTTTCTCTTATACTGAAAGACGAATGCCTGGTAACTTTAAGCTCTATGTGTCCTGTACTCGTTTGGACATAATTTTATTCATCGTCCGATATGACTTAACGTTGGCGGTTTTCCCTTATCCTGAAAGACGAGTGTCTGGTAACTTTAAGCTCTATGTGTCCTGTACTCATTTTGACATAATTGTATTCATCGTCCGATATGACTTAACGTTGGCGGTTTTCCCTTATCCGAAAAGGCAAGTGTCTGGTAACTTTAAGATCTAAGTGTCCTGTACTCATTTGGACATCATTTTATTCATCGTCCGATATGACTTAACGTTGGCGGTTATCCCTTATCCTGAAAGACGAGTGTCTGGTAACTTTAAGCTCTTTATGTCCTTTACTCATTTGAACATCTTTTCATTCATCGTCCGATATGACTTAAGGTTGCCGGTTTTCCCTTATCCTGAAAGATGAGTGTCTGGTAACTTTAAGCTCTATGTGTCCTGTACTCATTTGGACATAATTTTATTCATCGTCCGATATGACTTAACGTTGGAGGTTTTCTCTTATACTGAACGACGAGTGTCGGGTAACTTTAAGCTCTATGTGTCCTGTAATCATTTGGACATAATTTTATTCATTGTCCGATATGATTTAACGTTGGAGGTATTCTCTTATACTGAAAGACGCGTGACTGGTAACTTTAAGCTCTATGTGTCCTGTACTCATTTTGACATAATTTTATTCATCTTCGATATGACTTAAACTTGGTGGTTTTTCCTTATCCTGAAAGACGAGTGACTGGTAACTTAAAGCTCTATGTGTCCTGTACTCATTTTGACATAATTTTATTCATCGTCCGATATGACTTAACCTTGGCGGCTTTCCTTTATCCTGAAAGACGAGTGTCTGGTAACATTAAGCTCTATGTGTCCTGTACTCATTTTGACATAATTTTATTCATCGTCCGATATGACTTAACGTTGGCGGTTTTCCCTTATCCTAAAAGACAAGTGTCTAGTAACTTTAAGATCTAAGTGTCCTGTACTCATTTGGACATCATTTTATTCATCGTCCGATATGACTTAACGTTGGCGGTTTTCCCTTATCCTGAAATTCGAGTGTCTGGTAACTTTAAGCTCTTTATGTCCTTTACTCATTTGAACATCTTTTCATTCATCGTCCGATATGACTTAACGTTGCCGGTTTTCCCTTATCCTGAAAGATGAGTGTCTGGTAACTTTAAGCTCTATGTGTCCTGTACTCATTTGGAAATAATTTTATTCATCGTCCGATATGACTTAACGTTGGAGGTTTTCTCTTATACTGAAAGACGAGTGTCTGGTAACCTTAAGCTCTATGTGTCCTGTACTCATTTGGACATAATTTTATTCATTGTCCGATATGATTTAACGTTGGAGGTATTCTCTTATACTGAAAGACGAGTGACTGGTAACTTTGACCTCTATGTGTCCGGTACTCATTTTGACATAATTTTATTCATCGTCCGATATGACTCAACGTTGGCGGTTTTCCCTTATACTGAAAGAGGAGTGTCTGGTAACTTTGACCTCTATGTGTCCGGTACTCATTTGGACATAATTTTATTCATCTTTCGATATGACTTAACGTTGGCGGTTTTCCTTATCCTGAAAGACGAGTGTCTGGTAACTTTAAGCTCTATGTGTCCTGTACTCATTTTGACATAATTTTATTCATCGTTCGATATCACTTAAACTTGGTGGTTTTTCCTTATCCTGAAAGACGAGTGACTGGTAACTTTAAGCTCTATGTGTCCTGTACTCATTTTGACATAAAATTTATTCATCGTCCGATATGACTTAACCTTGGCGGCTTTCCTTTATCCTGAAAGACGAGTGTCTGGTAACTTTAAGCTCTTGTGTCCTGTACTCATATGGACATAATTTTATTCATCGTTCGATATGACTTAAGGTTGGCGGTTTTCCTTATCCTGAAAGACGAGTGTCTGGTAACTTTAACCTCTATGTGTCCTGTACTCATTTTGACATAATTTTATTCATCGTTCGATATGACTTAAACTTGGTGGTTTTTCCTTATCCTGAAAGACGAGTGACTGGTAACTTTAAGCTCTATGTGTCCTGTACTCATTTTGACATAATTTTATTCATCGTCCGATATGACTTAACCTTGGCGGCTTTCCTTTATCCTGAAAGACGAGTGTCTGGCAACTATAAGCTCTATGTGTCCTGTACTCATTTGCACATAATTTTATTTATCGTCCGATATGAGTTAACTTTGGAGGTTTCACTTATGCTGCAACACGAGTTTCTGGTAACTTTAAGCTCTATGTGTCCTGTACTCATTTGGACATAATTGTATTCATCGTCCCATAGGACTTAACGTTGGAGGCTTTCCCTTATCCTGAAAGACGAGTGTCTGGTAACTTAAAGCTCTATGTGTACTGTACTCATTTAGACATAATTTTATTCATCGTACGATATGACTCAACGTTGGCGGTTTTCTCTTATACTGAGAGATGAGTCTCTTGTAGCTTTAACCTCTAATGGTAGTGTACTCATTTCGACATAATTTTATTCATCGTCCGATATGACTTAACTTTGGCGGTTTTCCCTTACACTGAAGGAGGAGTGTCTGGTAACTTTAAGCTCTGTGTGTCCTGTACTCATTTGGATATAATTATATTCATTGTCCGATATGACTTAACGTAGGCGGTTTTCCCTTATACTGAAAGACGAGTGTGCGGTACTCATTTGGACATAACTTTATTCATTGTCCGATATGACTTAACGTTGGCGGTTTTCCATATCCTGAAAGACGAGTGACTGGTAACATTAAGCTCTATGTGTCCTGTACTCATTTGGACATAATTTCATTCATCGTCCGATATGACTTAACGTTGGAGGTTTTCCCTTATACTGAAAGAGGAGTGTATGGTAACTTTAAGCTCTATGTGTCCTGTACTCATTTGGACATAATTTTATTCATCGTCCGATGTGACTTAACGTTGGAGGTTTTCCTTATCCTGAAAGACGAGTGTCTGGTAACTTTAAGCTCTATGTGTCCTGTACTCATTTGGACATAATTTTATTCATCGTCCGATATGACTCAACGTTGGCGGTTTTCCCTTACACTGAAAGAGGACTGTCTGGTAACTTTGACCTCTATGTGTCCGGTACTCATTTGGACATAATTTTATTCATCGTTCGATATGACTTAACGTTGGCGGTTTTCCTTATCCTGAAAGACGAGTGTCTGTTAACTTTAAGCTCTATGTGTCCAGTACTCATTTTGACATAATTTTTTTCATCGTTCAATATGACTTAAACTTGGTGGTTTTTTCTTATACTGAAAGACGAGTGACTGGTAACTTTAAGCTCTATGTATCCTGTACTCATTTTGACATAATTTTATTCATCGTCCGATATGACTTAACCTTGGCGGCTTTCCTTTATCCTGAAAGACGAGTGTCTGGTAACTTTAAGCTCTATGTGTCGTGTATTCATTTGCACATAATTTTATTCATCGTCCGATATGAGTTAACGTTGGAGGTTTCCCTTATCCTGCAACACGAGTGTCTGGTAACTTTAAGCTCTATGTGTCCTGTACTCATTTGGACATAATCTTATTCATTGTCTGATATGACAACGTTGGAGGTTTTCCCTTATCCTGAAAGACGAGTGTCTGCTAACTTTAAGCTCTATGTGTCCTGTACTCATTTGGACATAATTTTATTCATCGTCCGATATGAGTTAACGTTGGAGGTTTCCCTTAACCTGCAACACGAGTGTCTGGTAACTTTAAGCTCTATGTGTCCTGTACTCATTTGGACATAATTTTAGTCATCGTCCGATTTGACTCAACGTTGGCGGTTTTCCCTTATACTGAAAGATGAGTGTCTGGTAACTTTGAGCTCTATGTGTCCGGTACTCATTTGGACATAATATTATTCATCGTCCGATATGACTTAACTTTGGCGGTTTTCCCTTATACTGAAAGAGGAGTGTCTGGTAAATTTAAGCTCACTGTCCTGTACTCATTTCGAGATAATTTAATTCATCGTCCTATAGGACTTAACGTTGGAGGTTTCCCTTATCCTGAAAGACGAGGGTCTGGTAACTTTAAGCTCTATATGTTCTTTACTCATTTGGACATAATTTTATTCATCGTACGATATGACTCAACGTTGGCGGTTTTTCCTTATACTGAAAGACGAGTGTCTGGTAACCTTAACCTCTATGTGTCCGGTACTCATTTGGACATAATTTTATTCATTGTCCGATATGACTTAAAGTTGTCGGTTTTTTTATCCTGAAAGATGAGTGTCTGGTAACTTTAAGCTTAATGTGTCCTGTACTCATTTAGACATAATTTTATTCATGGTCCGGTATGACTTAACGTTGGAGGTTTTCCCTTATACTCAAAGACGAGTAATTGGTAACTTTATGCTCTATGTCTCCTGTACTCATTTGGACATAATTTTATTCATTGTCCGATATGACTTAACGTTGGCGGTTTTCCCTTATACTGAAAGAGGAGTGTCTGGTAACTTTAAGCTCTATGTGTCCTGCACTCATTTGGACATAATTTTATTCATCGTCCGATATGACTTAACGTTGAGGGTTTTCCCTTATCCTGAAAAACGAGTGTCTGGTAACGTTAAGCTCTATGTGTGCTGTACTTATTTGGACATAATTTTATTCATTGTCCGATATGACTTAACGTTCGCGGTTTTCCCTTATCCTGAAAGACGAGTGTCTGGTAACTTTAAGCTCTTTATGTCCTGTACTCATTTGAACATCTTTTCATTCCTAGTCCGATATGACTTAACGTTGCGGGTTTTCCCTTATCCTGAAGGATGAGTGTCTGGTAACTTTAAGCTCTATGTGTCCTGTACTCATTTGGACATAATTTTATTCATCGTCCGATATGACTTAACGTTGGAGGTTTCCCTTCTCCTGAAAGACGAGTGTCTGGTAACTTTAAGCTCTATGTGTCCTGCACTCATTTGGACATATTTTTATTCATTGTCCGATATGATTTAACGCTGGAGGTTTCTCTTATACTGAAAGACGAGTGACTGGTAACTTTAAGCTCTATGTGTCCTGTACTCATTTTGACATAATTTTATTCATCGTCCGATATGACTTAACCTTGTCTGTTTTCTCTTATCCTGAAAGACCAGTGTCTGGTAACTTTAAGCTCTATGTGCCCTGTACTCATTTGGACATCATTTTATTCACTGTCCGTTATGATTTAACGTTGGCGGTTTTCTCTTATACTGAAAGACCGGTGTCTGGTAACTTTAAGCTCTATGTGCCCTGTACTCATTTGGACAGAATATTATTCATTGTCCGATATGACTTAACTTTGGCGGTTTTCCCTTATTCTGAAAGAGGAGTGTGTGGTAACTTTAAGCTCTATGTGTCCTGTACTCATTTGGAGATAATTTTATTCATCGTCCCATAGGACTTAAAGTTGGAGGTTTTCCCTTATCCTGAAAGACGAGTGTCCGGTTACTTTAAGCTCTATGTGCCCTGTACTCATTTGGACATCTTTTTATTCACTGTCCGATATGATTTAACGTTGGCGGTTTTCCCTTATCCTGAAAGACGAGTGTCTGGTAACTTCAAGCTCTATATGTTCTGTACTCATTTGGACATAATTTTGTTCATCGTCCGATATGACTTAACGTTGGAGGTTTTCCCTTATCCTAAAACACGAGTGTCTAGTAGTTTTAAGCTCTGTGTGTCCGGTACTCATTTGGACATAATGTTATTCATCGTCCGATATGACTTAACGTTGGCGGTTTTCCCTTATTCTAAAACACGAGTGTCTAGTAACTTTAAGCTCTATGTGTCCTGTACTCATTTGGACATAATTTTATTCATCGTCCGATATGACAACGTTGGAGGTTTTCTCTTATCCTAAAACACAAGTGTCTAGCAACTTTAACCTCTATGTGTCCGGTACTCATTTGGACATAATTTTATTCATCGTCCGATATGACTTAACATTAGCGGTTTTCCCTTATACTGAAAGAGCAGTGTCTGGTAACTGTAAGTTCTATATGTCCTTTACTCATTTGGACATAATTTTATTCATCGTCCGATATGACCTAACTTTGGCGGTTTTCCCTTATAATGAAAGAGGAGTGTCCGGTAACCTTATCCTCTATGTGTCCGGTACTCATTTGAACGTAATTTTATTCATTGTCCGATATGACTTAAAGTTGTCGGCTTTCCTAATCCTGAAAGACGAGTGTCTGGTAACTTTAAGCTTAATATGTCCTGTACTCATTTGGACATAATTTTATTCATCGTCCGATATGACATAACGTTGGAGGTTTTCCCTTATACTCAAAGACGAGTGACTGGTAACTTTAAGCTCTATGTGTTCTGTACTCATTTGGACATAATTTTATTCATTGTCCGATATGACTTAACGTTGGTGGTTTTGCTTATCCTGAAAGACGAGTGTCTAGTAACTTTAAGCTCTGTGTGTCCTGTACTCATTTGGACATAATTTTATTCATCGTCCGATATGACTTAACGTTGGAGGTTTTCCCTTATCCTAAAACACGAGTGACTAGTAACTATAAGCTCTATGTGTCCCTTACTCATTTGGACATAATTTTATTCATTGTCCGATATGACTTAACGTTGGAGGTTTTCCCTTATCCTGAAAGACGAGTGTCTGGTGACTTTAAGCTCTAAGTGTCCTGTACTCATTTGGACATAATTTTATTCATTGTCCGATATGACTTAACATTGAAGGTTTTCCCTTATAGTGAAAGACGAATGCCTTGGAGCTTTAAGCTCTATGTGTCCTGTACTCATTTGGACATAATTTTATTCATTGTCCGATACTACTTAACGTTGGAGGTATTCCCTTATCCTGGAAGACGAGTGTCTGTAACTTTAAGCTCTATGTGTCCTGTATTCATTTTGACATAATTTTATTCATCGTCCGATATGACTTAACGTTGGCGGTTTTCCCTTATCCTGAAAGACGAGTGTCTGGTAACTTTAAGCTCTTTATGTCCTTTACTCATTTGAACATCTTTTCATTCATCGTCCGATATGACTTAACGTTGCCGGTTTTCCCTTATCCTGAAAGATGAGTGTCTGGTAACTTTAAGCTCTTTATGTCCTTTACTCATTTGAACATCTTTTCATTCATCGTCCGATATGACTTAACGTTGCCGGTTTTCCCTTATCCTGAAAGATGAGTGTCTGCTAACTTTAAGCTCTATGTGTCCTGTACTCATTTGGACATAATTATATTCATCGTCCGATATGACTTAACGTTGGAGGTTTTCTCTTATGCTGAAAGAGGAGTGTCGGGTAACTTTAAGCTCTATGTGTCCTGTATTCATTTAGACATAATTTTATTCATTGTCCGATATGATTTAACGTTGGAGGTATTCTCTTATACTGAAAGACGAGTGACTGGTAACTTTAAGCTCTATGTGTCCTGTACTCATTTTGACATAATTTTATTCATCGTTCGATATGACTTAAACTTGGTAATTTTTTCTTATCCTGAAAGACGAGTGTCTGGTAACTTTAAGCTCTATGTGTCCTGTACTCATTTTGACATAATTTTATTCATCGTCCGATATGACTTAACGTTGGCGGTTTTCCCTTATTCTAAAAGACAAGTGTCTGGTAACTTTAAGATCTAAGTGTCCTGTACTCATTTGGACATCATTTTATTCATCGTCCGATATGACTTAACGTTGGCGGTTTTCCCTTATCCTGAAAGACGAGTGTCTGGTAACTTTAAGCTCTTTATGTCCTTTACTCATTTGAACATCTCTTCATTCATCGTCCGATATGACTTAACGTTGCCGGTTTTCCCTTATCCTGAAAGATGAGTGTCTGGTAACTTTAAGCTCTATGTGTCCTGTACTCATTTGGACATAATTTTATTCATCGTCCGATATGACTTAACGTTGGAGGTTTTCTCTTATACTGAAAGACGAGTGTCTGGTAACTTTAAGCTCTATGTGTCCTGTACTCATTTTGACATAATTTTATTCATCGTCCGATATGACTTAACCTTGGCGGCTTTCCTTTATCCTGAAAGGCGAGTGTCTGGTATCTTTAAGCTCTATGTGTCCTGTACTCATTTTGACATAATTTTATTCATCGTCCGATATGACTTAACTTTGCCGGTTTTCCCTTATCCTAAAAGACAAGTGTCTGGTAACTTTAGGCTCTTTATGTCCTTTACTCATTTGAACATCCTTTCATTCATCGTTCGATATGACTTAACGTTGCCGGTTTTCCCTTATCCTGAAAGACGAGTGACTGGTAACCTTAAGCTCTATGTGTCCTGTACTCATTTTGACATAATTTTATTCATCGTCCGATATGACTCAACGTTGGCGGTTTTCCCTTATACTGAAAGAGGAGTGTCTGGTAACTTTGACCTCTATGTGTCCGGTACTCATTTGGACATAATTTTATTCATCGTTCGATATGACTTAGCGTTGGCGGTTTTCCTTATCCTGAAAGACGAGTGTCTGGTAACTTTAAGCTCGATGTGTCCTGTACTCATTTTGACATAATTTTATTCATCGTCCGATATGACTCAACGTTGGCGGTTTTCCCTTATACTGAAAGAGGAGTGTCTGGTAACTTTGACCTCCATGTGTCCGGTACTCATTTGGACATAATTTTATTCATCGTTCGATATGACTCAACGTTGGCGGTTTTCCTTATCCTGAAAGACGAGTGTCTGGTAACTTTAAGCTCGATGTGTCCTGTACTCATTTTGACATAATTTTATTCATCGTTCGATATCACTTAAACTTGGTGGATTTTCCTTATCCTGAAAGACGAGTGTCTGGTAACTTTAACCTCTATGTGTCCTGTACTCATTTTGACATAATTTTATTCATCGTTCGATATGACTTAAACTTGGCGGCTTTCCTTTATCCTGAAAGACGAGTGTCTGGCAACTTTAAGCTCTATGTGTCCTGTACTCATTTGGACATAATTGTATTCATCGTCCCATAGGACTTAACGTTGGAGGCTTTCCCTTATCCTGAAAGACGAGTGTCTGGTAACTTAAAGCTCTATGTGTACTGTACTCATTTAGACATAATTTTATTCATCGTACGATATGACTCAACGTTGGCGGTTTTCTCTTATACTGAGAGATGAGTGTCTGGTAGCTTTAACCTCTAATGGTAGTGTACTCATTTCGACATAATTTTATTCATCGTCCGATATTACTTAACTTTGGCGGTTTTCCCTTACACTGAAGGAGGAGTGTCTGGTTACTTTAAGCTCTATGTGTCCTGTACTCATTTGGATATAATTATAGTCATTGTCCGATATGACTTAACGTTGGCGGTTTTCCCTTATACTGAAAGAGGAGTGTCTGGTAACTTTAAGCTCTATGTGTCCTGTACTCATTTGGACATAATTTTATTCATCGTCCGATGTGACTTAACGTTGGAGGTTTTCCTTATCCTGAAAGACGAGTGTCTGGTAACTTTAAGCTCTATGTGTCCTGTACTCATTTGGACATAATTTCATTCATCGTCCGATATGACTTAGCGTTGGAGGTTTTCCCGTATACTGAAAGAGGAGTGTCTGGTAACTTTAAGCTCTTTATGTCCTGTACTCATTTGGACATCTTTTTATTCACTGTCCGATATGATTTAACGTTGGCGGTTTTCCCTTATCCTGAAAGACGAGTGTCTGGTAACTTCAAGCTCTATATGTTCTGTACTCATTTGGACATAATTTTGTTCATCGTCCGATATGACTTAACGTTGGAGGTTTTCCCTTATCCTAAAACACGAGTGTCTAGTAATTTTAAGCTCTGTGTGTCCGGTACTCATTTGGACATAATGTTATTCATCGTCCGATATGACTTAACGTTGGCGGTTTTCCCTTATTCTAAAACACGAGTGTCTAGTAACTTTAAGCTCTATGTGTCCTGTACTCATTTGGACATAATTTTATTCATCGTCCGATATGACAACGTTGGAGGTTTTCTCTTATCCTAAAACACAAGTGTCTAGCAACTTTAACCTCTATGTGTCCGGTACTCATTTGGACATAATTTTATTCATCGTCCGATATGACTTAACATTAGCGGTTTTCCCTTATACTGAAAGAGCAGTGTCTGGTAACTGTAAGTTCTATATGTCCTTTACTCATTTTGACATAATTTTATTCATCGTCCCATAGGACTTAACGTTGGAGGCTTTCCCTTATCCTGAAAGACGAGTGTCTGGTAACTTAAAGATCTATGTGTACTGTACTCATTTAGACATAATTTTATTCATCGTCCGATATGACCTAACTTTGGCGGTTTTCCCTTATAATGAAAGAGGAGTGTCCGGTAACCTTATCCTCTATGTGTCCGGTACTCATTTGAACGTAATTTTATTCATTGTCCGATATGACTTAAAGTTGTCGGCTTTCCTAATCCTGAAAGACGAGTGTCTGGTAACTTTAAGCTTAATATGTCCTGTACTCATTTGGACATAATTTTATTCATCGTCCGATATGACATAACGTTGGAGGTTTTCCCTTATACTCAAAGACGAGTGACTGGTAACTTTAAGCTCTATGTGTTCTGTACTCATTTGGACATAATTTTATTCATTGTCCGATATGACTTAACGTTGGTGGTTTTGCTTATCCTGAAAGACGAGTGTCTAGTAACTTTAAGCTCTGTGTGTCCTGTACTCATTTGGACATAATTTTATTCATCGTCCGATATGACTTAACGTTGGAGGTTTTCCCTTATCCTAAAACACGAGTGACTAGTAACTATAAGCTCTATGTGTCCCTTACTCATTTGGACATAATTTTATTCATTGTCCGATATGACTTAACGTTGGAGGTTTTCCCTTATCCTGAAAGACGAGTGTCTGGTGACTTTAAGCTCTAAGTGTCCTGTACTCATTTGGACATAATTTTATTCATTGTCCGATATGACTTAACATTGAAGGTTTTCCCTTATAGTGAAAGACGAATGCCTTGGAGCTTTAAGCTCTATGTGTCCTGTACTCATTTGGACATAATTTTATTCATTGTCCGATACTACTTAACGTTGGAGGTATTCCCTTATCCTGGAAGACGAGTGTCTGTAACTTTAAGCTCTATGTGTCCTGTATTCATTTTGACATAATTTTATTCATCGTCCGATATGACTTAACGTTGGCGGTTTTCCCTTATCCTGAAAGACGAGTGTCTGGTAACTTTAAGCTCTTTATGTCCTTTACTCATTTGAACATCTTTTCATTCATCGTCCGATATGACTTAACGTTGCCGGTTTTCCCTTATCCTGAAAGATGAGTGTCTGGTAACTTTAAGCTCTTTATGTCCTTTACTCATTTGAACATCTTTTCATTCATCGTCCGATATGACTTAACGTTGCCGGTTTTCCCTTATCCTGAAAGATGAGTGTCTGCTAACTTTAAGCTCTATGTGTCCTGTACTCATTTGGACATAATTATATTCATCGTCCGATATGACTTAACGTTGGAGGTTTTCTCTTATACTGAAAGAGGAGTGTCGGGTAACTTTAAGCTCTATGTGTCCTGTATTCATTTGGACATAATTTTATTCATTGTCCGATATGATTTAACGTTGGAGGTATTCTCTTATACTGAAAGACGAGTGACTGGTAAGTTTAAGCCTTATGTGTCCAGTACTCATTTTGACATAATTTTATTCATCGTTCGATATGACTTAACGTTGGCGGTTTTCCTTATCCTGAAAGACGAGTGTCTGGTAACTTTAAGCTCTATGTGTCCTGTACTCATTTTGACATAATTTTATTCATCGTTCGATATGACTTAAACTTGGTAATTTTTTCTTATCCTGAAAGACGAGTGTCTGGTAACTTTAAGCTCTATGTGTCCTGTACTCATTTTGACATAATTTTATTCATCGTCCGATATGACTTAACGTTGGCGGTTTTCCCTTATTCTAAAAGACAAGTGTCTGGTAACTTTAAGATCTAAGTGTCCTGTACTCATTTGGACATCATTTTATTCATCGTCCGATATGACTTAACGTTGGCGGTTTTCCCTTATCCTGAAAGACGAGTGTCTGGTAACTTTAAGCTCTTTATGTCCTTTACTCATTTGAACATCTCTTCATTCATCGTCCGATATGACTTAACGTTGCCGGTTTTCCCTTATCCTGAAAGATGAGTGTCTGGTAACTTTAAGCTCTATGTGTCCTGTACTCATTTGGACATAATTTTATTCATCGTCCGATATGACTTAACGTTGGAGGTTTTCTCTTATACTGAAAGACGAGTGTCTGGTAACTTTAAGCTCTATGTGTCCTGTACTCATTTTGACATAATTTTATTCATCGTCTGATATGACTTAACCTTGGCGGCTTTCCTTTATCCTGAAAGGCGAGTGTCTGGTAACTTTAAGCTCTATGTGTCCTGTACTCATTTTGACCTAATTTTATTCATCGTCCGATATGACTTAACTTTGCCGGTTTTCCCTTATCCTAAAAGACAAGTGTCTGGTAACTTTAAGCTCTTTATGTCCTTTACTCATTTGAACATCCTTTCATTCATCGTTCGATATGACTTAACGTTGCCGGTTTTCCCTTATCCTGAAAGACGAGTGACTGGTAACCTTAAGCTCTATGTGTCCTGTACTCATTTTGACATAATTTTATTCATCGTCCGATATGACTCAACGTTGGCGGTTTTCCCTTATACTGAAAGAGGAGTGTCTGGTAACTTTGACCTCTATGTGTCCGGTACTCATTTGGACATAATTTTATTCATCGTTCGATATGACTTAGCGTTGGCGGTTTTCCTTATCCTGAAAGACGAGTGTCTGGTAACTTTAAGCTCGATGTGTCCTGTACTCATTTTGACATAATTTTATTCATCGTCCGATATGACTCAACGTTGGCGGTTTTCCCTTATACTGAAAGAGGAGTGTCTGGTAACTTTGACCTCCATGTGTCCGGTACTCATTTGGACATAATTTTATTCATCGTTCGATATGACTCAACGTTGGCGGTTTTCCTTATCCTGAAAGACGAGTGTCTGGTAACTTTAAGCTCGATGTGTCCTGTACTCATTTTGACATAATTTTATTCATCGTTCGATATCACTTAAACTTGGTGGATTTTCCTTATCCTGAAAGACGAGTGTCTGGTAACTTTAACCTCTATGTGTCCTGTACTCATTTTGACATAATTTTATTCATCGTTCGATATGACTTAAACTTGGTGGTTTTTCCTTATCCTGAAAGACGAGTGACTGGTAACTTTAAGCTCTATGTGTCCTGTACTCATTTTGACATAATTTTATTCATCGTCCGATATGACTTAACCTTGGCGGCTTTCCTTTATCCTGAAAGACGAGTGTCTGGCAACTTTAAGCTCTATGTGTCCTGTACTCATTTGGACATAATTGTATTCATCGTCCCATAGGACTTAACGTTGGAGGCTTTCCCTTATCCTGAAAGACGAGTGTCTGGTAACTTAAAGCTCTATGTGTACTGTACTCATTTAGACATAATTTTATTCATCGTACGATATGACTCAACGTTGGCGGTTTTCTCTTATACTGAGAGATGAGTGTCTGGTAGCTTTAACCTCTAATGGTAGTGTACTCATTTCGACATAATTTTATTCATCGTCCGATATGACTTAACTTTGGCGGTTTTCACTTACACTGAAGGAGGAGTGTCTGGTAACTTTAAGCTCTATGTGTCCTGTACTCATTTGGATATAATTATATTCATTGTCCGATATGACTTAACGTTGGCGGTTTTCCCTTATACTGAAAGAGGAGTGTCTGGTAACTTTAAGCTCTATGTGTCCTGTACTCATTTTGACATAATTTTTTTCATCGTTCGATATGACTTAAACTTGGTGGTTTTTGCTTATCCTGAAAGACGAGTGACTGGTAACTTTAAGCTCTATGTATCCTGTACTCTTTTTGACATAATTTTATTCATCGTCCGATATGACTTAACCTTGGCACCTTTCCTTTATCCTGAAAGACGAGTGTCTGGTAACTTTAAGCTCTATGTGTCCTGTATTCATTTGCACATAATTTTATTCATCGTCCGAAATGAGTTAACGTTGGAGGTTTCCCTTATCCTGCAACACGAGTGTCTGGTAACTTTAAGCTCTATGTGTCCTGTACTCATTTGGACATAATCTTATTCATTGTCCGATATGACAACGTTGGAGGTTTTCCCTTATCCTGAAAGATGAGTGTCTGGTAACTTTGAGCTCTATGTGTCCGGAACTCATTTGGACATAATTTTATTCATCGTCCGATATGACTTAACTTTGGCGGTTTTCCCTTATACTGAAAGAGGAGTGTCTGGTAACTTTAAGCTCACTGTCCTGTACTCATTTCGAGATAATTTAATTCATCGTCCTATAGGACTTAACGTTGGAGGTTTCCCTTATCCTGAAAGACGAGGGTCTGGTAACTTTAAGCTCTATATGTTCTTTACTCATTTGGACATAATTTTATTCATCGTACGATTTGACTCAACGTTGGTGGTTTTTCCTTATACTGAAAGACGAGTGTCTGGTAACCTTAACCTCTATGTGTCCGGTACTCATTTGGACATAAATTTATTCATTGATCGATATGACTTAAAGTTGTCGGTTTTCCTTATCCTGAAAGATGAGTGTCTGGTAACTTTAAGCTTAATGTGTCCTGTACTCATTTAGACATAATTTTATTCATGGTCCGATATGACTTAACGTTGGAGGTTTTCCCTTATACTCAAAGACGAGTAACTGGTAACTTTATGCTCTATGTGTCCTGTACTCATTTGGACATAATTTAATTCATTGTCCGATATGACTTAACGTTGGCGGTTTTCCCTTATACTGAAAGAGGAATGTCTGGTAAATTTAAGCTCTATGTGTCCTGCACGCTTTTGGACATAATTTTATTCATCGTCCGATATGACTTAACGTTGAGGGTTTTCCCTTATCCTGAAAGACGAGTGTCTGGTAACGTAAAGCTCTATGTGTGCTGTACTTATTTGGACATAATTTTATTCACTGTCCGATATGACTTAACGTTGGCGGTTTTCCCTTATCCTGAAAGACGAGTGTCTGGTAACTTTAAGCTCTTTATGTCCTGTACTCATTTGAACATCTTTTCATTCCTAGTCAGATATGACCTAACGTTGCGGGTTTTCCCTTATCCTGAAAGATGAGTGTCTGGTAACTTTAAGCTCTATGTGTCCTGTACTCATTTGGACATAATTTTATTCATCGTCCGATATTACTTAACGTTGGAGGTTTTCTCTTATACTGAAAGACGAGTGACTGGTAACTTTAAGCTCTATGTGTCCTGTACTCATTTGGACAGAATTTTATTCAGTGTCCGATATGACTTAACGTTGGAGGTTTGCCTTTGCCTGAAAGACGAGTGTCTGGTAACTTTAAGCTCTATGTGTCCTGCACTCATTTGGACATATTTTTATTCATTGTCCGATATGATTTAACGCTGGAGGTTTTCTCTTATACAGAAAGACGAGTGACTGGTAACTTTAAACTCTATGTGTCCTGTACTCATTTTGACATAATTTTATTCATCGTCCGATATGACTTAACCTTGTCTGTTTTCTCTTATCCTGAAAGACCAGTGTCTGGTAACTTTAAGCTCTATGTGCCCTGTACTCATTTGGACATCATTTTATTCACTGTCCGTTATGATTTAACGTTGGCGGTTTTCTCTAATCCTGAAAGACCAGTGTCTGGTAACTTTAAGCTCTATGTGCCCTGTACTCATTTGGACATAATTTTGTTCATGGTCCGATATGATTTAACGTTGGCGGTTTTCCTTATCCTAAAGACGAGTGTCTGGTAACTTTAAGCTCTATGTGTCCTGTACTCATTTTGACATAATTTTATTCATCGTTCGATATGACTTAAACTTGGTGGTTTTTCCTTATCCTGAAAGACGAGTGACTGGTAACTTTAAGCTCTATGTGTCCTGTACTCATTTTGACATAATTTTATTCATCGTCCCATAGGACTTAACGTTGGAGGCTTTCCCTTATCCTGAAAGACGAGTGTCTGGTAACTTAAAGATCTATGTGTACTGTACTCATTTAGACATAATTTTATTCATCGTACGATATGACTCAACGTTGGCGGTTTTCTCTTATACTGAGAGATGAGTCTCTGGTAGCTTTAACCTCTAATGGTAGTGTACTCATTTCGACATAATTTTGTTCATGGTCCGATATGATTTAACGTTGGCGGTTTCCTTATCCTAAAGACGAGTGTCTGGTAACTTTAAGCTCTATGTGTCCTGTACTCATTTGGACAGAATTTTATTCATCGTCCGATATGACTTAACTTTGGGGGTTTTCCCTTATTCTGAAAGAGGAGTGTCTAGTAACTTTAAGCTCTATGTGTCCTGTCCTCATTTGGAGATAATTTTATTCATCGTCCCATAGGACTTAACGTTGGAGGTTTTCCCTTATCCGGAAAGACGAGTGTCCGGTTACTTTAAGCTCTATGTGTCCTGTACTCATTTGAACGTAATTTTATTCATTGTCCGATATTACTTAACGTTGGCGGTTTTCCCTTATCCTGAAAGACGAGTGTCTGGTAACTTCAAGCTCTATATGTTCTGTACTCATTTGGACAGAATTTTGTTCATCGTCCGCTATGACTTAACGTTGGAGGTTTTCCCTTATCCTAAAACACGAATGTCTAGTAACTTTAAGCTCTGTGTGTCCTGTACCCATTTGGACATAATTTTATTCATCGTCCGATATGACTTAACGTTGGCGGTTTTCCCTTATTCTAAAACACGAGTGTCTAGTAACTTTAAGCTCTATGTGTCCTGTACTCATTTGGACATAATTTTATTCATCGTCCGATATGACAACGTTGGAGATTTTCTCTTATCCTAAAACACAAGTGTCTAGTAACTTTAACCTCTATGTGTCCGGTACTCATTTGGACATAATTTTATTCATCGTCCGATATGACTTAACTTTAGCGGTTTTCCCTTTTACTGAAAGAGCAGTGTCTGGTAACTGTAAGTTCTATATGTCCTTTACTCATTTGGACATAATTTTATTCATCGTCCGATATGACTTAACTTTGGCGGTTTTTCCTTATACTGAAAGAGGAGTGTCTGGTAACCTTTACCTCTATGTGTCCGGTACTCATTTGGACATAATTTTATTCATTGTCCGATATGACTTAAAGTTGTCGGCTTTCCTAATCCTGAAAGACGAGTGTCTGGTAACTTTAAGCTTAATGTCTCCGGTACTCGTTTGGACATAATTTTATTCATCGTCTGATATGACTTAACGTTTAAGGTTTTCCCTTATCCTGAAAGACGAGTGTCTGGTTACTTTAAGCTCTATGTGTCCTGTACTCATTTGAACGTAATTTTATTCATTGTCCGATATTACATAACGTTGGCGGTTTTCCCTTATCCTGAAAGACGAGTGTCTGGTAACTTCAAGCTCTATATGTTCTGTACTCATTTGGAAATAATTTTGTTCATAGTCCGATATGACTTATCGTTGGAGGTTTTCCCTTATCCTAAAACACGAGTGTCTAGTAACTTTAAGCTCTATGTGTCCTGTATTCATTTGGACATAATTTCATTCATCGTCCGATATGACTTAACGTTGGCGGTTTTCCCTTATGCTAAAACACGAGTGTCTAGTAACTTTAAGCTCTATGTGTCCTGTACTCATTTGGACATAATTTTATTCATCGTCTGATATGACAACGTTGGAGGTTTTCTCTTATCCTAAAACACGAGTGCTGTAACCTTAACCTCTATGTGTCCTGTACTAATTTTGACATAATTTTATTCATCGTCCGATATGACTTAACCTTGGCGGCTTTCTTTTATCCTGAAAGACGAGTGTCTGGTAACTTTAAGCACTATGTGTCCTGTACTCATTTTGACATAATTTTATTCATCGTCCGATATGACTTAACGTTGGCGGTTTTCCCTTATCCTAAAAGACAAGTGTCTAGTAACTTTAAGATCTAAGTGTCCTGTACTCATTTGGACATCATTTTATTCATCGTCCGATATGACTTAACCTTGGCGATTTTCCCTTATCCTGAAATTCGAGTGTCTGGTAACTTTAAGCTCTTTATGTCCTTTACTCATTTGAACATCTTTTCATTCATATTCCGATATGACTTAACGTTGCCGGTTTTCCCTTATCCTGAAAGATGAGTGTCTGGTAACTTTAAGCTCTATGTGTCCTGTACTCATTTGGAAATAATTTTATTCATCGTCCGATATGACTTAACGTTGGAGGTTTTCTCTTATACTGAAAGACGAGTGTCTGGTAACCTTAAGCTCTATGTGTCCTGTACTCATTTGGACATAATTTTATTCATTGTCCGATATGATTTAACGTTGGAGGTATTCTCTTATACTGAAAGACGAGTGACTGGTAACTTTACCTCTATGTGTCCGGTACTCATTTTGACATAATTTTATTCTTCGTCCGATATGACTCAACGTTGGCGGTTTTCCCTTATACTGAAAGAGGAGTGTCTGGTAACTTTGACCTCTATGTGTCCGGTACTCATTTGGACATAATTTTATTCATCGTTCGATATGACTTAAGGTTGGCGGTTTTCCTTATCCTGAAAGACGAGTGTCTGGTAACTTTAAGCTCTATGTGTCCTGTACTCATTTTGACATAATTTTATTCATCGTTCGATATCACTTAAACTTGGTGGTTTTTCCTTATCCTGAAAGACGAGTGACTGGTAACTTTAAGCTCTATGTGTCCTGTACTCATTTTGACATAAAATTTATTCATCGTCCGATATGACTTAACCTTGGCGGCTTTCCTTTATCCTGAAAGACGAGTGTCTGGTAACTTTAAGCTCTTGTGTCCTGTACTCATTTGGACATAATTTTATTCATCGTTCGATATGACTTAAGGTTGGCGGTTTTCCTTATCCTGAAAGACGAGTGTCTGGTAACTTTAACCTCTATGTGTCCTGTACTCATTTTGACATAATTTTATTCATCGTTCGATATGACTTAACCTTGGCGGCTTTCCTTTATCCTGAAAGACGAGTGTCTGGCAACTATAAGCTCTATGTGTCCTGTACTCATTTGCACATAATTTTATTCATCGTCCGATATGAGTTAACGTTGGAGGTTTCACTTATGCTGCAACACGAGTTTCTGGTAACTTTAAGCTCTATGTGTCCTGCACTCATTTGGACATAATTGTATTCATCGTCCCATAGGACTTAACGTTGGAGGCTTTCCCTTATCCTGAAAGACGAGTGTCTGGTAACTTAAAGCTCTATGTGTACTGTACTCATTTAGACATAATTTTATTCATCGTACGATATGACTCAACGTTGGCGGTTTTCTCTTATACTGAGAGATGAGTCTCTGGTAGCTTTAACCTCTAATGGTAGTGTACTCATTTCAACATAATTTTATTCATCGTCCGATATGACTTAACTTTGGCGGTTTTTCCTTACACTGAAGGAGGAGTGTCTGGTAACTTTAAGCTCTATGTGTCCTGTACTCATTTGGATATAATTATATTCATTGTCCGATATGACTTAACGTTGGCGGTTTTCCCTTATACTGAAAGACTAGTGTGCGGTACTCATTTGGACATAACTTTATTCATTGTCGGATATGACTTAACGTTGGCGGTTTTCCTTATCCTGAAAGACGAGTGACTGGTAACATTAAGCTCTATGTGTCCTGTACTCATTTGGACATAATTTCATTCATCGTCCGATATGACTTAACGTTGGAGGTTTTCCCTTATACTGAAAGAGGAGTGTCTGGTAACTTTAAGCTCTATGTGTCCTGTACTCATTTGGACATAATTTTATTCATCGTCCGATTTGACTTAACGTTGGAGGTTTTCCTTATCCTGAAAGACGAGTGTCTGGTAACTTTAAGCTCTATGTGTCCTGTACTCATTTGGACATAATTTTATTCATCGTCCGATATGACTCAACGTTGGCGGTTTTACCTTAAACTGAAAGAGGACTGTCTGGTAACTTTGACCTCTATGTGTCCGGTACTCATTTGGACATAATTTTATTCATCGTTCGATTCGACTTAAACTTGGTGGTTTTTTCTTATCCTGAAAGACGAGTGACTGGTAACTTTAAGCTCTATGTATCCTGTACTCATTTTGACATAATTTTATTCATCGTCCGATACGACTTAACCTTGGCGGCTTTCCTTTATCCTGAAAGACGAGTGTCTGATAACTTTAAGCTCTATGTGTCGTGTATTCATTTGCACATAATTTTATTCATCGTCCGATATGAGTTAACGTTGGAGGTTTCCCTTATCCTGCAACACGAGTGTCTGGTAACCTTAAGCTCTATGTGTCCTGTACTCATTTGGACATAATCTTATTCATTGTCCGATATGACAACGTTGGAGGTTTTCCCTTATCCTGAAAGACGAGTGTCTGGTAACTTTAAGCTCTATGTGTCCTGTACTCATTTGGACATAATTTTATTCATCGTCCGATATGAGTTAACGTTGGAGGTTTCCCTTAACCTGCAACACGAGTGTCTGGTAAATTTAAGCTCTATGTGTCCTGTACTCATTTGGACATAATCTTATTCATTGTCCGATATGACAACGTTGGAGGTTTTCCCTTATCCTGAAAGACGAGTGTCTGGTAACTTTAAGCTCTATGTGTCCTGTACTCATTTGGACATAATTTTATTCATCGTCCGATATGACTCAACGTTGGCGGTTTTCCCTTATACTGAAAGATAAGTGTCTGGTAACTTTGAGCTCTATGTGTCCGGTACTCATTTGGACATAATATTATTCATCGTCCGATATGACTTAACTTTGGCGGTTTTCCCTTATACTGAAAGAGGAGTGTCTGGTAACTTTAAGCTCACTGTCCTGTACTCATTTGGACATAATTTTATTCATTGTCCGATATGACTTAACGTTGGCGGTTTTCCCTTATACTGAAAGAGGAGTGTCTGGTAACTTTAAGCTCTATGTGTCCTGCACTCATTTGGACATAATTTTATTCATCGTCCGATATGACTTAACGTTGAGGGTTCTCTCTTATCCTGAAAAACGAGTGTCTGGTAACGTTAAGCTCTATGTGTCCTGTACTCATTTTGACATAATTTTATTCATCGTCCGATATGACTTAACCTTGTCTGTTTTCTCTTATCCTGAAAGACCAGTGTCTGGTAACTTTAAGCTCTATGTGCCCTGTACTCATTTGGACATCATTTTATTCCTGTCCGTTATGATTTAACGTTGGCGGTTTTCTCTTATACTGAAAGACCAGTGTCTGGTAACTTTAAGCTCTATGTGCCCTGTACTCATTTGGCCATCATTTTATTCATCGTCCGATATGACTTAACGTTCGCGGTTTTCCCTTATCCTGAAAGGCGAGTGTCTGGTAACTTTAAGCTCTTTATGTCCTGTACTCATTTGAACATCTTTTCATTCCTAGTCCGATATGACTTAACGTTGCGGGTTTTCCCTTATCCTGAAAGATGAGTGTCCGGTAACTTTAAGCTCTATGTGTCCTGTACTCATTTGGACATAATTTTATTCATCGTCCGATATGACTTAACGTTGGCGGTTTTCCCTTATCCTGAAAGACGAGTGTCTGGTAACTTTAAGCTCTTTATGTCATGTACTCATTTGAACAGAATTTTGTTCATTGTCCGATATGACTTAACGTTGGAGGTTTCCCTTATCCTGAAAGACGAGTGTCTGGTAAATTTAAGCTCTATGTGTCCTGTATTCATTTTGACATAATTTTATTCATCCTCCCATAGGACTTAACGTTGGAGGTTTTCCCTTATCGTGAAAGACGAGTGTCCGGTTACTTTAAGCTCTATGTGTCCTGTACTCATTTGAACGTAATTTTATTCATTGTCCGATATTACTTAACGTTGGCGGTTTTCCCTTATCCTGAAAGACGAGAGTCTGGTAACTTCAAGCTCTATATGTTCTGTACTCATTTGGACATAATTTTGTTCATCGTCCGATATGACTTAACGTTGGAGGTTTTCCCTTATCCTAAAACACGAGTGTCTAGTAACTTTAAGCTCTGTGTGTCCTGTACTCATTCGGACATAATTTTATTCATCGTCCGATATGACTTAACGTTGGCGGTTTTCCCTTATTCTAAAACACGAGTGTCTAGTAACTTTAAGCTCTATGTGTCCTGTACTCATTTGGACATAATTTTATTCATCGTCCGATATGACAACGTTGGAGGTTTTCTCTTATCCTAAAACACAAATGTCTAGTAACTTTAACCTCTATGTGTCCGGTACTCATTTGGACATAATTTTATTCACCGTCCGATATGACTTAACTTTAGCGGTTTTCCCTTATACTGAAAGAGCAGTGTCTGGTAACTGTAAGTTCTATATGTCCTTTACTCATTTGGACATAATTTAATTCATCGTCCGATATGACTTAACTTTGGCGGTTTTCCCTTATACTGAAAGAGGAGTGTCTGGTAACCTTATCCTCTATGTGTCCGGTACTCATTTGGACATAATTTTATTCATTGTCCGATATGACTTAAAGTTGTCGGCTTTCCTAATCCTGAAACACGAGTGTCTGGTAACTTTAAGCTTAATGTGTCCTGTACTCATTTGGACATAATTTTATACATCGTCCGATATGACTTAAAGTTGGAGGTTTTCCCTTATACTCAAAGACGAGTGACTGGTAACTTTAAGCTCTATGTGTCCTGTACTCATTTGGACATAATTTTATTCATTGTCCGATATGACTTAACGTTGGTGGTTTTGCTTATCCTGAAAGACGAGTGTCTAGTAACTTTAAGCTCTATGTGTCCTGTACTCATTTGGACATAATTTTATTCATCGTCCGATATGACAACGTTGGAGGTTTTCTCTTATCCTAAAACACAAGTGTCTAGTAACTTTAACCTCTATGTGTCCGGTACTCATTTGGACATAATTTTATTCATCGTCCGATGTGACTTAACTTTAGCGGTTTTCCCTTATACTGAAAGAGGAGTGTCTGGTAACTTTAAGCTCTATGTGTCCTGTACTCAATTGGAGATAATTTTATTCATCGTCCCATATTACTTAACGTTGGAGGTTTTCCCTTGTCCTGAAAGACGCGTGTCTGGTAACTTTAAGCTCTATATGTCCTTTACTCATTTGGACATAATTTTATTCATCGTACGATATGACTCAACGTTGGTGGTTTCCCTTATACTGAGAGATGAGTGTCTGGTGACTATAACCTCTAATGGTCCGGTACTCATTTGGAAATAATTTTATTCATCGTCTGATATGAGTTAACTTTGAAGGTTTTCCCTTATCCTGAAAGACGAGTGTCTGGTTACTTTAAGCTCTATGTGTCCTGTACTCATTTGAACGTAATTTTATTCATTGTCCGATATTACATAACGTTGGCGGTTTTCCCTTATCCTGAAAGACGAGTGTCTGGTAACTTCAAGCTCTATATGTTCTGTACTCATTTGGACATAATTTTGTTCATCGTCCGATATGACTTATCGTTGGAGGTTTTCCCATATCCTAAAACACGAGTGTCTAGTAACTTTAAGCTCTATGTGTCCTGTACTCATATGGACATAATTTTATTCATCGTCCGATATGACTTAAGGTTGGCGCTTTTCCCTTATGCTAAAACACGAGTGTCTAGTAACTTTAAGCTCTATGTGTCCTGTACTCATTTGGACATAATTTTATACATCGTCCGATATGACACCGTTGGAGGTTTTCTCTTTTCCTAAAACACGAGTGCTGTAACTTTAACCTCTATGTGTCCGGTACTCATTTGGACATAATTTTATTCATCATCCGATATGACTTAACTTTGGCGGTTTTCCCTTATACTGAAAGAGGAATGTCTGGTAACTTTAAGCTCTATGTGTCCTGTACTCATTTGAACATCTTTTCGTTCATCGTCCGATATGACTTAACGTTGCCGGTTTTCCCTTATCCTGAAAGATGAGTGTCTGGTAACTGTAAGCTCTATGTGTCCTGTACTCATTTGGACATAATTTTATTCATCGTCCGATATGACTTAACGTTGGAGGTTTTCTCTTATACTGAAAGACGAGTGTCTGGTAACCTTAAGCTCTATGTGTCCTGTACTCATTTGGACATAATTTTATTCATTGTCCGATATGATTTAACGTTGGAGGTATTCTCTTATACTGAAAGACGAGTGACTGGTAACTTTGACCTCTATCTGTCCGGTACTCATTTGGACATAGTTTTATTCATCGTTCGATATGACTTAACGTTGGCGGTTTTCTTATCCTGAAAGACGAGTGTCTGGTAACTTTAAGCTCTATGTGTCCTGTACTCATTTTGACATAATTTAATTCATCGTTCGATATGACTTAAACTTGGTTGTTTTTCCTTATCCTGAAAGACGAGTGACTGGTAACTTTAAGCTCAATGTGTCCTGTACTCATTTTGACATAATTTTATTCATCGTCCGATATGACTTAACGTTGGCGGCTTTCCTTTATCCTGAAAGACGAGTGTCTGGTAACTTTAAGCTCTATGAGTCCTGTACTCATTTTGACATAATTTTATTCATGGTCCGATATGACTTAACGTTGGCGGTTTTCCCTTATCCTAAAAGACAAGTGTCTGGTAACTTTAAGATCTAAGTGTCCTGTACTCATTTGGACATCATTTTATTCATCGTCCGATATGACTTAACGTTGGCGGTTTTCCCTTATCCTGAAAGACGAGTGTCTGGTAACTTTAAGCTCTTTATGTCCTTTACTCATTTGAACATCTTTTCATTCATCGTCCGATATGACTTAACGTTGCCGGTTTTCCTTATCCTGAAAGACGAGTGTCTGGTAACTTTAAGCTCTATGTGTCCTGTACTCATTTTGACATAATTTTATTCATTGTCCGATATGATTTAACGTTGGAGGTATTCTCTTATACTGAAAGACGAGTGACAGGTAACTTTAAGCTCTATGTGTCCTGTACTCATTTGGACAGAATTTTATTCATCGTCCGATATGACTCAACGTTGGCGGTTTTCCCTTATACTGAAAGAGGAGTGTCTGGTAACTTTGACCTCTATGTGTCGGGTACTCATTTGGACATAATTTTATTCATCGTTTGATATGACTTAACGTTGGCGGTTTTCCTTATCCTGAAAGACGAGTGTCTGGTAACTTTAAGCTCTATGTGTCCTGTACTCATTTTGACATAATTTTATTCATCGTTCGATATGACTTAAACTTGGTGGTTTTTCCTTATCCTGAAAGACGAGTGACTGGTAACTTTAAGCTGTATGTGTCCTGTACTCATTTCGAGATAATTTAATTCATCGTCCTATAGGACTTAACGTTGGAGGTTTCCCTTATCCTGAAAGACGAGGGTCTGGTAACTTTAAGCTCTATGTGTCCTGTACTCATTTGGACATAATTTTATTCATTGTCCGATATGACTTAACGTTGGCGGTTTTCCCATATACTGAAAGAGGAGTGTCTGGTAACTTTAAGCTCTATGTGTCCTGCACTCATTTGGACATAATTTTATTCATCGTCCGATATGACTTAACGTTGAGGGTTCTCCCTTATCCTGAAAAACGAGTGTCTGGTAACGTTAAGCTCTATGTGTGCTGTACTTATTTGGACATAATTTTATTCATTGTCCGATATGACTTAACGTTCGCAGTTTTCCCTTATCCTGAAAGGCGAGTGTCTGGTAACTTTAAGCACTTTATGTCCTGTACTCATTTGAACATCTTTTCATTCCTAGTCCGATATGACTTAACGTTGCGGGTTTTCCCTTATCCTGAAAGATGAGTGTCTGGTAACTTTAAGCTCTATGTGTCCTGTACTCATTTGGACATAATTTTATTCATCGTCCGATATGACTTAACGTTGGCGGTTTTCCCTTATCCTGAAAGACGAGTGTCTGGTAACTTTAAGCTCTTTATGTCCTGTACTCATTTGAACAGAATTTTGTTCATTGTCCGATATGACTTAACGTTGGAGGTTTCCCTTATCCTGAAAGACGAGTGTCTGGTAACTTTAAGCTCTATGTGTCCTGTATTCATTTTGACATAATTTTATTCATCGTTCGATATGACTTAAACTTGGTGGTTTTTCCTTATCCTGAAAGACGAGTGACTGGTAACTTTAAGCTGTATGTGTCCTGTACTCATTTTGACATAAAATTTATTCATCGTCCGATATGACTTAACCTTGGCGGCTTTCCTTTATCCTGAAAGACGAGTGTCTGGGAACTTTAAGCTCTTGTGTCCTGTACTCATTTTGACATAATTTTATTCATCGTCCGATATGACTTAACCTTGGCGGCTTTCCTTTATCCTGAAAGACGAGTGTCTGGTAACTTTAAGCTCTATGTGTCCTGTATTCATTTGCACATAATTTTATTCATCGTCCGATATCAGTTAACGTTGGAGGTTTCCCTTATCCTGCAACACGAGTGTCTTGTAACTTTAAGCTCTATGTGTCCTGTACTCATTTGGACATAATCTTATTCATTGTCCGATATGACAACGTTGGAGGTTTACCCTTATCCTGAAAGACGAGTGTCTGGAAAATTTAAGCTCTTTGTGTCCTGTACTCATTTGGACATAATTTTATTCATCGTCCGATATGAGTTAACGTTGGAGGTTTCCCTTATCCTGCAACACGAGTGTCTGGTAACTTTAAGCTCTATGTGTCCTGTACTCATTTGGACATAATTTTATTCATCGTCCGATATGACTCAACGTTGGCGGTTTTCCCTTATACTGAAAGATGAGTGTCTGGTAACTTTGAGCTCTATGTGTCCGGTACTCATTTGGACATAATATTATTCATCGTCCGATATGACTTAACTTTGGCGGTTTTCCCTTATACTGAAAGAGGAGTGTCTGGTAACTTTAAGCTCACTGTCCTGTACTCATTTCGAGATAATTTAATTCATCGTCCTATAGGACTTAACGTTGGAGGTTTCCCTTATCCTGAAAGACGAGGGTCTGGTAACTTTAAGCTCTATGTGTCCTGTACTCATTTGAACATCTTTTCATTCATCGTCCGATATGACTTAACGTTGCCGGTTTTCCCTTATCCTGAAAGATGAGTGTCTGGTAACTGTAAGCTCTATGTGTCCTGTACTCATTTGGACATAATTTTAGTCATCGTCCGATATGACTTAACGTTGGAGGTTTTCTCTTATACTGAAAGACGAGTGTCTGGTAACCTTAAGCTCTATGTGTCCTGTACTCATTTGGACATAATTTTATTCATTGTCCGATATGATTTAACGTTGGAGGTATTCTCTTATACTGAAAGACGAGTGACTGGTAACTTTGACCTCTATGTGTCCGGTACTTATTTGGACATAGTTTTATTCATCGTTCGATGTGACTTAAACTTGGTGGTTTTTCCTTATCCTGAAAGACGAGTGACTGGTAACTTTAAGCTCTATGTGTCCTGTACTCATTTTGACATAATTTTATTCATCGTCCGATATGACTTAACGTTGGCGGTTTTCCCTTATCCTAAAAGACAAGTGTCTGGTAACTTTAAGATCTAAGTGTCCTGTACTCATTTGGACATCATTTTATTCATCGTCCGATATGACTTAACGTTGGCGGTTTTCCCTTATCCTAAAAGACAAGTGTCTGGTAACTTTGACCTCTATGTGTCCGGTACTCATTTTGACATAATTTTATTCATCGTCCGATATGACTTAACGTTGGCGGTTTTCCCTTATCCTGAAAGACGAGCGTCTGGTAACTTTAAGCTCTTTATGTCATTTACTCATTTGAACATCTTTTCATTCATTGTCCGATATGACTTAACGTTGCCGGTTTTCGTTATCCTGAAAGACGAGTGTCTGGTAACTTTAAGCTCTATGTGTCCTGTACTCATTTTGACATAATTTTATTCATTGTCCGATATGATTTAACGTTGGAGGTATTCTCTTATACTGAAAGACGAGTGACAGGTAACTTTAAGCTCTATGTGTCCTGTACTCATTTGGACAGAATTTTATTCATCGTCCGATATGACTCAACGTTGGCGGTTTTCCCTTATACTGAAAGAGGAGTGTCTGGTAACTTTGACCTCTATGTGTCGGGTACTCATTTGGACATAATTTTATTCATCGTTTGATATGACCTAACGTTGGCGGTTTTCCTTATCCTGAAAGACGAGTGTGTGGTAACTTTAAGCTCTATGTGTCCTGTACTCATTTTGACATAATTTTATTCATCGTTCGATATGACTTAAACTTGGTGGTTTTTACTTATCCTGACAGACGAGTGAGTGGTAACTTTAAGCTGTATGTGTCCTGTACTCATTTGGACATAATTTTATTCATCGTCCGATATGACAACGTTGGAGGTTTTCTCTTATCCTAAAACACAAGTGTCTAGTAACTTTAACCTCTATGTGTCCGGTACTCATTTGGACATAATTTTATTCATCGTCCGATATGACTTAACTTTAGCGGTTTTCCCTTATACTGAAAGAGGAGAGTCTGTTAACTTTAAGCTCTATGTGTCCTGTACTCAATTGGAGATAATTTTATTCATCGTCCCATAGGACTTAACGTTGGAGGTTTTCCCTTATCCTGAAAGACGCGTGTCTGGTAACTTTAAGCTCTATATGTCCTTTACTCATTTGGACATAATTTTATTCATCGTACGATATGACTCAACGTTGGTGGTTTCCCTTATACTGAGTGTTGAGTGTCTGGTGACTTTAACCTCTAATGGTCCGGTACTCATTTGGACATAACTTTATTCATCGTCTGATATGACATAACGTTGAAGGTTTTCCCTTATCCTGAAAGACGAGTGTCTGGCTACTTTAAGCTCTATGTGTCCTGTACTCATTTGAACGTAATTTTATTCATTGTCCGATATTACATAACGCTGGCGGTTTTCCCTTATCCTGAAAGACGAGTGTCTGGTAACTTCAAGCTCTATATGTTCTGTACTCATTTGGACATAATTTTGTTCATCGTCCGATATGACTTATCGTTGGAGGTCTTCCCTTATCCTAAAACACGAATGTCTAGTAACTTAAAGCTCTATGTGTCCTGTACTCTTTTGGACATAATTTTATTCATCGTCCGATATGACTTAACGTTTGCGGTTTTCCCTTATGCTAAAGCACGAATGTCTAGTAACTTTAAGCTCTGTGTGGCCTGTACTCATTTGGACAAAATTTTATTCATCGTCCGATAAGACAACGTTGGAGGTTTTCTCTTATCCTAAAACACGAGTGCTGTAACTTTAACCTCTATGTGTCCGGTACTCATTTGGACATAATTTTATTCATCATCCGATATGACTTAACTTTGGCGGTTTTCCCTTATACTGAAAGAGGAGTGTCTGGTAACTTTAAGCTCTATGTGTCCTGTACTCATTTGGACATAATTTTATTCATCGTCCCATAGGACTTAACGTTGGAGGTTTTTCCTTATCCTGAAAGACGAGTGTCTAGTAACTGTAAGTTCTATATGTCCTTTACTCATTTGGACATAATTTTATTCATCGTCCGATATGACTTAACTTTGGCGGTTTTCCCTTATACTGAAAGAGGAGTGTCTGGTAACCTTATCCTCTGTGTGTCCGGTACTCATTTGGACATAATTTTATTCATTGTCCGATATGACTTAAAGTTTTCGGTTTTCCTAATCCTGAAAGACGAGTGTCTGGTAACTTTAAGCTTAATGTGTCCTGTACTCATTTGGACATAATTTTATTCTTCGTCCGATATGACCTAACGTTGGAGGTTTTCCCTTATACTCAAAGTCGAGTGACTGGTAACTTTAAGCTCTATGTGTCCTGTAATCATTTGGACATAATTTTATTCATTGTCCGATATTACTTAACGTTGGAGGTTTTCCCTTATCCTAAAACACGAGTGTCTAGTAACTATAAGCTCTACGTGTCCCTTACTCATTTGGACATAATTTTATTCATCGTCCGATATGACAACGTTGGAGGTTTTCTCTTATCCTAAAACACAAGTGTCTAGTAACTTTAACCTCTATGTGTCCGGTACTCATTTGGACATAATTTTATTCATCGTCGGATTTGACTTAACTTTAGCGGTTTTCCCTTATACTGAAAGAGGAGTGTCTGGTAACTTTAAGCTCTATGTGTCCTGTACTCATTTGGACATAATTTAATCATTGTCCGATACGACTTAACGTTGGCGGTTTTCCCTTTTACTGAAAGAGGAGTGTCTGGTAAATTTAAGCTCTATGTGTCCTGCACTCATTTGGACATAATTTTATTCATCGTCCGATATGACTTAACGTTGGAGGTTTTCCCTTATCCTGAAAGACGAGTGTCTGGTAACTTTAAGCTCTATGTGTGCTGCACTCATGTGGACATAATTTTATTCATCGTCCGATATGACTTAACGTTGGAGGTTTTCCCTTATCCTGAAAGACGAGTGTCTGGTAACTTTAAGCTCTATGTGTGCTGTACTCATTTGGACATAATTTTATTCATCGTCCGATATGACAACGTTGGAGGTTTTCTCTTATCCTAAAACACGAGTGCTGTAACTTTAACCTCTATGTGTCCGGTACTCATTTGGACATAATTTTATTCATCGTCCGATATGACTTAACGTTGGAGGTTTTCTCTTATACTGAAAGACGAATGTCTGGTAACCTTAAGCTCTATGTGTCCTGTACTCATTTGGACATAATTTTATTCATTGTCCGATATTATTTAACGTTGGAGGTATTCTCTTATACTGAAAGACGAGTGACTGGTAACTTTGACCTCTATGTGTCCGGTACTCATTTGGACATAGCTTTATTCATCGTTCGATATGACTTAACGTTGGCGGTTTTCTTATCCTGAAAGACGAGTGTCTGGTAACTTTAAGCTCTATGTGTCCTGTACTCATTTTGACATAATTTTATTCATCGTCCGATATGACTTAACCTTGGCGGATTTCCTTTATCCTGAAAGACGAGTGTCTGGTAACTTTAAGCTATATGTGTCCTGTACTCATTTTGACATAATTTTATTCATCGTCCGATATGACTTAACGTTGGCGGTTTTCCCTTATCCTAAAAGACAAGTGTCTGGTAACTTTAAGATCTAAGTGTCCTGTACTCATTTGGACATCATTTTATTCATCGTCCGATATGACTTAACGTTGGCGGTTTTCCCTTATCCTGAAAGACGAATGTCTGGGTACTTTAAGCTCTTTATGTCCTTTACTCATTTGAACATCTTTTCATTCATCGTCCGATATGACTTAACGTTGCCGGTTTTCCCTTATCCTGAAAGATGAGTGTCTGGTAACTTTAAGCTCTATGTGTCCTGTACGCATTTGGACATAATTTTATTCATCGTCCGATATGACTTAACGTTGGAGGTTTTCTCTTATACTGAAAGACGAGTGTCTGGTAACCTTAAGCTCTATGTGTCCTGTACTCATTTGCACATAATTTTATTCATTGTCCGATATGATTTAACGTTGTAGGTATTCTCTTATACTGAAAGACGAGGGACTGGTAACCTTAAGCTCTATGTGTCCTGTACTCATTTGGACAGAATTTTATTCATCGTCCGATATGACTCAACGTTGGCGGTTTTCCCTTATACTGAAAGAGGAGTGTCTGGTAACTTTAAGCTCTATGTGTCCTGTACTCATTTTGACATAATTTTATTCATCGTTCGATATGACTTAAACTTGGTGGTTTTTCCTTATCCTGAAAGACGAGTGACTGGTAACTTTAAGCTGTATGTGTCCTGTACTCATTTTGACATAAAATTTATTCATCGTCCCATATGACTTAATCTTGGCGGCTTTCCTTTATCCTAAAAGACGAGTGTCTGGTAACTTTAAGCTCTTGTGTCCTGTACTCATTTGGACATAATTTTTTTCATCGTTCGATATGACTCAACGTTGGCGGTTTTCCTTATCCTGAAAGACGAGTGTCTGGTAACTTTAACCTCTATGTGTCCTGTACTCATTTTGACATAATTTTATTCATCGTCCGATATGACTTAACCTTGGCGGCTTTCCTTTATCCTAAAAGACGAGTGTCTGGTAACTTAAACTCTATGTGTCCTGTACTCATTTTGACATAATTTTATTCATCGTTCGATATGACTTAAACTTGGTGGTTTTTCCTTATCCTGAAAGACGATTGACTGGTAACTTTAAGCTCTATGTGTCCTGTACTCATTTTGACATAATTTTATTCATCGTCCGATAGGACTTAACCTTGGCGGCTTTCCTTTATCCTGAAAGACGAGTGTCTGGCAACTTTAAGCTCTATGTGTCCTGTACTCATTTGCACATAATTTTATTCATCGTCCGATATGAGTTAACGTTGGAGGTTTCCCTTATCCTGCAACACGAGTGTCTGGTAACTTTAAGCTCTATGTGTGCTGTACTCATTTGGACATAATTTTATTAATTGTCCGATATGACTTAACGTTGGCGGTTTTCCCTTATCCTGAAAGACGAGTGTCTGGTAACTTTAAGCTCTTTATGTCCTGTACTCATATGAACAGAATTTTGTTCATTGTCCGATATGACTTAACGTTGGAGGTTTCCCTTATCCTGAAAGACGAGTGTCTGGTAACTTTAAGCTCTATGTGTCCTGTATTCAATTGGACATAATTTTATTCATTGTCCGATATGATTTAACGTTGGAGGTTTTCTCTTGTACTGAAAGACGAGTGACTGCTAACTTTAAGCTCTATGTGTCCTGTACTCATTTTGACATAATTTTATTCATCGTCCGATATGACTCAACGTTGGCGGTTTTCCGTTACACTGAAAGAGGACTGTCTGGTAACTTTGAACTCTATGTGTCCGGTACTCATTTGGACATAATTTTATTCATCGTTCGATATGACTTACTTTTGGCGGTTTTCCTTATCCTGAAAGACGAGTGTCTGCTAACTTTAAGCTCTATGTGTCCTGTACTCATTTTGACATAATTTTATTCATCGTTCGATATGACTTAAACTTGGTGGTTTTGCCTTATCCTGAAAGACGAGTGACTGGTAACTTTAAGCTGTATGTGTCCTGTACTCATTTTGACATAAAATTTATTCATCGTCCGATATGACTTAACCTTGGCGGCTTTCCTTTATCCTGAAAGACGAGTGTCTGGGAACTTTAAGCTCTTGTGTCCTGTACTCATTTTGACATAATTTTATTCATCGTCCGATATGACTTAACCTTGGCGGCTTTCCTTTATCCTGAAAGACGAGTGTCTGCTAACTTTAAGCTCTATGTGTCCTGTATTCATTTGCACATAATTTTATTCATCGTCCGATATGAGTTAACGTTGGAGGTTTCCCTTATCCTGCAACACGAGTGTCTGGTAACTTTAAGCTCTATGTGTCCTGTACTCATTTGGACATAATTTTATTCATCGTCCGATATGACTCAACGTTGGCGGTTTTCTCTTATACTGAAAGTTGAGTGTCTGGTAACTTTGAGCTCTATGTGTCCGGTACTCATTTGGACATAATTTTATTCATCGTCCGATATCACTTAACTTTGGCGGTTTTCCCTTATACTGAAAGAGGAGTGTCTGGTAACTTTAAGCCCACTGTCCTGTACTCATTTCGAGATAATTTAATTCATCGTCCTATAGGACTTAACGTTGGAGGTTTCCCTTATCCTGAAAGACGAGTGTCTGGTAACTTTAAGCTCTATATGTTCTTTACTCATTTGGACATAATTTTATTCATCGTACGATATGACTCAACGTTGGCGGTTTTTCCTTATGCTGAAAGACGAGTGTCTGGTTACCTTAACCTCTATGTGTCCGGTACTCATTTGGACATAATTTTATTCATTGTCCGATATGACTTAAAGTTGTCGGTTTTCCTTAACCTGAAAGATGAGTGTCTGGTAACTTTAAGCTTAATGTGTCCTGTACTCATTTAGACATAATTTTATTCATGGTCCGATATGACTTAACGTTGGCGGTTTTCCCTTATACTGAAAGAGGAGTGTCTGGTAACTTTAAGCTCTATGTGTCCTGCACTCATTTGGACATAATTTTATTCATCGTCCGATATGACTTAACGTTGAGGGTTTTCCCTTATCCTGAAAGACGAGTGTCTGGTAACGTTAAGCTCTATGTGTGCTGTACTTATTTGGACATAATTTTATTCACTGTCCGATATGACTTAACGTTGGCGGTTTTCCCTTATCCTGAAAGAGGAGTGTCTGGTAACTTTAAGCTCTTTATGTCCTGTACTAATTTGAACATCTTTTCATTCCTAGTCCGATATGACTTAACGTTGCGGGTTTTCCCTTATCCTGAATGATGAGTGTCTGGTAACTTTAAGCTCTATGTGTCCTGTACTCATTTGGACATAATTTTATTCATCGTCCGATATGACTTAAAGTTGGAGGTTTTCTCTTATACTGAAAGACGAGTGACTGGTAACTTTAAGCTCTATGTGTCCTGTACTCATTTGGACAGAATTTTATTCTTTGTCCGATATAACTCAACGTTGGAGGTTTCCCTTCTCCTGAAAGACGAGTGTCTGGTAACTTTAAGCTCTATGTGTCCTGCACTCATTTGGACATCATTTTATTCACTGTCCGTTATGATTTAACGTTGGCGGTTTTCTCTTATACTGAAAGACCAGTGTCTGGTAACTTTAAGCTCTATGTGCCCTGTACTCATTTGGCCATCATTTTATTCATCGTCCGATATGACTTACCCTTGGCTGTTTTCTCTTATCCTGAAAGACCAGTGTATGGTAACTTTAAGCTCTATGTGCCCTGTACTCATTTGGACATCTTTTTATTCACTGTCCGATATGACTTAACGTTGGCGGATTTCCCTTATCCTGAAAGACGAGTGTCTGGTAACTTCAAGCTCTATATGTTCTGTACTCATTTGGACATAATTTTGTTCATCGTCCGATATGACTTAACGTTGGAGGTTTTCCCTTATCCTAAAACACGAGTGTCTAGTAATTTTAAGCTCTGTGTGTCCTGTACTCATTTGGACATAATGTTATTCATCGTCCGATATGACTTAACGTTGGCGGTTTTCCCTTATCCTGAAAGACGAGTGTCTGGTAACTTCAAGCTCTATATGTCCTTTACTCATTTGGACATAATTTTATTCATCGTCCGATATGACCTAACTTTGGCGGTTTTCCCTTATACTGAAAGAGGAGTGTCTGGTAGCCTTATCCTCTATGTGTCCGGTACTCATTTGGACATAATTTTATTCATTGTCCGATATGACTTAAAGTTGTCGGCTTTCCTAATCCTGAAAGACGAGGGTCTGGTAACTTTAAGCTTAATATGTCCTGTACTCATTTGGACATAATTTTATTCATCGTCCGATATGACTTAACGTTGGAGGTTTTCCCTTTACTCAAAGACGAGTGACTGGTAACTTTAAGCTCTATGTGATCTGTACTCATTTGGACATAATTTTATTCATTGTCCGATATGACTTAACGTTGGTGGTTTTGCTTATCCTGAAAGACGAGTGTCTAGTAACTTTAAGCTCTGTGTGTCCTGTACTCATTTGGACATAACTTTATTCATCGTCCGATATGACAACGTTGGAGGTTTTCTCTTATCCTAAAACACAAGTGTCTAGTAACTTTAACCTCTGTGTGTCCGGTACTCATTTGGACATAATTTTATTCATCGTCCGATATGACTTAGCTTTAGCGGTTTTCCCTTATACTGAAAGAGGAGAGTCTGTTAACTTTAAGCTCTATGTGTCCTGTACTCAATTGGAGATAATTTTATTCATCGTCCCATAGGACTTAACGTTGGAGGTTTTCCCTTATCCTAAAACACGAGTGTCTAGTAATTTTAAGCTCTGTGTGTCCTGTACTCATTTGGACATAATTTTATTCATCGTACGATATGACTCAACGTTGGTGGTTTCCCTTATACTGAGTGTTGAGTGTCTGGTGACCTTAACCTCTAATGGTCCGGTACTCATTTGGACATAATTTTATTCATTGTCCGATATGACTTAAAGTTGTCGGTTTTCCTAATCCTGAAAGACGAGTGTCTGGTAACTTTAAGCTTAATGTGTCCTGTACTCATTTAAACATAATTTTATTCATCGTCCGATATGACTTAACGTTGGAGGTTTTCCCTTATACTCAAAGACGAGTGACTGGTAACTTTAAGCTCTATGTGTCCTGTACTCATTTGGACATAATTTTATTCATTGTCCGATATTACTTAACGTTGGAGGTTTTCTCTTATCCTAAAACACGAATGTCTAGTAACTTTAAGCTCTATGTGTCCTGTACTCTTTTGGACATAATTTTATTCATCGTCCGATATGACTTAACGTTGGCGGTTTTCCCTTATGCTAAAGCACGAATGTCTAGTAACCTTAAGCTCTGTGTGTCCTGTACTCATTTGGACATAATTTTATTCATCGTCCGATAAGACAACGTTGGAGGTTTTCTCTTATCCTAAAACACGAGTGCTGTAACTTTAACCTCTATGTGTCCGGTACTCATTTGGACATAATTTTATTCATCATCCGATATGATTTAACTTTGGCGGTTTTCCCTTATACTGAAAGAGGAGTGTCTGGTAACTTTAAGCTCTATGTGTCCTGTACTCATTTGGACATAATTTTATTCATCGTCCCATAGGACTTAACGTTGGAGCTTTTCCTTATCCTGAAAGACGAGTGTCTGGTAACTGTAAGTTCTATATGTCCTTTACTCATTTGGACATAATTTTATTCATCATCCGATATGACTTAACTTTGGCGGTTTTCCCTTATACTGAAAGAGGAGTGTCTGGTAACCTTATCCTCTATGTGTCCGGTACTCATTTGGACATAATTTTATTCATTGTCCGATATGACTTAAAGTTGTCGGTTTTCCTAATCCTGAAAGACGAGTGTCTGGTAACTTTAAGCTTAATGTGTCCTGTACTCATTTAAACATAATTTTATTCATCGTCCGATATGACTTAACGTTGGAGGTTTTCCCTTATACTCAAAGACGAGTGACTGGTAACTTTAAGCTCTATGTGTCCTGTACTCATTTGGACATAATTTTATTCATTGTCCGATATTACTTAACGTTGGAGGTTTTCTCTTATCCTAAAACACGAGTGTCTAGTAACTATAAGCTCTATGTGTCCCTTACTCATTTGGACATAATTTTATTCATCGTCCGATATGACAACGTTGGAGGTTTTCTCTTATCCTAAAACACGAGTGCTGTAACTTTAACCTCTATGTGTCCGGTACTCATTTGGACATAATTTTATTCATCATCCGATATGATTTAACTTTGGCGGTTTTCCCTTATACTGAAAGAGGAGTGTCTGGTAACTTTAAGCTCTATGTGTCCTGTACTCATTTGGACATAATTTAATCATTGTCCGATATGACTTAACGTTGGCGGTTTTCCCTTTTACTGAAAGAGGAGTGTCTGGTAAATTTAAGCTCTATGTGTCCTGCACTCATTTGGACATAATTTTATTCATCGTCCTATATGACTTAACGTTGGAGGTTTTCCCTTATCCTGAAAGACGAGTGTCTGGTAACTTTAAGCTCTATGTGTGCTGTACTCATTTGGGCATAATTTTATTCATTGTCCGATATGACTTAACGTTGGCGGTTTTCCGTTATCCTGAAAGACGAGTGTCTGGTAACTTTAAGCTCTTTATGTCCTGTACTCATTTGAACATCTTTTCATTCACCGTCCGATATGACTTAACTTTGCCGGTTTTCCCTTATCCTGAAAGATGAGTGTCTGGTAACTTCAAGCTCTCTATGTTCTGTACTCATTTAAACATAATTTAGTTCATCGTCCGATATGACTTATCGTTGGAGGTTTTCCCTTATCCTAAAACACGAGTGTCTAGTAACTTTAAGCTCTATGTGTCCTGTACTCATTTGGATATAATTTTATTCATCGCCCGATATGACTTAACGTTGGCGGTTTTCCCTTATGCTAAAACACGAGTGTCTAGTAACTTTAAGCTCTATGTGTCCTGTACTCATTTGGACATAATTTTATTCATCGTCCGATATGACAACGTTGGAGGTTTTCTCTTATCCTAAAACACGAGTGCTGTAACTTTAACCTCTATGTGTCCGGTACTCATTTGGACATAATTTTATTCATCGTCCGATATGACTTAACGTTGGAGGTTTTCTCTTATACTGAAAGACGAGTGTCTGGTAACCTTAAGCTCTATGTGTCCTGTACTCATTTGGACATAATTTTATTCATTGTCCGATATGATTTAACGTTGGAGGTATTCTCTTATACTGAAAGACGAGTGACTGGTTACTTTGACCTCTATGTGTCCGGTACTCATTTGGACATAGTTTTATTCATCGTTCGATATGACTTAACGTTGGCGGTTTTCTTATCCTGAAAGACGAGTGTCTGGTAACTTTAAGCTCTATGTGTCCTGTACTCATTTTGACATAATTTTATTCATCGTTCGATATGACTTAAACTTGGTGGTTTTTCCTTATCCTGAAAGACGAGTGACTGGTAGCTTTAAGCTCTATGTGTCCTGTACTCATTTTGACATAATTTTATTCATCGTCCGATATGACTTAACCTTGGCGGATTTCCATTATCCTGAAAGACGAGTGTCTGGTAACTTTAAGCTATATGTGTCCTGTACTCATTTTGACATAATTTTATTCATCGTCCGATATGACTTAACGTTGGCGGTTTTCCCTTATCCTAAAAGACAAGTATCTGGTAACTTTAAGATCTAAGTGTCCTGTACTCATTTGGACATCATTTTATTCATCGTCCGATATGACTTAACGTTGGCGGTTTTCCCTTATCCTGAAAGACGAGTGTCTGGTAACTTTAAGCTCTTTATGTCCTTTACTCATTTGAACATCTTTTCATTCATCGTCCGATATGACTTAACGTTGCCGGTTTTCCCTTATCCTGAAAGATGAGTGTCTGGTAACTTTAAGCTCTATGTGTCCTGTACTCATTTGGACTTAATTTTATTCATCGTCCGACATGACTTAACGTTGGAGGTTTTCTCTTATACTGAAAGACGAGTGTCTGGTAACCTTAAGCTCTATGTGTCCTGTACTCATTTGCACATAATTTTATTCATTGTCCGATATGATTTAACGTTGGAGGTATTCTCTTATACTGAAAGACGAGTGACTGGTTACTTTAAGCTCTATGTGTCCTGTACTCATTTGGACAGAATTTTATTCATCGTCCCATATGAGTTAACGTTGGAGGTTTCACTTATGCTGCAACACGAGTTTCTGGTAACATTAAGCTCTATGTGTCCTGTACTCATTTGGACATAATTGTATTCATCGTCCCATAGGACTTAACGTTGGAGGCTTTCCCTTATCCTGAAATACGAGTGTCTGGAAACTTAAAGCTCTATGTGTACTGTACTCATTTGGACAGAATTTTATTCATCGTCCGATATGACTCAACGTTGGCGGTTTTCCCTTATACTGAAAGAGGAGTGTCTGGTAACTTTAAGCTCTATGTGTCCTGTACTCATTTTGACATAACTTTATTCATCGTTCGATATGACTTAAACTTGGTGGTTTTTCCTTATCCTGAAAGACGAGTGACTGGTAACTTTAAGCTGTATGTGTCCTGTACTCATTTTGACATAAAATTTATTCATCGTCCCATATGACTTAACCTTGGCGGCTTTCCTTTATCCTAAAAGACGAGTGTCTGGTAACTTTAAGCTCTTGTGTCCTGTACTCATTTGGACATAATTTTATTCATCGTTCGATATGACTCAACGTTGGCGGTTTTCCTTATCCTGAAAGACGAGTGTCTGGTAACTTTAACCTCTATGTGTCCTGTACTCATTTTGACATAATTTTATTCATCGTTCGATATGACTTAAACTTGGTGGTTTTTCCTTATCCTGAAAGACGATTGACTGGTAACTTTAAGCTCTATGCGTCCTGTACTCATTTTGACATAATTTTATTCATCGTCCGATATGACTTAACCTTGGCGGCTTTCCTTTATCCTGAAAGACGAGTGTCTGGCAACTTTAAGCTCTATGTGTCCTGTACTCATTTGCACATAATTTTATTCATCGTCCGATATGAGTTAACGTTGGAGGTTTTACTTATGCTGCAACACGAGTTTCTGGTAACATTAAGCTCTATGTGTCCTGTACTCATTTGGACATAATTGTATTCATCGTCCCATAGGACTTAACGTTGGAGGCTTTCCCTTATCCTGAAATACGAGTGTCTGGTAACTTAAAGCTCTATGTGTACTGTACTCATTTAGACATAATTTTATTTATCGTACGATATGACTCAACGTTGGCGGTTTTCTCTTATACTGAGAGATGAGTGTCTGGTAGCTTTATCCTCTAATGGTAGTGTACTCATTTCGACATAATTTTATTCATCGTCCGATATGACTTAACTTTGGCGGTTTTCCCTTACACTGAAGGAGGAGTGTCTGGTATCTTTAAGCTCTATGTGTCCTGTACTCATTTGGATATAATTATATTCATTGTCCGATATGACTTAACGTTGGCGGTTTTCCCTTATACTGAAAGACGAGTGTGCGGTACTCATTTGGACATAATTTTATTCATCGTTCGATATGTCTTAACCTTGGCGGCTTCTCTTTATTCTGAAAGACGAGTGTCTGGTAACTTTAAGCTCTATGTGTCCTGTATTCATTTCCACATAATTTTATTCATCGTCCGATATGAGTTAACGTTGGAGGTTTCCCTTATCCTGCAACACGAGTGTCTGGTAAATTTAAGCTCTATGTGTCCTGTACTCATTTGGACATAATCTTATTCATTGTCCGATATGAAAACAGTAGATATGAAAGGCTTTTTCTGGATACATTAGCATAACGTCGCGACGCCGACGTCGGTGGGAGGGGAGAGGGGATGTGGGTGTGAGGACCACCCAAGATGTTGCAGGTGGTATGGAAGGGACAGACATGTAACGACTTGCATTCCCAGAGATTTTTAAGGGATGTCATAAATTATTGTAAATGTATGTTTCAGATACAGACTTCGCGACTGTCTGTGGAAGGGTGTGAGTGCACCGACAAGCAGTCATGTTAGCGATCACAGTTCCTGACATGGACATAGGTTACATGAAGGTTATGTAAAGTTATTTATTATTAAATCCTGTGCGACAGTCTTCTGAAAAAAACTAACAAATGCCAGCGAACCCTTGTGGACATTGTTAATAATGTTGTGTTTTCCATCGGCACTCGACATAAATTGTTTTCAGGTAAGCATAGCGGAGAATGAGGGTCCCTCTCTTCCGAAAAGATATCGCCAAACTGTGGGTTGTAACACACATTAGCGTCACATAAGTTTACCCAACCCACACAACTGGAGTAAGGGGTGATGGTTCTCTATCCTAACGGTTGTTAACCTGCTTCGCTACATCTGTCGTCTGTGGAAGGGGGAGATGAAATCGACCACCTGTTACTCGACAAAGATTCTTTATTTGTGAAATTATGGATAACTAAGATAGACACACCCGCACATACTTTAAACTTATTTTCACTTTGTTTTTAATCGCGTTACGAATGTTTTCTTCTCTCGTTTACTAAGACAATGTGGGCCTTCTTAGAACTGCTTATGACAAAAAACGTTTTTTATTTTCTTCATGGGCTTAAAGATACAGAGTTTGAATTTAGGTGGAACACTTCATTTACGTATACATTATTCTTAATACCTGCTAATATTCTAAAGCATTTGCGCTAGCTTTTTTTTTCTGATCTATCTGCGAACTGATTTTCGTGAGATAATTAGATAGAGGATTACTTAATATTTCAGACTCAAAAGTATACTCTGGAAGCGGTTGCTTCATACACACACACACATACACACACGCACATACACACACGCACGCACACACATACACACACACATACACATACTCGCACACATGTACAAGCAAGCACCAAGGAGAGGGAAAGAAAGAGAGAGGGAGTGAGTGAGAGAGGAAACAAAAAAATTTTCGGAGAAAAGACCAAATTCTGTGCAAAAGTCACACACAACCGTTTAACCTCGCATGTGGCCTGTGATGACCAACTGGGCATTTAATTAACTACATTGATGGTCTCCAAATAATCTCCCATTCAAGGAAATATTTAATGTATTTCTTCATTTACAGTTGCTTGCAGGAGAACATTCTTCAGTTTTTGTAAAAGGGTTTTAGCGTTAAGAATGAAAAGATAACCGTAATTGGTGAACCGTAATAACGAATGTACACCGCTTAGAGAAAATTTACATTGATCCCACTTGGAAATCAATTCCATTCTTTTACGTTCAATGTTTATGACCAATGCAGGGCGCCAGCAATTAATGCTAATTTTTAAAAATCATTTGAAATAAATAGTCCTCTGGCTAAGAACGTAAATAGTACTCCATCTATAGAATAACATGAAAATTGATGGGAAAATAAAAAGTAACTTCGATGGTTAATAGCCATTGGATCCAGGTTCGAATCTCATGGATGTAACTCAAATAAATCTGAATATAAATAGGGTACGCAAGAAACAAAAAGATTTAAAATTAATATATCAGACATACACACACACGCACGCACACACATACACCGGAGAAAGGATGTAATTGTGTTCTCGACATGAATAATGTCACCGAAATAATTAATTGTTATACATAATCTGCAATTTACTTCTAAGCCTTGTAAAAACACCATCTAGGTACTACTGTAAATGCCTCCCTCGTCATTGGCCTGCTGATGCCAAGAGCCTAATAGTAAGGTTGAGAGGTAGGGGAGGATGCATAAATGCCATTCGCTATTTCCTATTTGAGGAGGGGCAGGGTTCTAATATTTACCCCGAATGTACAAGCTCCTCCCAAACTTGAAAGCGTATATATATAGCTTTCCCGAAATAAGTGCAATGGTATTCAGTGCAATAGTATTGAAATTGTTGGTTTGTGTCGCAGCATTTTACTTCAGTAGAGGAATTATCGGGAATTACCACAAAAATGGCAGGTGAGTTGTAATATTTTTATATCCTTAATATGAAATGCATTCTTATAAAACTATATAACTTTGTTAAACAAGAATAACAGATGTTATTTAATTTAGTTTCATTTTCTTTTCATTTCAGATTCAGTTATCATTATTGAAGAAGGTAATAGATCGAATATTCATTTACAGAGTCTAGAAGCTAAATTAAATCATTGATTGTTTTATAAATCTTTCTTTCATTATTCCAGACAAGGAATCAATCATATTCCTAGAAGAGGTAATAACGATTAAAGAAGATTGCAACTGGGATAAAGACATAATGACTAGATTTTTATCCTCAGAATGGAACCTATCAGAGGAGAGCACAATAAGCATTGAGTGGTTTCAGGGTAAATAATAACTTCACCATAGGTTCGCGATTTATATCAGGGTCCTCTAATCATCAATTAAATGTGTACTTTTCTTTTTATTTCAGGCGTAGGACTAACTGCGAGAAATAACCCTGACTACCCTCACGGTAATAGCACACTATCAGATGATGCTTTCATGTTTATCATTCTGTTAATTGATTAATTTTTTATTTATCTATTTCGGTTTTTGTTGCAGCTCGTGCACACTCGCGAACGACCAGCGGGGAATTGTTTTCACGCAGGCAACCATCTTCCGTTGCCAATGAAGGAGGTAAGTGCATACAGAGCTTACATTGCTTTCATGTTTATCATTCTGTTAATTGATTAATTTTTTGTTTATCTATTTCGGTTTTTTTGCAGCTCGTGCACACTCGCGAACGAGCAGCGGGGAATTGTTTTCACGCAGGCAACCATCTTCCGTTGCCAATGAAGGAGGTAAGTGCATACAGAGCTTACATTGCTTTCATGTTTATCATTCTGTTAATTGATTAATTTTTTATTTATCTATTTCGGTTTTTTTTTGCAGCTCGTGCACACTCGCGAACGAGCAGCGGGGAATTGTTTTCACGCAGGCAACCATCTTCCGTTGCCAATGAAGGAGGTAAGTGCATACAGAGCTTACATTGCTTTCATGTTTATCATTCTGTTAATTGATTAATTTTTTATTTATCTATTTCGGTTTTTTTTGCAGCTCGTGCACACTCGCGAACGAGCAGCGGGGAATTGTTTTCACGCAGGCAACCATCTTCCGCTGCCAATGAAGGAGGTAAGTGCATACAGAGCTTACATTGCTTTCATGTTTATCATTCTGTTAATTAATTAATTTTTTATTTATCTATTTTGTTTTTTTTGCAGCTCGTGCACACTCGCGAACGAGCAGCGGGGAATTGTTTTCACGCAGGCAACCATCTTCCGTTGCCAATGAAGGAGGTAAGTGCATACAGAGCTTACATTGCTTTCATGTTTATCATTCTGTTAATTGATTAATTTTTTATTTATCTAATTCTGTTTTTTTTTGCAGCTCGTGCACACGTGCGAACGAGCAGCGGGGAATTGTTTTCACGCAGGCAACCATCTTCTGTTGCCAATGAAGGAGGTAAGTGCATACAGAGCTTACATTGCTTTCATGTTTATCATTCTGTTAATTGATTAATTTTTTATTTATCTAATTCTGTTTTTTTTTCTGCAGCTCGTGCACACATGCGAACGAGCAGCGGGGAATTGTTTTCACGCAGGCAACCATCTTCCGTTGCCAATGAGGGAGGTAAGTGCATACAGAGCTTACATTGCTTTCATGTTTATCATTCTGTTAATTGATTAATTTTTTATTTACCTAATTCTGTTTTTTTTGCAGCTCGTGCACACATGCGAACGAGCAGCGGGGAATAGTTTTCACGCAGGCAACCATCTTCTGTTGCCAATGAAGGAGGTAAGTGCATACAGAGCTCACATTGCTTTCATGTTTATCATTCTGTTAATTCATTAATTTTTTATTTATCTAATTCTGTTTTTTCCATATAATAGAACTTATCCATGGTTACTATATTGTCATTCAGTTTTTTTTTGTTTTTTTTTATGTGTTAGACCAAATGAAAATGGAATGTCAGCTCTATGCATGTATTGATTTCAGATACAGAACGCTCCTCCGGATGCTAAATCACCATCCATTTATGTAACGAGACCGATGAAATGGAATTATAACTGTTTGCATTTCTCCATTTTAGATTGCAGAACATTTCTACACGCATTATAACATCTCCCAGCAATGTTTTTATATCAGCTGATTACTGAGGCAATATAATAATTGATTTTTTTTGTTATTCCAGGTATCCAACTATTCATGATTTGAGGAGAGGAGGAGGAGGAGGAAAGCCAGAGGAGGCGCCTGCGGTGAAGAATTCTGCTACAGAAGAAAACACACCTGCGCGCACACACACACACACATACACACACACACTCACACAGGCACACAATATTTAGGAAATCTTGATATAACGTGTATATTATAAATTTAATAAATATCAGTATTTTCTCAATTTATAATAGCCTTATTATTCACCTAAAAATTTCCTCATTTTCCTATGCTCCATATCCCAATCAAATTCAGCTTAATTGCTAGATAAAAGCCCTCTTCTATACCAGCGAGCAGGCATGGCAATCGATCTATAGGGCAACCTAAATTATAATTCAAATACAACCTCTAATATAAAAGTTAATATTCTGATGCTAAGAAACGTCATATATATAAAGGAAATATACAACTTTATAATGGAAAACAGCAATATCAAAGTATTGAAGCAACTCATAGATGCATTAATAAAATAGAAGCTAGATTAATTAAAAAAGAGATATAATAATAAAACCTTGCTTAATGCGGAACACAAGTTTGATATTTTCATTATATCTTGCATTTTACTCTTAAGGGAGCTTATATCACGGGTAGACCAAAAAGTATAGATTTCATTATCATGAATCATTTGAGAAGTTAGCATGATTCGAAACTCTTAGTCAATGTTAATCGATATACCTATTTTCCGATTAGATAGCTTCTGCGCTATACCGTCATTAATTTCAAATTATCCTAAATAGTGACAGCTATCCACTCAATGACTGGAAAGGGATATTAAATAACGAACAGAAAATTTTTTTTTAATTTTTACATCAGTTTCCTTTATTGAGTTATCATACATTTACATCATTTTCCAGTTACACACGCTTTTTTTATTTCTCTTACACATACCATTAGCCAAAGCTTCTTGTAACTACTGCTCCTGCGAAGAGGTGAAGGACCCGAAGATCATTATGATGAAACTGTCTTGATCGAATGCTTTCTCGGCTTTGGCGACCCTAGTTGAGGCACATCGAACATGAGATGTGACTGTATTAGAATGTGAAATATATTACAGATCGCTATATGTATTATTCCACCACATGTTTCCAGAGATGTTCCAACCAATGTTTATGCAATTCTCCATAACTATATAAAACCCGCAGACTACGATACCGCTTTTCAATTATAGATACTGTTTCTCTGTTCATCTTGATGCTTCGTAGCGAACTAATTTTACACGATATTCTGCTTATGGTATTTTATCACGCTATAACTCTTGCATCCTTCAATTCTTGAATAATTGGTCGAATTTCATCTTCATGAGTTTTGATTCCTTTGCATGCCTGAGACATCATTATCAGTCTTAGTCGATTTACGAGCTCATTGGGGTCACGCTGAATATTCGGAGACACAAATTCAAAGCACTTAGAACTACGATTATTTTCAGTTCGCGAATCTAAACTCTGTTTACTGATACTTTCATTTTCATTCAATGAATCGACGTAGGGTACCTGTTTTCCCTCTTTAGCGATCAATGATACACTCTCTTCACAAACAGGTGTTACACCGCCAGCGATCACTTCATCACGATGTACCAACGATTTTGTATTTTCATAATCAGATGATCTCGAATGTTCTGCTTGATCGTCCTTCAGCGAAAGCCAGTTCGCAGAATTTATTTTATCATTACACCACGACCGATGCGCTTTCAGGCGTCTAATGGACCTATTCCGTAGAATTTCTTTACATAAACAACACTGAAGATAACGTTCCTTTCCATTTCTAATATATGAGAACTTAAGATTATTATAATTTGATAATAGGGTGTGGTTACATGGGGTTGGTTACAGGATGTGGTTACAGGGGTTGGTTACAGGAGGTGGATACAATTTGGTTACAGGGGGTTGGTTACAGGAGATGGTTACAGGGGTTGCTTACAGTTTTGGTTACAGGGGTCGGTTACAGCGTTGGTTACAGGAGGTGGTTACAATTTTGGTTACAGGAGGTGGTTACAGGGTTTGGTTGCAGGGGTTGGTTACAGGATGTGGTTGCAGGGGTTGGTTACAGGATGTGGTTACAGGGTTGGTTACAGGGTTGGTTAGAGGAGGTGGTTACAGGAGGTGGTTACAGGATTTGGTTACAGGAGGTGGTTACCTCATTTTATAATAGGGTGTGGTTACATGGGGTTGGTTACAGGATGTGGTTACAGGGGTTGGTTACAGGGGTTGGTTACAGGAGGTGGTTACAATTTGGTTACAGGGGGTTGGTTACAGGAGGTGGTTACAGGGTTTGGTTGCAGGGGTTGGTTACAGGATGTGGTTACAGGGTTTGGTTACAGGAGGTGGTTACAATTTTGGTTACAGGAGGTGGTTACAGGGTTTGGTTGCAGGGGTTGTTTACAGGATGTGGTTGCAGGGGTTGGTTACAGGATGTGGTTACAGGGTTGGTTACAGGGTTGGTTACAGGAGGTGGTTACAGGAGGTGGTTACAGGGTTTGGTTACAGGAGGTGGTTACCTCATGATAATAGGGTGTGGTTACATGGGGTTGGTTACAGGATGTGGTTACAGGGGTTGGTTACAGGAGGTGGTTACAATTTGGTTACAGGGGGTTGGTTACAGGAGGTGGTTACAGGGTTTGGTTGCAGGGGTTGGTTACAGGATGTGGTTACAAGGTTTGGTTACAGGTGTGTATATAGGTGTATTTATATTATTACTTTCTTTACTTCTGCGTCATCATCCATGTGTGAATGGTATCACTATGAGCGACTGCTCTGTAAGAACTTTTCAATCAAATTATAATAATCTTAAGTTCTCATATATTAGAAATGGAAAGGAACGTTATCTTCAGTGTTGTTTATGTAAAGAAATTCTACGGAATAGGTCCATTAGACGCCTGAAAGCGCATCGGTCGTGGTGTAATGATAAAATAAATTCTGCGAACTGGCTTTCGCTGAAGGACGATCAAGCAGAACATTCGAGATCATCTGGTTATGAAAATACAAAATCGTTGGTACATCGTGATGAAGTGATCGCTGGCGGTGTAACACCTGTTTGTGAAGAGAGTGTATCATTGATCGCTAAAGAGGGAAAACAGGTACCCTACGTCGATTCATTGAATGAAAATGAAAGTATCAGTAAACAGAGTTTAGATTCGCGAACTGAAAATAATCGTAGTTCTAAGTGCTTTGAATTTGTGTCTCCGAATATTCTGCGTGACCCCAATGAGCTCGTAAATCGACTAAGACTGATAATGATGTCTCAGGCATGCAAAGGAATCAAAACTCATGAAGATGAAATTCGATCAATTATTCAAGAATTGAAGGATGCAAGAGTTATAGCGTGATAAAATACCATAAGCAGAGTATCGTGTAAAATTAATTCGCTACGAAGCATCAAGATGAACAGAGAAACAGTATCTATAATTGAAAAGCGGTATCGTAGTCTGCGGGTTTTATATAGTTATGGAGAATTGCATAAACATTGGTTGGAACATCTCTGGAAACATGTGGTGGAATAATACATATAGCGATCTGTAATATATGTCACATTCTAATACAGTCACATCTCATGTTCGATGTGCCTCAACTAGGGTCGCCAAAGCCGAGAAAGCATTCGATCAAGACAGTTTCATCATAATGATCTTCGAGTCCTTCACCTCTTCGCAGGAGAAGTAATTACAAGAAGCTTTGGCTAATTGTATGTGTAAGAGAAATAAAAAAAGCGTGTGTAACTGGAAAATGATGTAAATGTATGATAACTCAATAAAGGAAACTGATGTAAAAATTAAAAAAAATTTTCTGTTCGTTATTTAATATCCCTTTCCAGTCATTGAGTGGATAGCTGTCACTATTTAGGATAATTTGAAATTAATGACGGTATAGCGCAGAAGCTATCTAATCGGAAAATAGGTATATCGATTAACATGGACTAAGAGTTTCGAATCATGCTAACTTCTCAAATGATTCATGATAATGAAATCTATACTTTTTGGTCTACCCGTGATATAAGCTCCCTTAAGAGTAAATTGCAAGATATAATGAAAATATCAAACTTGTGTTCCGCATTAAGCAAGGTTTTATTATTATATCTCTTTTTTAATTAATCTAGCTTCTATTTTATTAATGCATCTATGAGTTGCTTCAATACTTTTATATTGCTGTTTTCCATTATAAAGTTGTATATTTCCTTTATATATATATGAGGTTTCTTAGCATCAGAATAATAACTTTTATATTAGAGGTTGTATTTGAATTATAATTTAGGTTGCCCTATAGATCGATTGCCATGCCTGCTCGCTGGTATAGAAGAGGGCTTTTATCTAGCAACTAAGCTGAATTTGATTGGGATATGGAGCATAGGAAAATGAGGAAATTTTTAGGTGAATAATAAGGCTATTATAAATTGAGAAAATACTGATATTTATTAAATTTATAATATACACGTTATATCAAGATTTCCTAAATATTGTGTGCCTGTGTGAGTGTGTGTGTGTATGTGTGTGTGTGTGTGTGTGTGTGTGTGCGCGCGCAGGTGTGTTTTCTTCTGTAGCAGAATTCTTCACCGCAGGCGCCTCCTCTGGCTTTTTTCCTCCTCCTCCTCCTCCTCCTCCTCCTCCTCCTCCTCTCCTCAAATCATGAATAGTTGGATACCTGGAATAACAAAAAAAAAATCAATTATTATATTGCCTCAGTAATCACCTGATATAAAAACATTGCTGGGAGATGTTATAACGCGTGTAGAAATGTTCTGCAATCTAAAATGGAGAAATGCAAACAGTTATAATCCCATTTCATCGGTCTCGTTACATAAATGGTTGTTGATTTAGCATCCGGAGAAGCGTTCTGTATCTGAAATCAATACATGCATAGAGCTGACATTCCATTTTCATTTGGTCTAACACATAAAAAAAAACAAAAAAAAAACTGAATGACAATATAGTAACCATGGATAAGTTCTATTATATGGAAAAAACAGAATTAGATAAATAAAAAATTAATGAATTAACAGAATGATAAACATGAAAGCAATGTAAGCTCTGTATGCACTTACCTCCTTCGTTGGCAACGGAAGATGGTTGCCTGCGCGAAAACAATTCCCCGCTGCTCGTTCGCATGTGTGCACGAGCTGCAAAAAAAAACAGAATTAGATAAATAAAAAATTAATCAATTAACAGAATGATAAACATGAAAGCAATGTAAGCTCTGTATGCACTTACCTCCTTCATTGGCAACGGAAGATGGTTGCCTGCGTGAAAACAATTCCCCGCTGCTCGTTCGCAAGTGTGCACGAGCTGCAAAAAAAAAACAGAATTAGATAAATAAAAAATTAATCAATTAACAGAATGATAAACATGAAAGCAATGTAAGCTCTGTATGCACTTATCTCCTTCATTGGCAACGGAAGATGGTTGCCTGCGTGAAAACAATTCCCCGCTGCTCGTTCGCATGTGTGCACGAGCTGCAAAAAAAAAACAGAATTAGATAAATAAAAAATTAATCAATTAACAGAATGATAAACATGAAAGCAATGTAAGCTCTGTATGCACTTACCTCCTTCATTGGCAACAGAAGATGGTTGCCTGCGTGAAAACAATTCCCCGCTGCTCGTTCGCATGTGTGCACGAGCTGCAAAAAAAACCAGAATTAGATAAATAAAAAATTAATCAATTAACAGAATGATAAACATGAAAGCAATGTAAGCTCTGTATGCACTTACCTCCTTCATTGGCAACGGAAGATGGTTGCCTGCGTGAAAACAATTCCCCGCTAATCGTTCGCGAGTGTGCACGAGCTGCAAAAAAAAAAAAACCAGAATTAGATAAATAAAAAATTAATCAATTAACAGAATGATAAACATGAAAGCAATGTAAGCTCTGTATGTACTTACCTCCTTCATTGGCAACGGAAGATGGTTGCCTGCGTGAAAACAATTCCCCGCTGCTCGTTCGCGAGTGTGCACGAGCTGCAAAAAAAAACAAAATAGATAAATAAACAATTAATCAATTAACAGAATGATAAACATGAAAGCAATGTAAGCTCTGTATGCACTTACCTCCTTCATTGGCAGCGGAAGATGGTTGCCTGCGTGAAAACAATTCCCCGCTGCTCGTTCGCATGTGTGCACGAGCTGCAAAAAAAAAAAACAGAATTAGATAAATAAAAAATTACTCAATTAACAGAATGATAAACATGAAAGCAATGTAAGCTCTGTATGCACTTACCTCCTTCGTTGGCAACGGAAGATGGTTGCCTGCGTGAAAACAATTCCCCGCTGCTCGTTCGCATGTGTGCACGAGCTGCAAAAAAAACAGAATTAGATAAATAAAAAATTAATCAATTAACAGAATGATAAACATGAAAGCAATGTAAGCTCTGTATGCACTTACCTCCTTCATTGGCAACGGCAGATGGTTGCCTGCGTGAAAACAATTCCCCGCTGCTCGTTCGCAAGTGTGCACGAGCTGCAAAAAAAAACAGAATTAGATAAATAAAAAATTAATCAATTAACAGAATGATAAACATGAAAGCAATGTAAGCTCTGTATGCACTTATCTCCTTCATTGGCAACGGAAGATGGTTGCCTGCGTGAAAACAATTCCCCGCTGCTCGTTCGCATGTGTGCACGAGCTGCAAAAAAAAAACAGAATTAGATAAATAAAAAATTAATCAATTAACAGAATGATAAACATGAAAGCAATGTAAGCTCTGTATGCACTTACCTCCTTCATTGGCAACAGAAGATGGTTGCCTGCGTGAAAACAATTCCCCGCTGCTCGTTCGCATGTGTGCACGAGCTGCAAAAAAAATCCAGAATTAGATAAATAAAAAATTAATCAATTAACAGAATGATAAACATGAAAGCAATGTAAGCTCTGTATGCACTTACCTCCTTCATTGGCAACGGAAGATGGTTGCCTGCGTGAAAACAATTCCCCGCTAATCGTTCGCGAGTGTGCACGAGCTGCAAAAAAAAACCAGAATAAGATAAATAAAAAATTAATCAATTAACAGAATGATAAACATGAAAGCAATGTAAGCTCTGTATGTACTTACCTCCTTCATTGGCAACGGAAGATGGTTGCCTGCGTGAAAACAATTCCCCGCTGCTCGTTCGCGAGTGTGCACGAGCTGCAAAAAAAAACAAAATAGATAAATAAACAATTAATCAATTAACAGAATGATAAACATGAAAGCAATGTAAGCTCTGTATGCACTTACCTCCTTCATTGGCAGCGGAAGATGGTTGCCTGCGTGAAAACAATTCCCCGCTGCTCGTTCGCATGTGTGCACGAGCTGCAAAAAAAAACAGAATTAGATAAATAAAAAATTACTCAATTAACAGAATGATAAACATGAAAGCAATGTAAGCTCTGTATGCACTTACCTCCTTCATTGGCAACGGAAGATGGTTGCCTGCATGAAAACAATTCCCCGCTGCTCGTTCGCTAGTGTGCACGAGCTGCAAAAAAAACAAAATAGATAAATAAAAAATTAATCAATTAACAGAATGATAAACATGAAAGCAATGTAAGCTCTGTATGCACTTACCTCCTTCATTGGCAACGGAAGATGGTTGCCTGCGTGAAAACAATTCCCCGCTGCTCGTTCGCGAGTGTGCACGAGCTGCAAAAAAACCGAAATAGATAAATAAAAAATTAATCAATTAACAGAATGATAAACATGAAAGCAATGTAAGCTCTGTATGCACTTACCTCCTTCATTGGCAACGGAAGATGGTTGCCTGCGTGAAAACAATTCCCCGCTGCTCGTTCGCGAGTGTGCACGAGCTGCAAAAAAAACCGAAATAGATAAATAAAAAATTAATCAATTAACAGAATGATAAACATGAAAGCAATGTAAGCTCTGTATGCACTTACCTCCTTCATTGGCAACGGAAGATGGTTGCCTGCGTGAAAACAATTCCCCGCTGCTCGTTCGCGAGTGTGCACGAGCTGCAAAAAAAAACCGAAATAGATAAATAAAAAATTAATCAATTAACAGAATGATAGACATGAAAGCATCATCTGATAGTGTGCTATTACCGTGAGGGTAGTCAGGGTTATTTCTCGCAGTTAGTCCTACGCCTGAAATAAAAAGAAAAGTACACATTTAATTGATGATTAGAGGACCCTGATATAAATCGCGAACCTATGGTGAAGTTATTATTTACCCTGAAACCACTCAATGCTTATTGTGCTCGCCTCTGATAGGTTCCATTCTGAGGATAAAAATCTAGTCATTATGTCTTTATCCCAGTTGCAATCTTCTTTAATCGTTATTAACTCTTCTAGGAATATGATTGATTCCTTGTCTGGAATAATGAAAGAAAGATTTATAAAACAATCAATGATTTAATTTAGCTTCTAGACTCTGTAAATGAATATTCGATCTATTACCTTCTTCAATAATGATAACTGAATCTGAAATGAAAAGAAAATGAAACTAAATTAAATAACATCTCTTATTCTTGTTTAACAAAGTTATATAGTTTTATAAGAATGCATTTCATATTAAGGATATAAAAATATTACAACTCACCTGCCATTTTTGTGGTAATTCCCGATAATTCCTCTACTGAAGTAAAATGCTGCGACACAAACCAACAATTTCAATACTATTGCACTGAATACCATTTCACTTATTTCGGGAAAGCTATATATATACGCTTTCAAGTTTGGGAGGAGCTTGTACATTCGGGGTAAATATTAGAACCCTGCCCCTCCCCAAATAGGAAATAGCGAATGGCATTTATGCATCCTCCCCTACCTCTCAACCTTACGATTATGCTCTTGGCATCAGCAGGCCAATAACGAGGGAGGCATTTACAGTAGTACCTAGATGGTGTTTTTACAAGGCTTAGAAGTAAATTGCAGATTATGTATAACAATTAATTATTTCGGTGACATTATTCATGTCGAGAACACAATTACATCCTTTCTCCGGTGTATGTGTGTGCGTGCGTGTGTGTGTATGTGCGTGTGTGTGTATGTCTGATATATTCATTTTAAATCGTTTTGTTTCATGCGTACCCTATTTATATTCAGATTTATTTGAGTTACATCCATGAGATTCGAACCTGGATCCAATGGCTATTAACCATCGAAGTTACTTTTTATTTTCCCATCAATTTTCATGTTATTCTATAGATGGAGTACTATTTACGTTCTTAGCCAGAGGACTATTTATTTCAAATGATTTTTAAAAATTAGCATTAATTGCTGGCGCCATGCATTGGTCAAAAGCATTGAACGTAAAAGAATGGAATTGATTTCCAAGTGGGATCAATTTAAATTTTCTCTAAGCGGTGTACATTCGTTATTACGGTTCACCAATTACGGTTATCTTTTCATTCTTAGCGCTAAAACCCTTTTACAAAAACTGAAGAATGTTCTCCTGCAAGAAACTGTAAATGAAGAAATACATTAAATATTTCCTTGAATGGGAGATTATTTGGAGACCATCAATGTAGTTAATTAAATGCCCAGTTGGTCATCACAGGCCACATGCGAGATTAAACGGTTGTGTGTAACTTTTGCACAGAATTTGGTCTTTTCTCCGAAAATTTTTTTGTTTCCTCTCTCACTCACTCCCTCTCTCTTTCTTTCCCTCTCCTTGGTGCTTGCTTGTACATGTGTGCGAGTATGTGTATGTGTGTGTATGTGTGTGCGTGCGTGTGTGTGTATGTGCGTGTGTGTGTATGAAGCAACCGCTTCCAGAGTATACTTTTGAGTCCGAAATATTAAGTAATCCTCTATCTAATTATCTCACGAAAATCAGTTCGCAGATAGATCAGAAAAAAAAGCTAGCGCAAATGCTTTAGAATATTAGCAGGTATTAAGAATAATGTATACGTAAATGAAGTGTTCCACATAAATTCAAACTCTGTATCTTTAAGCCCATGAAGAAAATAAAAAACGTTTTTTGTCATAAGCAGTTCTAAGAAGGCCCACATTGTAATCTTAGTAAACGAGAGAAGAAAACATTCGTAACGCGATTAAAAACAAAGTGAAAATAAGTTTAAAGTATGTGCGGGTGTGTCTATCTTAGTTATCCATAATTTCACAAATAAAGAATTTTTGTCGAGTAACAGGTGGTCGATCTCATCTCCCCCTTCCACAGACGACAGATGTAGCGAAGCAGGTTAACAACCGTTAGGATAGAGAACCATCACCCCTTACTCCAGTTGTGTGGGTTGGGTAAACTTATGTGACGCTAATGTGTGTTACAACCCACAGTTTGGCGATTTCTTTTCGGAAGAGAGGGACCCTCATTCTCCGCTATGCTTACCTGGAAACAATTTATGTCGAGTGCCGATGGAAAACACAACATTATTAACAATGTCCACAAGGGTTCGCTGGCATTTGTTAGTTTTTTTCAGAAGACTGTCGCACAGGATTTAATAATAAATAACTTTAAATAACCTTCATGTAACCTATGTCCATGTCAGGAACTGTGATCGCTAACATGACTGCTTGTCGGTGCACTCACACCCTTCCACAGACCTGTCGCGAAGTCTGTATCTGAAACATACATTTACAATAATTTATGACATCCCTTAAAAATCTCTGGGAATGCATTTAAGTGTTTTCTCCCACATAATCTTTGTCGAGTAACAGATGGCCGATCTCATCTCCCCCTTCCACAGACAGTCGCGAAGTCTGTATCTGAAACATACATTTACAATAATTTAGGCTTCCATTAAAAAAAAGCCCCTGGGAATGCAAGTCGTTACATGTCTGTCCCTTCCATACCACCTGCAACATCTTGGGTGGTCCTCACACCCCCCTCCCCTCCCCCCTCCCACCGACGTCGGCGTCGCGACGTTATGCTAATGTATCCAGAAAAAGCCTTTCATATCTACTGACAACGTTGGAGGTTTTCCCTTATCCTGAAAGACGAGTGTCTGGTAACTTTAAGCTCTATGTGTCCTGTACTCATTTGGGCATAATTTTATTCATCGTCCGATATGAGTTAACGTTGGAGGTTTCCCTTATCCTGCAACACGAGTGTCTGGTAACTTTAAGCTCTATGTGTCCTGTACTCATTTGGACATAATTTTATTCATCGTCCGATATGACTCAACGTTGGCGGTTTTCCCTTATACTCAAAGATGAGTGTCTGGTAACTTTGAGCTCTATGTGTCCGGTACTCATTTGGACATAATTTTATTCATCGTCCGATATGACTTAACTTTGGCGGTTTTCCCTTATACTGAAAGAGGAGTGTCTGGTAAATTTAAGCTCACTGTCCTGTACTCATTTCGAGATAATTTAATTCATCGTCCGATATGACTTAACCTTGGCGGCTTTCCTTTATCCGGAAAGAAGAGTGTCTGGCAACTTTAAGCTCTATGTGTCCTGTACTCATTTGCACATAATTTTATTCATCGTCCAATATGAGTTAACGTTGGAGGTTTCACTTATGCTGCAACACGAGTTTCTGGAAACATTAAGCTTTATGTGTCCTGTACTCATTTGGACATAATTGTATTCATCGTCCCATAGGACTTAACGTTGGAGGCTTTCTCTTATCCTGAAAGACGAGTGTCTGGCAACTTATAGCTCTATGTGTACTGTACTCATTTAGACATAATTTTATTCATCGTACGATATGACTCAATGTTGGCGGTTTTCTCTTATACTGAGAGATGAGTGTCTGGTAGCTTTAACCTCTAATGGTAGTGTACTCATTTCTACATAATTTTATTCATCGTCCGATATGACTTAACTTTGGCGGTTTTCCCTTACACTGAAGGAGGAGTGTCTGGTAACTTTAAGCTCTATGTGTCCTGTACTCATTTGGATCTAATTATATTCATTGTCCGATATGACTTAACGTTGGCGGTTTTCCCTTTTACTGCAAGACGAGTGTGCGGTACTCATTTGGACATAACTTTATTCATTGTCCGATATGACTTAACGTTGGCGGTTTTCCTTATCCTGAAAGACGAGTGACTGGTAACTGTAAGCTCTATGTGTCCTGTACTCATTTGGACATAATTTCATTCATCGTCCGATATGACTTAACGTTGGAGGTTTTCCCTTATACTGAAAGAGGAGTGTCTGGTAACTTTAAGCTCTATGTGTCCTGTACTCATTTGGACATAATTTTATTCATCGTCCGATGTGACTTAACGTTGGAGGTTTTCCTTATCCTGAAAGACGAGTGTCTGGTAACTTTAAGCTCTATGTGACCTGTACTCATTTGGACATAATTTTATTCATCGTCCGATATGACTTAACGTTGGCGGTTTTCCCGTATACTGAAAGAGGAGTGTCTGGTAACTTTAAGCTCTATGTGTCCTGCACTCATTTGGACATAATTTTATTCATCGTCCGATATGACTTAACGTTGGAGGTTTTCCCTTATCCTGATAGACGAGTGTCTGGTAACCTTAAGCTCTATGTGTGCTGTACTCATTTGGACATAATTTTATTAATTGTCCGATATGACTTAACGTTGGCGGTTTTCCCTTATCCTGAAAGACGAGTGTCTGGTAACTTTAAGCCCTTTATGTCCTGTACTCATTTGAACAGAATTTTGTTCATTGTCCGATATGACTTAACGTTGGAGGTTTCCCTTATCCTGAAAGACGAGTGTCTGGTAACTTTAAGCTCTATGTGTCCTGTATTCAATTGGACATAATTTTATTCATTGTCCGATATGATTTAACGTTGGAGGTTTTCTCTTGTACTGAAAGACGAGTGACTGCTAACTTTAAGCTCTATGTGTCCTGTACTCATTTTGACATAATTTTATTCATCGTCCGATATGACTCAACGTTGGCGGTTTTCCCTTACACTGAAAGAGGACTGTCTGGTAACATTAAGCTCTATGTGTCCTGTACTCATTTTGACATAATTTTATTCATCGTTTGATATGACTTAAACTTGGTGGTTTTTCCTTATCCTGAAAGACGAGTGACTGGTAACTTTAAGCTGTATTTGTCCTGTACTCATTTTGACATAAAATCTATTCATCGTCCGATATGACTTAACCTTGGCGGCTTTCCTTTATCCTGAAAGACGAGTGTCTGGTAACTTTAAGCTCTTGTGTCCTGTACTCATTTTGACATAATTTTATTCATCGTTTGATATGACTTAAACTTGGTGGTTTTTCCTTATCCTGAAAGACGAGTGACTGGTAACTTTAAGCTGTATGTGTCCTGTACTCATTTTGACATAAAATTTATTCATCGTCCGATATGACTTAACCTTGGCGGCTTTCCTTTATCCTGAAAGACGAGTGTCTGGTAACTTTAAGCTCTTGTGTCCTGTACTCATTTTGACATAATTTTATTCATCGTCCGATATGACTTAAACTTGGCGGCTTTCCTTTATCCTGAAAGACGAGTGTCTGGTAACTTTAAGCTCTATGTGTCCTGTATTCATTTGCACATAATTTTATTCATCGTCCGATATGAGTTAACGTTGGAGGTTTCCCTTATCCTGCAACACGAGTGTCTGGTAACTTTAAGTTCTATGTGTCCTGTACTCATTTGGACATAATCTTATTCATTGTCCGATATGACAAAGTTGGAGGTTTACCCTTATCCTGAAAGACGAGTGTCTGGTAACTTTAAGCTCTATGTGTCCTGTACTCATTTGGACATAATTTTATTCATCGTCCGATATGAGTTAACGTTGGCGGTTTTCCCTTATACTGAAAGATGAGTGTCTGGTAAGTTTGAGCTCTATGTGTCCGGTACTCATTTGGACATAATTTTATTCATCGTCCGATATGACCTAACTTTGGCGGTTTTCCCTTATACTGAAAGAGGAGTGTCTGGTTACTTTAAGCCCACTGTCCTGTACTCATTTCGAGATAATTTAATTCATCGTCCTATAGGACTTAACGTTGAAGGTTTCCCTTATCCTGAAAGACGAGGGTCTGGTAACTTTAAGCTCTATATGTTCTTTACTCATTTGGACATAATTTTATTCATCGTACGATATGACTCAACGTTGGCGGTTTTTCCTTATGCTGAAAGACGAGTGTCTGGTAACCTTAACCTCTATGTGTCCGGTACTCATTTGGACATAATTTTATTCATTGTCCGATATGACTTAAAGTTGTCGGTTTTCCTTAACCTGAAAGATGAGGTTCTGGTAACTTTAAGCTTAATGTGTCCTGTACTCATTTAGACATAATTTTATTCATGGTCCGATATGACTTAACGTTGGAGGTTTTCCCTTATACTCAAAGACGAGTAACTGGTAACTTTATGCTCTATGTGTCCTGTACTCATTTGGACATAATTTTATTCATTGTCCGATATGACTTAACGTTGGCGGTTTACCCTTATACTGAAAGAGGAGTGTCTGGTAACTTTAAGCTCTATGTGTCCTGTACTCATTTGGATCTAATTATATTCATTGTCCGATATGACTTAACGTTGGCGGTTTTCCCTTTTACTGCAAGACGAGTGTGCGGTACTCATTTGGACATAACTTTATTCATTGTCCGATATGACTTAACGTTGGCGGTTTTCCTTATCCTGAAAGACGAGTGACTGGTAACTGTAAGCTCTATGTGTCCTGTACTCATTTGGACATAATTTCATTCATCGTCCGATATGACTTAACGTTGGAGGTTTTCCCTTATACTGAAAGAGGAGTGTCTGGTAACTTTAAGCTCTATGTGTCCTGTACTCATTTGGACATAATTTTATTCATCGTCCGATGTGACTTATCGTTGGAGGTTTTCCTTATCCTGAAAGACGAGTGTCTGGTAACTTTAAGCTCTATGTGACCTGTACTCATTTGGACATAATTTTATTCATTGTCCGATATCACTTAACGTTGGCGGTTTTCCCGTATACTGAAAGAGGAGTGTCTGGTAACTTTAAGCTCCATGTGTCCTGCACTCATTTGGACATAATTTTATTCATCGTCCGATATGACTTAACGTTGGAGGTTTTCCCTTATCCTGATAGACGAGTGTCTGGTAACCTTAAGCTCTATGTGTGCTGTACTCATTTGGACATAATTTTATTAATTGTCCGATATGACTTAACGTTGGCGGTTTTCCCTTATCCTGAAAGACGAGTGTCTGGTAACTTTAAGCCTTTTATGTCCTGTACTCATTTGAACAGAATTTTGTTCATTGTCCGATATGACTTAACGTTGGAGGTTTCCCTTATCCTGAAAGACGAGTGTCTGGTAACTTTAAGCTCTATGTGTCCTGTACTCATTTGGACATAATTTTATTCATCGTCCGATATGACTCAACGTTGGCGGTTTTCCCTTACACTGAAAGAGGACTGTCTGGTAACTTTAAGCTCTATGTGTCCTGTACTCATTTTGACATAATTTTATTCATCGCTCGATATGACTTAAACTTGGTGGTTTTTCCTTATCCTGAAAGACGAGTGACTGGTAACTTTAAGCTGTATGTGTCCTGTACTCATTTTGACATAAAATTTATTCATCGTCCGATATGACTTAACCTTGGCGGCTTTCCTTTATCCTGAAAGACGAGTGTCTGGTAACTTTAAGCTCTTGTGTCCTGTACTCATTTTGACATAATTTTATTCATCGTCCGATATGACTTAACCTTGGCGGCTTTCCTTTATCCTGAAAGACGAGTGTCTGGTAACTTTAAGCTCTACGTGTCCTGTATTCATTTGCACATAATTTTATTCATCGTCCGATATGAGTTAACGTTGGAGGTTTCCCTTATCCTGCAACACGAGTGTCTGGTAACTTTAAGCTCTATGTGTCCTGTACTCATTTGGACATAATCTTATTCATTGTCCGATATGACAAAGTTGGAGGTTTACCCTTATCCTGAAAGACGAGTGTCTGGTAACTTTAAGCTCTATGTGTCCTGTACTCATTTGGACATAATTTTATTCATCGTCCGATATGAGTTAACGTTGGCGGTTTTCCCTTATACTGAAAGATGAGTGTCTGGTAAGTTTGAGCTCTATGTGTCCGGTACTCATTTGGACATAATTTTATTCATCGTCCGATATGACCTAACTTTGGCGGTTTTCCCTTATACTGAAAGAGGAGTGTCTGGTAAGTTTGAGCTCTATGTGTCCGGTACTCATTTGGACATAATTTTATTCATCGTCCGATATGACCTAACTTTGGCGGTTTTCCCTTATACTGAAAGAGGAGTGTCTGGTAACTTTAAGCCCACTGTCCTGTACTCATTTCGAGATAATTTAATTCATCGTCCTATAGGACTTAACGTTGGAGGTTTCCCTTATCCTGAAAGACGAGGGTCTAGTAACTTTAAGCTCTATATGTTCTTTACTCATTTGGACATAATTTTAATCATCGTACGATATGACTCAACGTTGGCGGTTTTTCCTTATGCTGAAAGACGAGTGTCTGGTAACCTTAACCTCTATGTGTCCGGTACTCATTTGGACATAATTTTATTCATTGTCCGATATGACTTAAAGTTGTCGGTTTTCCTTAACCTGAAAGATGAGGTTCTGGTAACTTTAAGCTTAATGTGTCCTGTACTCATTTAGACATAATTTTATTCATGGTCCGATATGACTTAACGTTGGAGGTTTTCCCTTATACTCAAAGACGAGTAACTGGTAACTTTATGCTCTATGTGTCCTGTACTCATTTGGACATAATTTTATTCATTGTCCGATATGACTTAACGTTGGCGGTTTACCCTTATACTGAAAGAGGAGTGTCTGGTAACTTTAAGCTCTATGTGTCCTGCACTCATTTGGACATAATTTTATTCATCGTCCGATATGACTTAACGTTGAGGGTTTTCCCTTATCCTGAAAGACGAGTGTCTGGTAACGTTAAGCTCTATGTGTGCTGTACTTATTTGGACATAATTTTATTCATTGTCCGATATGACTTAACGTTGGCGGTTTTCCCTTATCCTGAAAGACGAGTGTCTGGTAACTTTAAGCTCTTTATGTCCTGTACTCATTTGAACATCTTTTCATTCCTAGTCCGATATGACTTAACGTTGCGGGTTTTCCCTTATCCTGAAAGATGAGTGTCTGGTAACCTTAAGCTCTATGTGTCCTGTACTCATTTGGACATAATTTTATTCATCGTCCGATATGACTTAAAGTTGGAGGTTTTCTCTTGTACTGAAAGACGAGTGACTGGTAACTTTAAGCTCTATGTGTCCTGTACTCATTTGGACAGAATTTTATTCTTTGTCCGATATGACTTAACGTTGGAGGTTTCCCTTCTCCTGAAAGACGAGTGTCTGTTAACTTTAAGCTCTATGTGTCCTGCACTCATTTGGACATATTTTTATTCATTGTCCGATATGATTTAACGCTGGAGGTTTTCTCTTATACTGAAAGACGAGTGACTGGTAACTTTAAGCTCTATGTGTCCTGTACTCATTTTGACATAATTTTATTCATCGTCCGATATGACTTAACCTTGTCTGTTTTCTCTTATCCTGAAAGACCAGTGTCTGGTAACTTTAAGCTCTATGTGCCCTGTACTCATTTGGACATCATTTTATTCACTGTCCGTTATGATTTAACGTTGGCGGTTTTCTCTTATACTGAAAGACCAGTGTCTGGTAACTTTAAGTTCTATGTGCCCTGTACTCATTTGGCCATCATTTTATTCATCGTCCGATATGACTTAACCTTGGCTGTTTTCTCTTATCCTGAAAGACCAGTGTATGGTAACTTTAAGCTCTATGTGCCCTGTACTCATTTGGACATCTTTTTATTCACTGTCCGATATGATTTAACGTTGGCGGTTTTCCCTTATCCTGAAAGACGAGTGTCTGGTAACTTCAAGATCTATATGTTCTGTACTAATTTGGACATAATTTTGTTCATCGTCCGATATGACTTAACGTTGGAGGTTTTCCCTTATCCTAAAACAAGAGTGTCTAGTAACTTTAAGCTCTGTGTGTCCTGTACTCATTTGGACATAATGTTTTTCATCGTCCGATATGACTTAACGTTGGCGGTTTTCCCTTATTCTAAAACACGAGTGTCTAGTAACTTTAAGCTCTATGTGTCCTGTACTCATTTGGACATAATTTTATTCATCGTCCTATATGACAACGTTGGAGGTTTTCTCCTATCTTAAAACACAAGTGTCTAGTAACTTTAAACTCTATGTGTCCGGTACTCATTTGGACATAATTTTATTCATCGTCCGATATGACTTTACATTAGCGGTTTTCCCTTATACTGAAAGAGCAGTGTGTGGTAACTGTAAGTTCTATATGTCCTTTACTCATTTAACCATAACTTTATTCATCGTCCGATATGACCTAACTTTGGCGGTTTTCCCTTATACTGAAAGAGGAGTGTCTGGTAACCTTATCCTCTATGTGTCCGGTACTCATTTGGACATAATTTTATTCATTGTCCGATATGACTTAAAGTTGTCGGCTTTCCTAATCCTGAAAGACGAGTGTCAGGTAACTTTAAGCTTAATATGTCCTGTACTCATTTGGACATAATTTTATTCATCGTCCGATATGACTTAACGTTTAAGGTTTTCCCTTATACTCAAAGACGAGTGGACTGGTAACTTTAAGCTCTATGTGTTCTGTACTCATTTGGACATAATTTTATTCATTGTCCGATATGACTTAACGTTGGTGGTTTTGCTTATCCTGAAAGACGAGTGTCTAGTAACTTTAAGCTCTGTGTGTCCTGTACTCATTTGGACATAATTTTATTCATCGTCCGATATGACAACGTTGGAGGTATTCTCTTATCCTAAAACACAAGTGTCTAGTATCTTTAACCTCTATGTGTCCGGTACTCATTTGGACATAATTTTATTCATCGTCCGATATGACTTAACTTTAGCGGTTTTCCCTTATACTTAAAGAGGAGTGTCTGGTAACTTTAAGCTCTATGTGTCCTGTACTCAATAGGAGATAATTTTATTCATCGTCCCATAGGACTTAACGTTGGAGGTTTCCCTTATCCTGAAAGACGCGTGTCTGGTAACTTTAAGCTCTATATGTCCTTTACTCATTTGGACATAATTTTATTCACCGTACGATATGACTCAACGTTTGTGGTTTCCCTTATACTGAGAGATGAGTGTCTGGTGACTTTAACCTCTAATGGTCCGGTACTCATTTGGACATAATTTTATTCATCGTCTGATATGACTTAACGTTGGAGGCTTTCTCTTATCCTGAAAGACGAGTGTCTGGCAACTTATAGCTCTATGTGTACTGTACTCATTTAGACATAATTTTATTCATCGTACGATATGACTCAATGTTGGCGGTTTTCTCTTATACTGAGAGATGAGTGTCTGGTAGCTGTAACCCCTAATGGTAGTGTACTCATTTCTACATAATTTTATTCATCGTCCGATATGACTTAACTTTGGCGGTTTTCCCTTACACTGAAGGAGGAGTGTCTGGTAACTTTAAGCTCTATGTGTCCTGTACTCATTTGGATCTAATTATATTCATTGTCCGATATGACTTAACGTTGGCGGTTTTCCCCTTTACTGCAAGACGAGTGTGCGGTACTCATTTGGACATAACTTTATTCATTGTCCGATATGACTTAACGTTGGCGGTTTTCCTTTTCCTGAAAGACGAGTGACTGGTAACTGTAAGCTCTATGTGTCCTGTACTCATTTGGACATAATTTCATTCATCGTCCGATATGACTTAACGTTGGAGGTTTTCCCTTATACTGAAAGAGGAGTGTCTGGTAACTTTAAGCTCTATGTGTCCTGTACTCATTTGGACATAATTTTATTCATCGTCCGATGTGACTTAACGTTGGAGGTTTTCCTTATCCTGAAAGACGAGTGTCTGGTAACTTTAAGCTGTATGTGTCCTGTACTCATTTGGACATAATTTTATTCATTGTCCGATATGACTTAACGTCGGCGGTTTTTTCTTATCCTGATAGACGAGTGTCTGGTAACTTTAAGCCCTTTATGTCCTGTACTCATTTGAACAGAATTTTGTTCATTGTCCGATATGACTTAACGTTGGAGGTTTCCCTTATCCTGAAAGACGAGTGTCTGGTAACTTTAAGCTCTATGTGTCCTGTATTCAATTGGACATAATTTTATTCATTGTCCGATATGATTTAACGTTGGAGGTTTTCTCTTGTACTGAAAGACGAGTGACTGCTAACTTTAAGCTCTATGTGTCCTGTACTCATTTTGACATAATTTTATTCATCGTCCGATATGACTCAACGTTGGCGGTTTTCCCTTACACTGAAAGAGGACTGTCTGGTAACTTTAAGCTCTATGTGTCCTGTACTCATTTTCACATAATTTTATTCATCGTTCGATATGACTTAAACTTGGTGGTTTTTCCTTATCCTGAAAGACGAGTGACTGGTAACTTTAAGCTGTATGTGTCCTGTACTCATTTTGACATAAAATTTATTCATCGTCCGATATGACTTAACCTTGGCGGCTTTCCTTTATCCTGAAAGACGAGTGTCTGGTAACTTTAAGCTCTTGTGTCCTGTACTCATTTTGACATAATTTTATTCATCGTCCGATATGACTTAACCTTGGCGGCTTTCCTTTATCCTGAAAGACGAGTGTCTGGTAACTTTAAGCTCTATGTGTCCTGTATTCATTTGCACATAATTTTATTCATCGTCCGATATGAGTTAACGTTGGAGGTTTCCCTTATCCTGCAACACGAGTGTCTGGTAACTTTAAGCTCTATGTGTCCTGTACTCATTTGGACATAATCTTATTCATTGTCCGATATGACAAAGTTGGAGGTTTACCCTTATCCTGAAAGACGAGTGTCTGGTAACTTTAAGCTCTATGTGTCCTGTACTCATTTGGACATAATTTTATTCATCGTCCGATATGAGTTAACGTTGGAGGTTTCCCTTATCCTGCAACACGAGTGTCTCGTAACTTTAAGCTCTATGTGTCCTGTACTCATTTGGACATAATTTTATTCATCGTCCGATATGACTCAACGTTGGCGGTTTTCCCTTATACTGAAAGATGAGTGTCTGGTAAGTTTGAGCTCTATGTGTCCGGTACTCATTTGGACATAATTTTATTCATCGTCCGATATGACCTAACTTTGGCGGTTTTCCCTTATACTGAAAGAGGAGTGTCTGGTAACTTTAAGGCCACTGTCCTGTACTCATTTCGAGATAATTTAATTCATCGTCCTATAGGACTTAACGTTGGAGGTTTCCCTTATCCTGATAGACGAGGGTCTAGTAACTTTAAGCTCTATATGTTCTTTACTCATTTGGACATAATTTTATTCATCGTACGATATGACTCAACGTTGGCGGTTTTTCCTTATGCTGAAAGACGAGTGTCTGGTAACCTTAACCTCTATGTGTCCGGTACTCATTTGGACATAATTTTATTCATTGTCCGATATGACTTAAAGTTGTCGGTTTTCCTTAACCTGAAAGATGAGGTTCTGGTAACTTTAAGCTTAATGTGTCCTGTACTCATTTAGACATAATTTTATTCATGGTCCGATATGACTTAACGTTGGAGGTTTTCCCTTATACTCAAAGACGAGTAACTGTAAACTTTATGCTCTATGTGTCCTGTACTCATTTGGACATAATTTTATTCATTGTCCGATATGACTTAACGTTGGCGGTTTACCCTTATCCTGAAAGACGAGTGTCTGGTAACTTTAAGCTCTATGTGTCCTGCACTCATTTGGACATAATTTTATTCATCGTCCGATATGACTTAACGTTGAGGGTTTTCCCTTATCCTGAAAGACGAGTGTCTGGTAACGTTAAGCTCTATGTGTGCTGTACTTATTTGGACATAATTTTATTCATTGTCCGATATGACTTAACGTTGGCGGTTTTCCCTTATCCTGAAAGACGAGTGTCTGGTAACTTTAAGCTCTTTATGTCCTGTACTCATTTGAACATCTTTTCATTCCTAGTCCGATATGACTTAACGTTGCGGGGTTTCCCTTATCCTGAAAGATGAGTGTCTGGTAACCTTAAGCTCTATGTGTCCTGTACTCATTTGGACATAATTTTATTCATCGTCCGATATGACTTAAAGTTGGAGGTTTTCTCTTGTACTGAAAGACGAGTGACTGGTAACTTTAAGCTCTATGTGTCCTGTACTCATTTGGACAGAATTTTATTCTTTGTCCGATATGACTTAACGTTGGAGGTTTCCCTTCTCCTGAAAGACGAGTGTCTGTTAACTTTAAGCTCTATGTGTCCTGCACTCATTTGGACATATTTTTATTCATTGTCCGATATGATTTAACGCTGGAGGTTTTCTCTTATACTGAAAGACGAGTGACTGGTAACTTTAAGCTCTATGTGTCCTGTACTCATTTTGACATAATTTTATTCATCGTCCGATATGACTTAACCTTGTCTGTTTTCTCTTATCCTGAAAGACCAGTGTCTGGTAACTTTAAGCTCTATGTGCCCTGTACTCATTTGGACATCATTTTATTCACTGTCCGTTATGATTTAACGTTGGCGGTTTTCTCTTATACTGAAAGACCAGTGTCTGGTAACTTTAAGTTCTATGTGCCCTGTACTCATTTGGCCATCATTTTATTCATCGTCCGATATGACTTAACCTTGGCTGTTTTCTCTTATCCTGAAAGACCAGTGTATGGTAACTTTAAGCTCTATGTGCCCTGTACTCATTTGGACATCTTTTTATTCACTGTCCGATATGATTTAACGTTGGCGGTTTTCCCTTATCCTGAAAGACGAGTGTCTGGTAACTTCAAGATCTATATGTTCTGTACTAATTTGGACATAATTTTGTTCATCGTCCGATATGACTTAACGTTGGAGGTTTTCCCTTATCCTAAAACAAGAGTGTCTAGTAACTTTAAGCTCTGTGTGTCCTGTACTCATTTAAACATAATGTTATTCATCGTCCGATATGACTTAACGTTGGCGGTTTTCCCTTATTCTAAAACACGAGTGTCTAGTAACTTTAAGCTCTATGTGTCCTGTACTCATTTGGACATAATTTTATTCATCGTCCTATATGACAACGTTGGAGGTTTTCTCCTATCTTAAAACACAAGTGTCTAGTAACTTTAAACTCTATGTGTCCGGTACTCATTTGGACATAATTTTATTCATCGTCCGATATGACTTTACATTAGCGGTTTTCCCTTATACTGAAAGAGCAGTGTCTGGTAACTGTAAGTTCTATATGTCCTTTACTCATTTAACCATAACTTTATTCATCGTCCGATATGACCTAACTTTGGCGGTTTTCCCTTATACTGAAAGAGGAGTGTCTGGTAACCTTATCCTCTATGTGTCCGGTACTCATTTGGACATAATTTTATTCATTGTCCGATATGACTTAAAGTTGTCGGCTTTCCTAATCCTGAAAGACGAGTGTCAGGTAACTTTAAGCTTAATATGTCCTGTACTCATTTGGACATAATTTTATTCATCGTCCGATATGACTTAACGTTGGAGGTTTTCCCTTATACTCAAAGACGAGTGGACTGGTAACTTTAAGCTCTATGTGTTCTGTACTCATTTGGCCATAATTTTATTCATTGTCCGATATGACTTAACGTTGGTGGTTTTGCTTATCCTGAAAGACGAGTGTCTAGTAACTTTAAGCTCTGTGTGTCCTGTACTCATTTTGACATAATTTTATTCATCGTCCGATATGACTTAACCTTGGCGGCTTTCCTTTATCCTGAAAGACGAGTGTCTGGTAACTTTAAGCTCTATGTGTCCTGTATTCATTTGCACATAATTTTATTCATCGTCCGATATGAGTTAACGTTGGAGGTTTCCCTTATCCTGCAACACGAGTGTCTGGTAACTTTAAGCTCTATGTGTCCTGTACTCATTTGGACATAATTTTATTCATTGTCCGATATGACTTAACGTTGGCGGTTTACCCTTATACTGAAAGAGGAGTGTCTGGTAACTTTAAGCTCTATGTGTCCTGCACTCATTTGGACATAATTTTATTCATCGTCCGATAGGACTTAACGTTGAGGGTTTTCCCTTATCCTGAAAGACGAGTGTCTGGTAACGTTAAGCTCTATGTGTGCTGTACTTATTTGGACATAATTTTATTCATTGTCCGATATGACTTAACGTTGGCGGTTTTCCCTTATCCTGAAAGACGAGTGTCTGGTAACTTTAAGCTCTTTATGTCCTGTACTCATTTGAACATCTTTTCATTCCTAGTCCGATATGACTTAACGTTGCGGGTTTTCCCTTATCCTGAAAGATGAGTGTCTGGTAACCTTAAGCTCTATGTGTCCTGTACTCATTTGGACATAATTTTATTCATCGTCCGATATGACTTAAAGTTGGAGGTTTTCTCTTGTACTGAAAGACGAGTGACTGGTAACTTTAAGCTCTATGTGTCCTGTACTCATTTGGACAGAATTTTATTCTTTGTCCGATATGACTTAACGTTGGAGGTTTCCCTTCTCCTGAAAGACGAGTGTCTGTTAACTTTAAGCTCTATGTGTCCTGCACTCATTTGGACATATTTTTATTCATTGTCCGATATGATTTAACGCTGGAGGTTTTCTCTTATACTGAAAGACGAGTGACTGGTAACTTTAAGCTCTATGTGTCCTGTACTCATTTAGACATAATTTTATTCATGGTCCGATATGACTTAACGTTGGAGGTTTTCCCTTATACTCAAAGACGAGTAACTGGTAACTTTATGCTCTATGTGTCCTGTACTCATTTGGACATAATTTTATTCATTGTCCGATATGACTTAACGTTGGCGGTTTACCCTTATACTGAAAGAGGAGTGTCTGGTAACTTTAAGCTCTATGTGTCCTGCACTCATTTGGACATAATTTTATTCATCGTCCGATATGACTTAACGTTGAGGGTTTTCCCTTATCCTGAAAGACGAGTGTCTGGTAACGTTAAGCTCTATGTGTGCTGTACTTATTTGGACATAATTTTATTCATTGTCCGATATGACTTAACGTTGGCGGTTTTCCCTTATCCTGAAAGACGAGTGTCTGGTAACTTTAAGCTCTTTATGTCCTGTACTCATTTGAACATCTTTTCATTCCTAGTCCGATATGACTTAACGTTGCGGGTTTTCCCTTATCCTGAAAGATGAGTGTCTGGTAACCTTAAGCTCTATGTGTCCTGTACTCATTTGGACATAATTTTATTCATCGTCCGATATGACTTAAAGTTGGAGGTTTTCTCTTGTACTGAAAGACGAGTGACTGGTAACTTTAAGCTCTATGTGTCCTGTACTCATTTGGACAGAATTTTATTCTTTGTCCGATATGACTTAACGTTGGAGGTTTCCCTTCTCCTGAAAGACGAGTGTCTGTTAACTTTAAGCTCTATGTGTCCTGCACTCATTTGGACATATTTTTATTCATTGTCCGATATGATTTAACGCTGGAGGTTTTCTCTTATACTGAAAGACGAGTGACTGGTAACTTTAAGCTCTATGTGTCCTGTACTCATTTTGACATAATTTTATTCATCGTCCGATATGACTTAACCTTGTCTGTTTTCTCTTATCCTGAAAGACCAGTGTCTGGTAACTTTAAGCTCTATGTGCCCTGTACTCATTTGGACATCATTTTATTCACTGTCCGTTATGATTTAACGTTGGCGGTTTTCTCTTATACTGAAAGACCAGTGTCTGGTAACTTTAAGTTCTATGTGCCCTGTACTCATTTGGCCATCATTTTATTCATCGTCCGATATGACTTAACCTTGGCTGTTTTCTCTTATCCTGAAAGACCAGTGTATGGTAACTTTAAGCTCTATGTGCCCTGTACTCATTTGGACATCTTTTTATTCACTGTCCGATATGATTTAACGTTGGCGGTTTTCCCTTATCCTGAAAGACGAGTGTCTGGTAACTTCAAGATCTATATGTTCTGTACTAATTTGGACATAATTTTGTTCATCGTCCGATATGACTTAACGTTGGAGGTTTTCCCTTATCCTTGAAACAAGAGTGTCTAGTAACTTTAAGCTCTGTGTGTCCTGTACTCATTTGGACATAATGTTATTCATCGTCCGATATGACTTAACGTTGGCGGTTTTCCCTTATTCTAAAACACGAGTGTCTAGTAACTTTAAGCTCTATGTGTCCTGTACTCATTTGGACATAATTTTATTCATCGTCCTATATGACAACGTTGGAGGTTTTCTCCTATCTTAAAACACAAGTGTCTAGTAACTTTAAACTCTATGTGTCCGGTACTCATTTGGACATAATTTTATTCATCGTCCGATATGACTTTACATTAGCGGTTTTCCCTTATACTGAAAGAGCAGTGTCTGGTAACTGTAAGTTCTATATGTCCTTTACTCATTTAACCATAACTTTATTCATCGTCCGATATGACCTAACTTTGGCGGTTTTCCCTTATACTGAAAGAGGAGTGTCTGGTAACCTTATCCTCTATGTGTCCGGTACTCATTTGGACATAATTTTATTCATTGTCCGATATGACTTAAAGTTGTCGGCTTTCCTAATCCTGAAAGACGAGTGTCAGGTAACTTTAAGCTTAATATGTCCTGTACTCATTTGGACATAATTTTATTCATCGTCCGATATGACTTAACGTTGGAGGTTTTCCCTTATACTCAAAGACGAGTGGACTGGTAACTTTAAGCTCTATGTGTTCTGTACTCATTTGGACATAATTTTATTCATTGTCCGATATGACTTAACGTTGGTGGTTTTGCTTATCCTGAAAGACGAGTGTCTAGTAACTTTAAGCTCTGTGTGTCCTGTACTCATTTGGACATAATTTTATTCATCGTCCGATATGACAACGTTGGAGGTTTTCTCTTATCCTAAAACACAAGTGTCTAGTATCTTTAACCTCTATGTGTCCGGTACTCATTTGGACATAATTTTATTCATCGTCCGATATGACTTAACTTTAGCGGTTTTCCCTTATACTTAAAGAGGAGTGTCTGGTAACTTTAAGCTCTATGTGTCCTGTACTCAATTGGAGATAATTTTATTCATCGTCCCATAGGACTTAACGTTGGAGGTTTCCCTTATCCTGAAAGACGCGTGTCTGGTAACTTTAAGCTCTATATGTCCTTTACTCATTTGGACATAATTTTATTCATCGTACGATATGACTCAACGTTGGTGGTTTCCCTTATACTGAGAGATGAGTGTCTGGTGACTTTAACCTCTAATGGTCCGGTACTCATTTGGACATAATTTTATTCATCGTCTGATATGACTTAACGTTGGAGGCTTTCTCTTATCCTGAAAGACGAGTGTCTGGCAACTTATAGCTCTATGTGTACTGTACTCATTTAGACATAATTTTATTCATCGTACGATATGACTCAATGTTGGCGGTTTTCTCTTATACTGAGAGATGAGTGTCTGGTAGCTTTAACCCCTAATGGTAGTGTACTCATTTCTACATAATTTTATTCATCGTCCGATATGACTTAACTTTGGCGGTTTTCCCTTACACTGAAGGAGGAGTGTCTGGTAACTTTAAGCTCTATGGGTCCTGTACTCATTTGGATCTAATTATATTCATTGTCCGATATGACTTAACGTTGGCGGTTTTCCCCTTTACTGCAAGACGAGTGTGCGGTACTCATTTGGACATAACTTTATTCATTGTCCGATATGACTTAACGTTGGCGGTTTTCCTTTTCCTGAAAGACGAGTGACTGGTAACTGTAAGCTCTATGTGTCCTGTACTCATTTGGACATAATTTCATTCATCGTCCGATATGACTTAACGTTGGAGGTTTTCCCTTATACTGAAAGAGGAGTGTCTGGTAACTTTAAGCTCTATGTGTCCTGTACTCATTTGGACATAATTTTATTCATCGTCCGATGTGACTTAACGTTGGAGGTTTTCCTTATCCTGAAAGACGAGTGTCTGGTAACTTTAAGCTGTATGTGTCCTGTACTCATTTGGACATAATTTTATTCATTGTCCGATATGACTTAACGTCGGCGGTTTTCCGTATACTGAAAGAGGAGTGTCTGGTAACTTTAAGCTCTATGTGTCCTGCACTCATTTGGACATAATTTTATTCATCGTCCGATATGACTTAACGTTGGAGGTTTTCCCTTATCCTGATAGACGAGTGTCTGGTAACTTTAAGCCCTTTATGTCCTGTACTCATTTGAACAGAATTTTGTTCATTGTCCGATATGACTTAACGTTGGAGGTTTCCCTTATCCTGAAAGACGAGTGTCTGGTAACTTTAAGCTCTATGTGTCCTGTATTCAATTGGACATAATTTTATTCATTGTCCGATATGATTTAACGTTGGAGGTTTTCTCTTGTACTGAAAGACGAGTGACTGCTAACTTTAAGCTCTATGTGTCCTGTACTCATTTTGACATAATTTTATTCATCGTCCGATATGACTCAACGTTGGCGGTTTTCCCTTACACTGAAAGAGGACTGTCTGGTAACTTTAAGCTCTATGTGTCCTGTACTCATTTTGACATAATTTTATTCATCGTTCGATATGACTTAAACTTGGTGGTTTTTCCTTATCCTGAAAGACGAGTGACTGGTAACTTTAAGCTGTATGTGTCCTGTACTCATTTTGACATAAAATTTATTCATCGTCCGATATGACTTAACCTTGGCGGCTTTCCTTTATCCTGAAAGACGAGTGTCTGGTAACTTTAAGCTCTTGTGTCCTGTACTCATTTTGACATAATTTTATTCATCGTCCGATATAACTTAACCTTGGCGGCTTTCCTTTATCCTGAAAGACGAGTGTCTGGTAACTTTAAGCTCTATGTGTCCTGTATTCATTTGCACATAATTTTATTCATCGTCCGATATGAGTTAACGTTGGAGGTTTCCCTTATCCTGCAACACGAGTGTCTGGTAACTTTAAGCTCTATGTGTCCTGTACTCATTTGGACATAATCTTATTCATTGTCCGATATGACAAAGTTGGAGGTTTACCCTTATCCTGAAAGACGAGTGTCTGGTAACTTTAAGCTCTATGTGTCCTGTACTCATTTGGACATAATTTTATTCATCGTCCGATATGAGTTAACGTTGGAGGTTTCCCTTATCCTGCAACACGAGTGTCTGGTAACTTTAAGCTCTATGTGTCCTGTACTCATTTGGACATAATTTTATTCATCGTCCGATATGACTCAACGTTGGCGGTTTTCCCTTATACTGAAAGATGAGTGTCTGGTAAGTTTGAGCTCTATGTGTCCGGTACTCATTTGGACATAATTTTATTCATCGTCCGATATGACCTAACTTTGGCGGTTTTCCCTTATACTGAAAGAGGAGTGTCTGGTAACTTTAAGCCCACTGTCCTGTACTCATTTCGAGATAATTTAATTCATCGTCCTATAGGACTTAACGTTGGAGGTTTCCCTTATCCTGATAGACGAGGGTCTAGTAACTTTAAGCTCTATATGTTCTTTACTCATTTGGACATAATTTTATTCATCGTACGATATGACTCAACGTTGGCGGTTTTTCCTTATGCTGAAAGACGAGTGTCTGGTAACCTTAACCTCTATGTGTCCGGTACTCATTTGGACATAATTTTATTCATTGTCCGATATGACTTAAAGTGGTCGGTTTTCCTTAACCTGAAAGATGAGGTTCTGGTAACTTTAAGCTTAATGTGTCCTGTACTCATTTAGACATAATTTTATTCATGGTCCGATATGACTTAACGTTGGAGGTTTTCCCTTATACTCAAAGACGAGTAACTGGTAACTTTATGCTCTATGTGTCCTGTACTCATTTGGACATAATTTTATTCATTGTCCGATATGACTTAACGTTGGCGGTTTACCCTTATACTGAAAGAGGAGTGTCTGGTAACTTTAAGCTCTATGTGTCCTGCACTCATTTGGACATAATTTTATTCATCGTCCGATATGACTTAACGTTGAGGGTTTTCCCTTATCCTGAAAGACGAGTGTCTGGTAACGTTAAGCTCTATGTGTGCTGTACTGATTTGGACATAATTTTATTCATTGTCCGATATGACTTAACGTTGGCGGTTTTCCCTTATCCTGAAAGACGAGTGTCTGGTAACTTTAAGCTCTTTATGTCCTGTACTCATTTGAACATCTTTTCATTCCTAGTCCGATATGACTTAACGTTGCGGGTTTTCCCTTATCCTGAAAGATGAGTGTCTGGTAACCTTAAGCTCTATGTGTCCTGTACTCATTTGGACATAATTTTATTCATCGTCCGATATGACTTAAAGTTGGAGGTTTTCTCTTGTACTGAAAGACGAGTGACTGGTAACTTTAAGCTCTATGTGTCCTGTACTCATTTGGACAGAATTTTATTCTTTGTCCGATATGACTTAACGTTGGAGGTTTCCCTTCTCCTGAAAGACGAGTGTCTGTTAACTTTAAGCTCTATGTGTCCTGCACTCATTTGGACATATTTTTATTCATTGTCCGATATGATTTAACGCTGGAGGTTTTCTCTTATACTGAAAGACGAGTGACTGGTAACTTTAAGCTCTATGTGTCCTGTACTCATTTTGACATAATTTTATTCATCGTCCGATATGACTTAACCTTGTCTGTTTTCTCTTATCCTGAAAGACCAGTGTCTGGTAACTTTAAGCTCTATGTGCCCTGTACTCATTTGGACATCATTTTATTCACTGTCCGTTATGATTTAACGTTGGCGGTTTTCTCTTATACTGAAAGACCAGTGTCTGGTAACTTTAAGTTCTATGTGCCCTGTACTCATTTGGCCATCATTTTATTCATCGTCCGATATGACTTAACCTTGGCTGTTTTCTCTTATCCTGAAAGACCAGTGTATGGTAACTTTAAGCTCTATGTGCCCTGTACTCATTTGGACATCTTTTTACTCACTGTCCGATATGATTTAACGTTGGCGGTTTTCCCTTATCCTGAAAGACGAGTGTCTGGTAACTTCAAGATCTATATGTTCTGTACTAATTTGGACATAATTTTGTTCATCGTCCGATATGACTTAACGTTGGAGGTTTTCCCTTATCCTAAAACAAGAGTGTCTAGTAACTTTAAGCTCTGTGTGTCCTGTACTCATTTAAACATAATGTTATTCATCGTCCGATATGACTTAACGTTGGCGGTTTTCCCTTATTCTAAAACACGAGTGTCTAGTAACTTTAAGCTCTATGTGTCCTGTACTCATTTGGACATAATTTTATTCATCGTCCTATATGACAACGTTGGAGGTTTTCTCCTATCTTAAAACACAAGTGTCTAGTAACTTTAAACTCTATGTGTCCGGTACTCATTTGGACATAATTTTATTCATCGTCCGATATGACTTTACATTAGCGGTTTTCCCTTATACTGAAAGAGCAGTGTCTGGTAACTGTAAGTTCTATATGTCCTTTACTCATTTAACCATAACTTTATTCATCGTCCGATATGACCTAACTTTGGCGGTTTTCCCTTATACTGAAAGAGGAGTGTCTGGTAACCTTATCCTCTATGTGTCCGGTACTCATTTGGACATAATTTTATTCATTGTCCGATATGACTTAAAGTTGTCGGCTTTCCTAATCCTGAAAGACGAGTGTCAGGTAACTTTAAGCTTAATATGTCCTGTACTCATTTGGACATAATTTTATTCATCGTCCGATATTACTTAACGTTGGAGGTTTTCCCTTATACTCAAAGACGAGTGGACTGGTAACTTTAAGCTCTATGTGTTCTGTACTCATTTGGACATAATTTTATTCATTGTCCGATATGACTTAACGTTGGTGGTTTTGCTTATCCTGAAAGACGAGTGTCTAGTAACTTTAAGCTCTGTGTGTCCTGTACTCATTTGGACATAATTTTATTCATCGTCCGATATGACAACGTTGGAGGTTTTCTCTTATCCTAAAACACAAGTGTCTAGTATCTTTAACCTCTATGTGTCCGGTACTCATTTGGACATAATTTTATTCATCGTCCTATATGACTTAACTTTAGCGGTTTTCCCTTATACTTAAAGAGGAGTATCTGGTAACTTTAAGCTCTATATGTCCTTTTCTCATTTGGACATAATTTTATTCATCGTACGATATGACTCAACGTTGGTGGTTTCCCTTATACTGAGAGATGAGTGTCTGGTGACTTTAACCTCTAATGGTCCGGTACTCATTTGGACATAATTTTATTCATCGTCTGATATGACTTAACGTTGAAGGTTTTCCTTTATCCTGAAAGACGAGTGTCTGGTTGCTTTAAGCTCTATGTGTCCTGTACTCATTTGAACGTAATTTTATTCATTGTCCGATATTACATAACGTTGGCGGTTTTCCCTTATCCTGAAAGACGAGTGTCTGGTAACTTCAAGCTCTATATGTTCTGTACTCATTTGGACATAATTTTGTTCATCGTCCGATATGACTTAACGTTGGTGGTTTTGCTTATCCTGAAAGACGAGTGTCTAGTAACTTTAAGCTCTATGTGTCCTGTACTCATTTGGACATAATTTTATTCATCGTCCGATATGACAACGTTGGAGGTTTTCTCTTATCCTAAAACACAAGTGTCTAGTAACTTTAACCTCTATGTGTCCGGTACTCATTTGGACATCTTTTCATTCCTAGTCCGATATGACTTAACGTTGCGGGTTTTCTATTATCCTGAAAGATGAGTGTCTGGTAACTTTAAGCTCTATGTGTCCTGTACTCATTTGGACATAATTTTATTCATCGTTCGATATGACTTAACGTTGGAGGTTTTCTCTTATCCTGAAAGACGAGTGTCTGGTAACTTAAAGCTCTATGTGTGCTGTACTCATTTGGGCATAATTTTATTCATTGTCCGATATGACTTAACGTTGGCGGTTTTCCCTTATCCTGAAAGACGAGTGTCTGGTAACTTTAAGCTCTTTATGTCCTGTACTTATTTGAACATCTTTTCATTCATCGTCCGATATGACTAACTTTGCCGGTTTTCCCTTATCCTGAAAGATGAGTGTCTGGTAACTTCAAGCTCTATATGTTCTGTACTCATTTGGACATAATTTTGTTCATCGTCCGATATGACTTATCGTTGGAGGTTTTCCCTTATCCTAAAACACGAGTGTCTTGTAACTTTAAGCTCTATGTGTCCTGTACTCATTTGGACATAATTTTATTCATCGTCCGATATGACAACGTTGGAGGTTTTCTCTTATCCTAAAACACGAGTGCTGTAACTTTAACCTCTATGTGCCGGTACTCATTTGGACATAATTTTATTCATCATCCGATATGACTTAACTTTGGCGGTTCTCCCTTATACTGAAAGAGGAGTGTCTGGTAACTTTAAGCTCTATGTGTCCTGTACTCATTTGAACATCTTTTCATTCATCGTCCGATATGACTTAACGTTGCCGGTTTTCCCTTATCCTGAAAGATGAGTGTCTGGTAACTTTAAGCTCTATGTGTCCTGTACTCATTTGGACATAATTTTATTCATCGTCCGATATGACTTAACGTTGGAGGTTTTCTCTTATACTGAAAGACGAGTGTCTGGTAACCTTAAGCTCTATGTGTCCTGTACTCATTTGGACATAATTTTATTCATTGTCCGATATGATTTAACGTTGGAGGTATTCTCTTATACTGAAAGACGAGTGACTGGTAACTTTGACCTCTATGTGTCCGGTACTCATTTGGACATAATTTTATTCATCGTTCGATATGACTTAAACTTGGTGGTTTTTCCTTATCCTGAAAGACGAGTGACTGGTTACTTTAAGCTCTATGTGTCCTGTACTCATTTTGACATAATTTTATTCATCGTCCGATATGACTTAACCTTGGCGGCTTTCCTTTATCCTGAAAGACGAGTGTCTGGTAACTTTAAGCTCTATGTGTCCTGTACTCATTTTGACATAATTTTATTCATCGTCCGATATGACTTAACGTTGGCGGTTTTCCATTATCCTAAAAGACACGTGTCTGGTAACTTTAAGATCTAAGTGTCCAGTACTCATTTGGACATCATTTTATTCATCGTCCGATATGACTTAACGTTGGCGGTTTTCCCTTATCCTGAAAGACGAGTGTCTGGTAACTTTAAGCTCTTTATGTCCTGTACTCATTTGAACATCTTTTCATTCCTAGTCCGATATGACTTAACGTTGCGGGTTTTCCCTTATCCTGAAAGATGAGTGTCTGGTAACCTTAAGCTCTATGTGTCCTGTACTCATTTGGACATAATTTTATTCATCGTCCGATATGACTTAAAGTTGGAGGTTTTCTCTTGTACTGAAAGACGAGTGACTGGTAACTTTAAGCTCTATGTGTCCTGTACTCATTTGGACAGAATTTTATTCTTTGTCCGATATGACTTAACGTTGGAGGTTTCCCTTCTCCTGAAAGACGAGTGTCTGTTAACTTTAAGCTCTATGTGTCCTGCACTCATTTGGACATATTTTTATTCATTGTCCGATATGATTTAACGCTGGAGGTTTTCTCTTATACTGAAAGACGAGTGACTGGTAACTTTAAGCTCTATGTGTCCTGTACTCATTTTGACATAATTTTATTCATCGTCCGATATGACTTAACCTTGTCTGTTTTCTCTTATCCTGAAAGACCAGTGTCTGGTAACTTTAAGCTCTATGTGCCCTGTACTCATTTGGACATCATTTTATTCACTGTCCGTTATGATTTAACGTTGGCGGTTTTCTCTTATACTGAAAGACCAGTGTCTGGTAACTTCAAGTTCTATGTGCCCTGTACTCATTTGGCCATCATTTTATTCATCGTCCGATATGACTTAACCTTGGCTGTTTTCTCTTATCCTGAAAGACCAGTGTATGGTAACTTTATGCTCTATGTGCCCTGTACTCATTTGGACATCTTTTTATTCACTGTCCGATATGATTTAACGTTGGCGGTTTTCCCTTATCCTGAAAGACGAGTGTCTGGTAACTTCAAGATCTATATGTTCTGTACTAATTTGGACATAATTTTGTTCATCGTCCGATATGACTTAACGTTGGAGGTTTTCCCTTATCCTAAAACAAGAGTGTCTAGTAACTTTAAGCTCTGTGTGTCCTGTACTCATTTAAACATAATGTTATTCATCGTCCGATATGACTTAACGTTGGCGGTTTTCCCTTATTCTAAAACACGAGTGTCTAGTAACTTTAAGCTCTATGTGTCCTGTACTCATTTGGACATAATTTTATTCATCGTCCTATATGACAACGTTGGAGGTTTTCTCCTATCTTAAAACACAAGTGTCTAGTAACTTTAAACTCTATGTGTCCGGTACTCATTTGGACATAATTTTATTCATCGTCCGATATGACTTTACATTAGCGGTTTTCCCTTATACTGAAAGAGCAGTGTCTGGTAACTGTAAGTTCTATATGTCCTTTACTCATTTAACCATAACTTTATTCATCGTCCGATATGACCTAACTTTGGCGGTTTTCCCTTATACTGAAAGAGGAGTGTCTGGTAACCTTATCCTCTATGTTGTCGGTACTCATTTGGACATAATTTTATTCATTGTCCGATATGACTTAAAGTTGTCGGCTTTCCTAATCCTGAAAGACGAGTGTCAGGTAACTTTAAGCTTAATATGTCCTGTACTCATTTGGACATAATTTTATTCATCGTCCGATATGACTTAACGTTGGAGGTTTTCCCTTATACTCAAAGACGAGTGGACTGGTAACTTTAAGCTCTATGTGTTCTGTACTCATTTGGACATAATTTTATTCATTGTCCGATATGACTTAACGTTGGTGGTTTTGCTTATCCTGAAAGACGAGTGTCTAGTAACTTTAAGCTCTGTGTGTCCTGTACTCATTTGGACATAATTTTATTCATCGTCCGATATGACAACGTTGGAGGTTTTCTCTTATCCTAAAACACAAGTGTCTAGTATCTTTAACCTCTATGTGTCCGGTACTCATTTGGACATAATTTTATTCATCGTCCTATATGACTTAACTTTAGCGGTTTTCCCTTATACTTAAAGAGGAGTGTCTGGTAACTTTAAGCTCTATGTGTCCTGTACTCAATTGGAGATAATTTTATACATCGTCCCATAGGACTTAACGTTGGAGGTTTCCCTTATCCTGAAAGACGCATGTCTGGTAACTTTAAGCTCTATATGTCCTTTACTCATTTGGACATAATTTTATTCATCGTACGATATGACTCAACGTTGGTGGTTTCCCTTATACTGAGAGATGAGTGTCTGGTGACTTTAACCTCTAATGGTCCGGTACTCATTTGGACATAATTTTATTCATCGTCTGATATGACTTAACGTTGAAGGTTTTCCTTTATCCTGAAAGACGAGTGTCTGGTTACTTTAAGCTCTATGTGTCCTGTACTCATTTGAACGTAATTTTATTCATTGTCCGATATTACATAACGTTGGCGGTTTTCCCTTATCCTGAAAGACGAGTGTCTGGTAACTTCAAGCTCTATATGTTCTGTACTCATTTGGACATAATTTTGTTCATCGTCCGATATGACTTATCGTTGGAGGTTTTCCCTTATCCTAAAACACGAGTGTCTAGTAACTTTAAGCTCTATGTTCCTGTACTCTTTTGGACATAATTTTATTCATCGTCCGATATGACTTAACGTTGGCGTTTTTCCCTTATGCTAAAACACGAGTGTCTAGTAACTTTAAGCTCTATGTGTCCTGTACTCTTTTGGACATAATTTTATTCATCGTCCGATATGACTTAACGTTGGCGGTTTTCCCTTATGCTAAAACACGAATGTCTAGTAACTTTATGCTCTGTGTGTCCTGTACTCATTTGGACATAATTTTATTCATCGTCCGATATGACAACGTTGGAGGTTTTCTCTTATCCTAAAACACGAGTGCTGTAACATTAACCTCTATGTGTCCGGTACTCATTTGGACATAATTTTATTCATCATCCGATATGACTTAACTTTGGCGGTTTTCCCTTATACTGAAAGAGGAGTGTCTGGTAACGTTAAGCTCTATGTGTCCTGTACTCATTTGCACATAATTTTATTCATCGTCCGATATGAGTTAACGTTGGAGGTTTCCCTTATCCTGCAACACGAGTGTCTGTTAACTGTAAGTTCTATATGTCCTTTACTCATTTGGACATAATTTTAGTCATCGTCCGATATGACTTAACTTTGGCGGTTTTCCCTTATACTGAAAGAGGAGTGTCTGGTAACCTTATCCTCTATGTGTCCGGTACTCATTTGGACATAATTTTATTCATTGTCCGATATGACATAAAGTTGTCGGTTCTCCTAATCCTGAAAGACGAGTGTCTGGTAACTTTAATCTTTATGTGTCCTGTACTCATTTGGACATAATTTTATTCATCGTCCGATATGACTTAACGTTGGAGGTTTTCCCTTATACTCAAAGACGAGTGACTGGTAACTTTAAGCTCTATGTGTCCTGTACTCATTTGGACATAATTTTATTCATAGTTCGATATGACTTAACGTTGGTGGTTTTGCTTATCCTGAAAGACGAGTGTCTAGTAACTTTAAGCTCTATGTGTCCTGTACTCATTTGGACATAATTTTATTCATCGTCCGATATGACAACGTTGGAGGTTTTCTCTTATCCTAAAACACAAGTGTCTAGTAACTTTAACCTCTATGTGTCCGGTACTCATTTGGACATCTTTTCATTCCTAGTCCGATATGACTTAACGTTGCGGGTTTTCTATTATCCTGAAAGATGAGAGTCTGGTAACTTTAAGCTCTATGTGTCCTGTACTCATTTGGACATAATTTTATTCATCGTTCGATATGACTTAACGTTGGAGGTTTTCTCTTATCCTGAAAGACGAGTGTCTGGTAACTTAAAGCTCTATGTGTGCTGTACTCATTTGGGCATAATTTTATTCATTGTCCGATATGACTTAACGTTGGAGGTTTTCCCTTATCCTGAAAGACGAGTGTCTGGTAACTTTAAGCTCTTTATGTCCTGTACTCATTTGAACATCTTTTCAATCATCGTCCGATATGACTAACTTTGCCGGTTTTCCCTTATCCTGAAAGATGAGTGTCTGGTAACTTCAAGCTCTATATGTTCTGTACTCATTTGGACATAATTTTGTTCATCGTCCGATATGACTTATCGTTGGAGGTTTTCCCTTATCCTAAAACACGAGTGTCTAGTAACTTTAAGCTCTATGTGTCCTGTACTCATTTGGACATAATTTTATTCATCGTCCGATATGACAACGTTGGAGGTTTTCTCTTATCCTAAAACACGAGTGCTGTAACTTTAACCTCTATGTGCCGGTACTCATTTGGACATAATTTTATTCATCATCCGATATGACTTAACTTTGGCGGTTCTCCCTTATACTGAAAGAGGAGTGTCTGGTAACTTTAAGCTCTATGTGTCCTGTACTCATTTGAACATCTTTTCATTCATCGTCCGATATGACTTAACGTTGCCGGTTTTCCCTTATCCTGAAAGATGAGTGTCTGGTAACTTTAAGCTCTATGTGTCCTGTACTCATTTGGACATAATTTTATTCATCGTCCGATATGACTTAACGTTGGAGGTTTTCTCTTATACTGAAAGACGAGTGTCTGGTAACCTTAAGCTCTATGTGTCCTGTACTCATTTGGACATAATTTTATTCATTGTCCGATATGATTTAACGTTGGAGGTATTCTCTTATACTGAAAGACGAGTGACTGGTAACTTTGACCTCTATGTGTCCGGTACTCATTTGGACATAATTTTATTCATCGTTCGATATGACTTAAACTTGGTGGTTTTTCCTTATGCTGAAAGACGAGTGACTGGTTACTTTAAGCTCTATGTGTCCTGTACTCATTTTGACATAATTTTATTCATCGTCCGATATGACTTAACCTTGGCGGCTTTCCTTTATCCTGAAAGACGAGTGACTGGTAACTTTAAGCTCTATGTGTCCTGTACTCATTTTGACATAATTTTATTCATCGTCCGATATGACTTAACGTTGGCGGTTTTCCATTATCCTAAAAGACACGTGTCTGGTAACTTTAAGATCTAAGTGTCCTGTACTCATTTGGACATCATTTTATTCATCGTCCGATATGACTTAACGTTGGCGGTTTTCCCTTATCCTGAAAGACGAGTGTCTGGTAACTTTAAGCTCTTTATGTCCTTTACTCATTTGAACATCTTTTAATTCATCGTCCGATATGACTTAACGTTGCCGGTTTTCCCTTATCCTGAAAGATGAGTGTCTAGTAACTTTAAGCTCTATATGGCCTGTACTCATTTGGACATAATTTTATTCATCGTCCGATATGACTTAACGTTGGAGGTTTTCTCTTATACTGAAAGACGAGTGTCTGGTAACCTTAAGCTCTATGTGTCTTGTACTCATTTGGACATAATTTTATTCATTGTCAGATATGATTTAACGTTGGAGGTATTATCTTATACTGAAAGACGAGTGACTGGTAACTCTAAGCTCTATGTGTCCTGCACTCATTTGGACAGAATTTTATTCATCGTCCGATATGACTCAACGTTGGCGGTTTTCCCTTATACTGAAAGAGGAGTGTCTGGTAACTTTAAGCTCAATGTGTCCTGTACTCATTTTGACATAATTTTATTCATCGTTCAATATGACTTAAACTTGGTGGTTTTTCCTTATCCTGAAAGACGAGTGACTGGTAACTTTAAGCTGTATGTGTCCTGTACTCATTTTGACATAAAATTTATTCATCGTCCCATATGACTTAACCTTGGCGGCTTTCCTTTATCCTGAAAGACGAGTGTCTGGTAACTTTAAGTTCTTGTGTCCCGTACTCATTTGGACATAATTTTATTCATCGTTAGATATGACTTAAGGTTGGCGGTTTTCCTTATCCTGAAAGACGAGTGTCTGGTAACTTTAAGCTCTATGTGTCCTGTACTCATTTTTACATAATTTTATTCATCGTTCGATATGACTTAAACTTGGTGATTTTTCCTTATACTGAAAGACGATTGACCGGTAACTTTAAGCTCTATGCGTCCTGTACTCATTTTGACATAAATTTATACATCGTCCGATATGACTTAACCTTGGCGGCTTTCCTTTATCCTGAAAGACGAGTGTCTGGCAACTTTAAGCTCTATGAGTCCTGTACTCATTTGCACATAATTTTATTCATCGTCCGATATGAGTTAACGTTGGAGGTTTCACTTATGCTGCAACACGAGTTTAGGGTAACATAAAGCTCAATGTGTCCTGTACTCATTTGGACATAATTGTATTCATCGTCCCATAGGACTTAACGTTGGAGGCTTTCCCTTATCCTGAAATACGAGTGTCTGGTAACTTAAAGCTCTATGTGTACTGTACTCATTTAGACATAATTTTATTCATCGTACGATATGACTCAACGTTGGCGGTTTTCTCTTATACTGAGAGATGAGTGTCTGGTAGCTTTAACCTCTAATGGTAGTGTACTCATTTCGACATAATTTTATCCATCGTCCGATATGACTTAACTTTGGCGGTTTTCCCTTACACTGAAGAAGAAGTGTCTGGTAACTTTAAGCTCTATGTGTCCTGTACTCATTTGGATATAATTATATTCATTGTCCGATATGACTTAACGTTGGCGGTTTTCCCTTTTACTGAAAGACGATTGTGCGGTACTCATTTGGACATAACTTTATTCATGGTCCGATATGACTTAACGTTGGCGGTTTTCCTTATCCTGAAAGACGAGTGACTGGTAACTTTAAGCTCTATGTGTCCTGTACTCATTTGGACATAATTTCATTCATCGTCCGATATGACTTAACGTTGGAGGTTTTCCCGTATACTGAAAGAGGAGTGTCTGGTAACTTTAAGCTCTATGTGTCCTGCACTCATTTGGACATAATTTTATTCATCGTCCGATATGACTTAACGTTGGAGGTTTTCCCTTATCCTGATAGACGAGTGTCTGGTAACCTTAAGCTCTATGTGTGCTGTACTCATTTGGACATAACTTTATTAATTGTCCGATATGACTTAACGTTGGCGTTTTTCCCTTATCCTGAAAGACGAGTGTCTGGTAACTTTAAGCTCTTTATGTCCTGTACTCATTTGAACAGAATTTTGTTCATTGTCCGATATGACTTAACGTTGGAGGTTTCCCTTATCCTGAAAGACGAGTGTCTGGTAACTTTAAGCTCTATGTGTCCTGTATTCAATTGGACATAATTTTATTCATTGTCCGATATGATTTAACGTTGGAGGTTTTCTCTTGTACTGAAAGACGAGTGACTGCTAACTTTAAGCTCTATGTGTCCTGTACTCATTTTGACATAATTTTATTCATCGTCCGATATGACTCAACGTTGGCGGTATTCCCTTTCACTGAAAGAGGACTGTCTGGTAACTTTGACCTCTATGTGTCCGGTACTCATTTGGACATAATTTTATTCATCGTTCGATATGACTTAACGTTGGCGGTTTTCCTTATCCTGAAAGACGAGTGTCTGGTAACTTTAAGCTCTATGTGTCCTGTACTCATTTTGACATAATTTTATTCCTCGTTCGATATGACTTAAACTTGGTGGTTTTTCCTTATCCTGAAAGACGAGTGACTGGTAACTTTAAGCTGTATGTGTCCTGTACTCATTTTGACATAAAATTTATTCATCGTCCGATATGACTTAACCTTGGCGGCTTTCCTTTATCCTGAAAGACGAGTGTCTGGTAACTTTAAGCTCTTGTGTCCTGTACTCATTTTGCCATAATTTTATTCATCGTCCGATATGACTTAACCTTGGCGGCTTTCCTTTATCCTGAAAGACGAGTGTCTGGTTACTTTAAGCTCTATGTGTCCTGTACTCATTTGGACATAATTTTATTCATTGTTCGATATGACTTAACGTTGGTGGTTTTGCATATCCTGAAAGACGAGTGTCTAGTAACTTTAAGCTCTATGTGTCCTGTACTCATTTGGACATAATTTTATTCATCGTCCGATATGACAACGTTGGAGGTTTTCTCTTATCCTAAAACACAAGTGTCTAGTAACTTTAACGTCTATGTGTCCGGTACTCATTTGGACATCTTTTCATTCCTAGTCCGATATGACTTAACGTTGCGGGTTTTCTATTATCCTGAAAGATGAGTGTCTGGTAACTTTAAGCTCTATGTGTCCTGTACTCATTTGGACATAATTTTATTCATCGTCCGATATGACTTAACGTTGGAGGTTTTCTCTTATCCTGAAAGACGAGTGTCTGGTAACTTTAAGCTCTATATGTTCTGTACTCATTTGGACATAATTTTGTTCATCGTCCGATATGACTTATTGTTGGAGGTTTTCCCTTATCCTAAATCACGAGTGTCTAGTAACTTTAAGCTCTATGTGTCCTGTACTCATTTGGATATAATTTTATTCATCGTCCGATATGACAACGTTGGAGGTTTTCTCTTATCCTAAAAAACGAGTGCTGTAACTTTAACCTCTATGTGTCCGGTAGTCATTTGGACATAATTTTATTCATCATCCGATATGACTTAACTTTGGCGGTTCTCCCTTATACTGAAAGAGGAGTGTCTGGTAACTTTAAGCTCTATGTGTCCTGTACTCATTTGAACATCTTTTCATTCATCGTCCGATATGACTTAACGTTGCCGGTTTTCCCTTATCCTGAAAGATGAGTGTCTGGTAACTTTAAGCTCTATGTGTCCTGTACTCATTTGGACATAATTTTATTCATCGTCCGATATGACTTAACGTTGGAGGTTTTCTCTTATACTGAAAACGAGTGTCTGGTAACCTTAAGCTCTATGTGTCCTGTACTCATTTGGACATAATTTTATTCATTGTCCGATATGATTTAACGTTGGAGGTATTCTCTTATACTGAAAGACGAGTGACTGGTAACTTTGACCTCTATGTGTCCGGTACTCATTTGGACATAATTTTATTCATCGTTCGATATGACTTAAACTTGGTGGTTTTTCCTTATCCTGAAAGACGAGGGACTGGTTACTTTAAGCTCTATGGGTCCTGTACTCATTTTGACATAATTTTATTCATCGTCCGATATGACTTATCTTTGGCGGCTTTCCTTTATCCTGAAAGACGAGTGTCTGGTAACTTTAAGCTCTATGTGTCCTGTACTCATTTGGACATAATTTTATTCATCGTCCGATATGACTTAACGTTGGCGGTTTTCCCTTATCCTAAAAGACACGTGTCTGGTAACTTTAAGATCTAAGTGTCCTCTACTCATTTGGACATCATTTTATTCATTGTCCGATATGACTTAACGTTGGCGGTTTTCCCTTATCCTGAAAGACGAGTGTCTGGTAACTTTAAGCTCTTTATGCCCTTTACTCATTTGAACATCTTTTAATTCATCGTCCGATGTGACTTAACGTTGCCGTTTTTCCCTTATCCTGAAAGATGAGTATCTGGTAACTTTAAGCTCTATGTGGCCTGTACTCATTTGGACATAATTTTATTCATCGTCCGATATGACTTAACGTTGGAGGTTTTCTCTTATACTGAAAGACGAGTGTCTGGTAGCCTTAAGCTCTATGTGTCCTGTACTCATTTGGACATAATTTTATTCATTGTCCGATATGATTTAACGTTGGAGGTATTATCTTATACTGAAAGACGAGTGACTGGTAACTGTAAGCTCTATGTGTCCTGCACTCATTTGGACAGAATTTTATTCATCGTCCGATATGACTCAACGTTGGCGGTTATCCCTTATACTGAAAGAGGAGTGTCTGGTAACATTAAGCTCAATGTGTCCTGTACTCATTTTGACATAATTTTATTCATCGTTCGATATGACTTAAACTTGGTGGTTTTTCCTTATCCTGAAAGACGAGTGACTGGTAACTTTAAGCTGTATGTGTCCTGTACTCATTTTGACATAAAATTTATTCATCGTCCGATATGACTTAACCTTGGCGGCCTTCCTTTATCCTGAAAGACGAGTGACTGGTAACTGTAAGCTCTATGTGTCCTGTACTCATTTGGACATAATTTTATTCATCGTTCGATATGACTTAAGGTTGGCGGTTTTCCTTATCCTGAAAGACGAGTGTCTGGTAACTTTAACCTCTATGTGTCCTGTACTCATTTTGACATAATTTTATTCATCGTTCGATATGACTTAAACTTGGTGGTTTTTCCTTATCCTGAAAGACGATTGACTGGTAACTTTAAGCTCTATGTGTCCTGTACTCATTTGGACATAATTTTATTCATTGTCCGATATGATTTAACGTTGGAGGTATTATCTTATACTGAAAGACGAGTGACTGGTAACTGTAAGCTCTATGTGTCCTGCACTCATTTGGACAGAATTTTATTCATCGTCCGATATGACTCAACGTTGGCGGTTATCCCTTATACTGAAAGAGGAGTGTCTGGTAACATTAAGCTCAATGTGTCCTGTACTCATTTTGACATAATTGTACTCATCGTCCCATAGGACTTAACGTTGGAGGCTTTCCCTTATCCTGAAATACGAGTGTCTGGTAACTTAAAGCTCTATGTGTACTGTACTCATTTAGACATAATTTTATTCATCGTACGATATGACTCAACGTTGGCGGTTTTCTCTTATACTGAGAGATGAGTGTCTGGTAGCTTTAACCTCTAATGGTAGTGTACTCATTTCGACATAATTTTGTTCATCGTCCGATATGACTTAACTTTGGCGGTTTTCCCTTACACTGAAGGAGGAGTGTCTGGTAACTTTAAGCTCTATGTGTCCTGTACTCATTTGGATATAATTATACTCATTGTCCGATATGACTTAACGTTGGCGGTTTTCCCTTTTACTGAAAGACGAGTGTGCGGTACTCATTTGGACATAACTTTATTCGTGGTCCCATATGACTTACCGTTGGCGGTTTTCCTTATCCTGAAAGACGAGTGTCTGGTAACTTTAAGCTCTATGTGTCCTGTACTCATTTTGACATAATTTTATTCATCGTTCGATATGACTTAAACTTGGTGGTTTTTCCTTATCCTGAGAGACGAGTGACTGGTAACTTTAAGCTGTATGTGTCCTGTACTCATTTTGACATAAAATTTATTCATCGTCCGATATGACTTAACCTTGTCGGCTTTCCTTTATCCTGAAAGACGAGTGTCTGGTAACTTTAAGCCCTTGTGTCCTGTACTCATTTTGCCATAATTTTATTCATCGTCCGATATGACTTAACCTTGGCGGCTTTCCTTTATCCTGAAAGACGAGTGTCTGGTAACTTTAAGCTCTATGTGTTCTGTATTCATTTGCACATAATTTTATTCATCGTCCGATATGAGTTAACGTTGGAGGTTTCCCTTATCCTGCAACACGAGTGTCTGGTAACTTTAAGCTCTATGTGTCCTGTACTCATTTGGACATAATTTTATTCATCGTCCGATGTGACTTAACGTTGGAGGTTTTCCTTATCCTGAAAGACGAGTGTCTGGTAACTTTAAGCTCTATGTGTCCCGTACTCATTTGGACATAACTTTATTCATTGTCCGATATGACTTAACGTTGGCGGTTTTCCCTTATACTGAAAGAGGAGTGTCTGGTAACTTTAAGCTCTATGTGTCCTGCACTCATTTGGACATAATTTTATTCATCGTCCGATATGACTTAACGTTGGAGGTTTTCCCTTATCCTGATAGACGAGTGTCTGGTAACTTTAAGCTCTTTATATCCTGTACTCATTTGAACAGAATTTTGTTCATTGTCCGATATGACTTAACGTTGGAGGTTTCCCTTATCCTGAAAGACGAGTGTCTGCTAACTTTAAGCTCTATGTGTCCTGTATTCAATTGGACATAATTTTATTCATTGTCCGATATGATTTAACGTTGGAGGTTTTCTCTTGCACTGAAAGACGAGTGACTGCTAACTTTAAGCTCTATGTGTCCTGTACTCATTTTGACATAATTTTATTCATCGTCCGATATGACTCAACGTTGGCGGTTTTCCCTTACACTGAAAGAGGACTGTCTGGTAACTTTGACCTCTATGTGTCCGGTACTCATTTGGACATAATTTTATTCATCGTTCGATATGACTTAACCTTGGCGGTTTTCCTTATCCTGAAAGACGAGTGTCTGGTAACTTTAAGCTCTATGTGTCCTGTACTCATTTTGACATAATTTTTTTCATCGTTCGATATGACTTAAACTTGGTGGTTTTTCCTTATCCTGAAAGACGAGTGACTGGTAACTTTAAGCTCTATGTATCCTGTACTCATTTTGACATAATTTTATTCATCGTCCGATATGACTTAACCTTGGCGGCTTTCCTTTATCCTGAAAGACGAGTGTCTGGTAACTTTAAGCTCTATGTGTCCTGTATTCATTTGCACATAATTTTATTCATCGTCCGATATGAGTTAACGTTGGAGGTTTCCCTTATCCTGCAACACGAGTGTCTGGTAACTTTAAGCTCTATGTGTCCTGTACTCATTTGGACATAATCTTATTCATTGTCCGATATGACAACGTTGGAGGTTTTCCCTTAACCTGAAAGACGTGTGTCTGGTAACTTTAAGCTCTATGTGTCCTGTACTCATTTGGACATAATTTTATTCATCGTCCGATATGAGTAAATGTTGGAGGTTTCCCTTATCCTGCAACACGAGTGTCTGGTAACTTTAAGCTCTATGTGTCCTGTACTCATTTGGACATAATTTTATTCATCGTCCGATATGACTCAACGTTGGCGGTTTTCCCTTATACTGAAAGATGAGTGTCTGGTAACTTTGAGCTCTATGTGTCCGGTACTCATTTGGACATAATTTTATTCATCGTCCGATATGACTTAACTGTTGCGGTTTTCCCTTATACTGAAAGAGGAGTGTCTGGTATCTTTAAGCTCACTGTGCTGTACTCATTTCGAGATAATTTAATTCATCGTCCTATAGGACTTAACGTTGGAGGTTTCCCTTATCCTGAAATACGAGGGTCTGGTAACTTTAAGCTCTATATGTTCTTTACTCATTTGGACATAATTTTATTCATCGTACGATATGACTCAACGTTGGCGGTTTTTCCTTATGCTGAAAGACGAGTGGCTGGTAACCTTAACCTCTATGTGTCCGGTTCTCATTTGGACATAATTTTATTCATTGTCCGATATGACTTAAAGTTGTCGGTTTTCCTTATCCTGAAAGATGAGTGTCTGATAACTTTAAGCTTAATGTGTCCTGTACTCATTTAGACATAATTTTATTCATGGTCCGATATGACTTAACGTTGGAGGTCTTCCCTTATACTCAAAGACGAGTAACTGGTAACTTTATGCTCTATGTGTCCTGTACTCATTTGGACATAATTTTATTCATTGTCCGATATGACTTAACGTTGGCGGTTTTCGCTTATACCGAAAGAGGAGTGTCTGGTAACTTTAAGCTCTATGTGTCCTGCACTCATTTGGACATAACTTTATTCATCGTCCGATATGACTTAACGTTGAGGGTTTTCCCTTATCCTGAAAGACGAGTGTCTGGTAACGTTAAGCTCTATGTGTGCTGTACTTATTTGGACATAATTTTATTCATTGTCCGATATGACTTAACGTTGGCGGTTTTCCCTTATCCTGAAAGACGAGTGTCTGGTAACTTTAAGCTCTTTATGTCCTGTACTCATTTGAACATCTTTTCATTCCTAGTCCGATATGACTTAACGTTGCGGGTTTTCTATTATCCTGAAAGATGAGTGTCTGGTAACTTTAATTACTATGTGTCCTGTACACATTTGGACATAATTTTATTCATCGTCCGATATGACTTAACGTTGGAGGTTTTCTCTTATACTGAAAGACGAGTGACTGGTAACTTTAAGCTCTATGTGTCCTGTACTCATTTTGACATAATTTTATTCATCGTCCGATATGACAACCTTGTCTGTTTTCCCTTATCCTGAAAGACGAGTGTCTGGTAACGTTAAGCTCTATGTGTGCTGTACTTATTTGGACATAATTTTATTCATTGTCCGATATGACTTAACGTTGGCGGTTTTCCCTTATCCTGAAAGACGAGTGTCTGGTAACTTTAAGCTCTTTATGTCCTGTACTCATTTGAACATCTTTTCATTCCTAGTCCGATATGACTTAACGTTGCGGGTTTTCTCTTATACTGAAAAACGAGTGTCTGGTAACTTTAAGCTCTATGTGTCCTGCACTCATTTGGACATATTTTTATTCATTGTCCGATATGATTAAACGCTGGAGGTTTTCTCTTATACTGAAAGACGAGTGACTGGTAACTTTAAGCTCTATGTGTCCTGTACTCATTTTGACATAATTTTATTCATCGTCCGATATGACAACCTTGTCTGTTTTCTCTTATCCTGAAAGACCAGTGTCTGGTAACTTTAAGCTCTATGTGCCCTGTACTCATTTGGACATCACTTTATTCACTGTCCGTTATGATTTAACGTTGGCGGTTTTCTCTTATACTGAAAGACCAGTGTCTGGTAACTTTAAGCTCTATGTGCCCTGTACTCATTTGGCCATCATTTTATTCATCGTCCGATATGACTTAAACTTGGCTGTTTTCTCTTATCCTGAAAGACCAGTGTCTGGTAACTTTAAGCTCTATGTGCCCTGTACTCATTTGGACATCTTTTTATTCACTGTCCGATATGATTTAACGTTGGCGGTATTCTCTTATACTGAAAGACGAGTGACTGGTAACTTTGACCTCTATTTGTCCGGTACTCATTTGGACATAGTATTATTCATCGTCCGATATGACTTAAACTTGGCTGTTTTCTCTTATACTGAAAGACGAGTGTCTGGTAACCTTAAGCTCTATGTGTCCTGTACTCATTTGGACATAATTTTATTCATTGTCCGATATGATTTAACGTTGGAGGTATTCTCTTATACTGAAAGACGAGTGACTGGTAACTTTGACCTCTATTTGTCCGGTACTCATTTGGACATAGTTTTATTCATCGTTCGATATGACTTAACGTTGGCGGTTTTCTTATCCTGAAAGACGAGTGTCTGGTAACTTTAAGCTCTATGTGTCCTGTACTCATTTTGACATAATTTTATTCATCGTTCGATATGACTTAAACTTGGTGGTTTTTCCTTATCCTGAAAGACGAGTGACTGGTAACTTTAAGCTCTATGTGTCCTGTACTCATTTTGACATAATTTTATTCATCGTCCGATATGACTTAACCTTGGCGGCTTTCCTTTATCCTGAAAGACGAGTGTCTGGTAACTTAAAGCTCTATGTGTCCTGTACTCATTTTGACATAATTTTATTCATCGTCCGATATGACTTAACGTTGGCGGTTTTCCCTTATCCTAAAAGACACGTGTCTGGTAACTTTAAGATCTAAGTGTCCTGTACTCATTTGGACATCATTTTATTCATCGTCCGATATGACTTAACGTTGGCTGTTTTCCCTTATCCTGAAAGACGAGTGTCTGGTAACTTTAAGCTCTTTATGTCCTTTACTCATTTGAACATCTTTTCATTCATCGTCCGATATTACTTAACGTTGCCGGTTTTCCCTTATCCTGAAAGATGAGTGTCTGGTAACTTTAAGCTCTATGTGGCCTGTACTCATTTGGACATAATTTTATTCATCGTCCGATATGACTTAACGTTGGAGGTTTTCTCTTATACTGAAAGACGAGTGTCTGGTAACCTTAAGCTCTATGTGTCCTGTACTCATTTGGACAGAATTTTATTCATCGTCCGATATGACTCAACGTTGGCGGTTTTCCCTTATACTGAAAGAGGAGTGTCTGGTAACTTTAAGCTCTATGTGTCCTGTACTCATTTTGACATAATTTTATTCATCGTTCGATATGACTTAAACTTGGTGGTTTTTCCTTATCCTGAAAGACGAGTGACTGGTAACTTTAAGCTGTATGTGTCCTGTACTCATTTTGACATAAAATTTATTCATCGTCCCATATGACTTACCTTGGCGGCTTTCCTTTATCCTGAAAGACGAGTGTCTGGTAACTTTAAGCTCTTGTGTCCTGTACTCATTTGGACATAATTTTATTCATCGTTCGATATGACTTAAGGTTGGCGGTTTTCCTTATCCTGAAAGACGAGTGTCTGGTAACTTTAACCTCTATGTGTCCTGTACTCATTTTGACATAATTTTATTCATCGTTCGATATGACTTAAACTTGGTGGTTTTTCCTTATCCTGAAAGACGATTGACTGGTAACTTTAAGCTCTATGCGTCCAGTACTCATTTTGACATAATTTTATTCATCGTCCGATATGACTTAACCTTGGCGGCTTTCCTTTATCCTGAAAGACGAGTGTCTGGCAACATTAAGCTCTATGTGTCCTGTACTCATTTGCACATAATTTTATTCATCGTCCGATATGAGTTAACGTTGGAGGTTTCACTTATGCTGCAACACGAGTTTCTGGTAACATTAAGCTCAATGTGTCCTGTACTCATTTGGACATAATTGTATTCATCTTCCCATAGGACTTAACGTTGGAGGCTTTCCCTTATCCTGAAATACGAGTGTCTGGTAACTTAAAGCTCTAAGTGTACTGTACTCATTTACACATAATTTTATTCATCGTACGATATGACTCAACGTTGGCGGTTTTCTCTTATACTGAGAGATGAGTGTCTGGTAGCTTTAACCTCTAATGGTAGTGTACTTATTTCGACATAATTTTATTCATCGTCCGATATAACTTAACTTTGGCGGTTTTCCCTTACACTGAAGGAGGAGTGTCTGGTAACTTTAAGCTCTATGTGTCCTGTACTTATTTGGATATAATTATATTCATTGTCCGATATGACTTAACGTTGGCGGTTTTCCCTTATACTGAAAGACGATTGTGCGGTACTCATTTGGACATAACTTAATCATTGTCCGATATGACTTAACGTTGGCGGTTTTCCTTATCCTGAAAGACAATTGACTTGTAACTTTAAGCTCTATGTGTCCTGTACTGATTTGGACATAATTTCATTCATCGTCCGATATGACTTAACGTTGGAGGTTTTCCTTTATACTGAAAGAGGAGTGTCTGGTAACTTTAAGCTCTATGTGTCCTGTACTCATTTGGACATAATTTTATTCATCGTCTGATGTGACTTAACGTTGGAGGTTTTCCTTATCCTGAAAGACGAGTGTCTGGTAACTTTAAGCTCTATGTGTCCCGTACTCATTTGGACATAACTTTATTCATTGTCCGATATGACTTAACGTTGGCGGTTTTCCCTTATACTGAAAGAGGAGTGTCTGGTAACTTTAAGCTCTATGTGTCCTGCACTCATTTGGACATAATTTTATTCATCGTCCGATATGACTTAACGTTGTAGGTTTTCCCTTATCCTGAAAGACGAGTGTCTGGTAACTTTAAGCTCTTTATGTCCTGTACTCATTTGAACAGAATTTTGTTCATTGTCCGATATGACTTAACGTTGGAGGTTTCCCTTATCCTGAAAGACGAGTGTCTGCTAACTTTAAGCTCTATGTGTCCTGTATTCAATTGGACATAATTTTATTCATTGTCCGATATGATTTAACGTTGGAGGTTTTCTCTTGTACTGAAAGACGAGTGACTGCTAACTTTAAGCTCTATGTGTCCGGTACTCATTTTGACATAATTTTATTCATCGTCCGATATGACTCAACGTTGGCGGTTTTCCCTTACACTGAAAGAGGACTGTCTGGTAACTTTGACCTCTATGTGTCCGGTACTCATTTGGACATAATTTTATTCATCGTTCGATATGACTTAACCTTGGCGGTTTTCCTTATCCTGAAAGACGAGTGTCTGGTAACTTTAAGCTCTATGTGTCCTGTACTCATTTTGACATAATTTTTTTCATCGTTCGATATGACTTAAACTTGGTGGTTTTTCCTTATCCTGAAAGACGAGTGACTGGGAACTTTAAGCTCTATGTATCCTGTACTCATTTTGACATAATTTTATTCATCGTCCGATATGACTTAACCTTGGCGGCTTTCCTTTATCCTGAAAGACGAGTGTCTTGTAACTTTAAGCTCTATGTGTCCTGTATTCATTTGCACATAATTTTATTCATCGTCCGATATGAGTTAACGTTGGAGGTTTCCCTTATCCTGCAACACGAGTGTCTGGTAACTTTAAGCTCTATGTGTCCTGTACTCATTTGGACATAATCTTATTCATTGTCCGATATGACAACGTTGGAGGTTTTCCCTTATCCTGAAAGACGTGTGTCTGGTAACTTTAAGCTCTATGTGTCCTGTACTCATTTGGACATAATTTTATTCATCGTCCGATATGAGTAAATGTTGGAGGTTTCCCTTATCCTGCAACACGAGTGTCTGGTAACTTTAAGCTCTATGTGTCCTGTACTCATTTGGACATAATTTTATTCATCGTCCGATATGACTCAACGTTGGCGGTTTTCCCTTATACTGAAAGATGAGTGTCTGGTAACTTTGAGCTCTATGTGTCCGGTACTCATTTGGACATAATTTTATTCATCGTCCGATATGACTTAACTGTTGCGGTTTTCCCTTATACTGAAAGAGGAGTGTCTGGTATCTTTAAGCTCACTGTGCTGTACTCATTTCGAGATAATTTAATTCATCGTCCTATAGGACTTAACGTTGGAGGTTTCCCTTATCCTGAAATACGAGGGTCTGGTAACTTTAAGCTCTATATGTTCTTTACTCATTTGGACATAATTTTATTCATCGTACGATATGACTCAACGTTGGCGGTTTTTCCTTATGCTGAAAGACGAGTGGCTGGTAACCTTAACCTCTATGTGTCCGGTTCTCATTTGGACATAATTTTATTCATTGTCCGATATGACTTAAAGTTGTCGGTTTTCCTTATCCTGAAAGATGAGTGTCTGATAACTTTAAGCTTAATGTGTCCTGTACTCATTTAGACATAATTTTATTCATGGTCCGATATGACTTAACGTTGGAGGTCTTCCCTTATACTCAAAGACGAGTAACTGGTAACTTTATGCTCTATGTGTCCTGTACTCATTTGGACATAATTTTATTCATTGTCCGATATGACTTAACGTTGGCGGTTTTCGCTTATACCGAAAGAGGAGTGTCTGGTAACTTTAAGCTCTATGTGTCCTGCACTCATTTGGACATAACTTTATTCATCGTCCGATATGACTTAACGTTGAGGGTTTTCCCTTATCCTGAAAGACGAGTGTCTGGTAACGTTAAGCTCTATGTGTGCTGTACTTATTTGGACATAATTTTATTCATTGTCCGATATGACTTAACGTTGGCGGTTTTCCCTTATCCTGAAAGACGAGTGTCTGGTAACTTTAAGCTCTTTATGTCCTGTACTCATTTGAACATCTTTTCATTCCTAGTCCGATATGACTTAACGTTGCGGGTTTTCTATTATCCTGAAAGATGAGTGTCTGGTAACTTTAATTACTATGTGTCCTGTACACATTTGGACATAATTTTATTCATCGTCCGATATGACTTAACGTTGGAGGTTTTCTCTTATACTGAAAGACGAGTGACTGGTAACTTTAAGCTCTATGTGTCCTGTACTCATTTTGACATAATTTTATTCATCGTCCGATATGACAACCTTGTCTGTTTTCCCTTATCCTGAAAGACGAGTGTCTGGTAACGTTAAGCTCTATGTGTGCTGTACTTATTTGGACATAATTTTATTCATTGTCCGATATGACTTAACGTTGGCGGTTTTCCCTTATCCTGAAAGACGAGTGTCTGGTAACTTTAAGCTCTTTATGTCCTGTACTCATTTGAACATCTTTTCATTCCTAGTCCGATATGACTTAACGTTGCGGGTTTTCTCTTATACTGAAAAACGAGTGTCTGGTAACTTTAAGCTCTATGTGTCCTGCACTCATTTGGACATATTTTTATTCATTGTCCGATATGATTAAACGCTGGAGGTTTTCTCTTATACTGAAAGACGAGTGACTGGTAACTTTAAGCTCTATGTGTCCTGTACTCATTTTGACATAATTTTATTCATCGTCCGATATGACAACCTTGTCTGTTTTCTCTTATCCTGAAAGACCAGTGTCTGGTAACTTTAAGCTCTATGTGCCCTGTACTCATTTGGACATCACTTTATTCACTGTCCGTTATGATTTAACGTTGGCGGTTTTCTCTTATACTGAAAGACCAGTGTCTGGTAACTTTAAGCTCTATGTGCCCTGTACTCATTTGGCCATCATTTTATTCATCGTCCGATATGACTTAAACTTGGCTGTTTTCTCTTATCCTGAAAGACCAGTGTCTGGTAACTTTAAGCTCTATGTGCCCTGTACTCATTTGGACATCTTTTTATTCACTGTCCGATATGATTTAACGTTGGCGGTATTCTCTTATACTGAAAGACGAGTGACTGGTAACTTTGACCTCTATTTGTCCGGTACTCATTTGGACATAGTATTATTCATCGTCCGATATGACTTAAACTTGGCTGTTTTCTCTTATACTGAAAGACGAGTGTCTGGTAACCTTAAGCTCTATGTGTCCTGTACTCATTTGGACATAATTTTATTCATTGTCCGATATGATTTAACGTTGGAGGTATTCTCTTATACTGAAAGACGAGTGACTGGTAACTTTGACCTCTATTTGTCCGGTACTCATTTGGACATAGTTTTATTCATCGTTCGATATGACTTAACGTTGGCGGTTTTCTTATCCTGAAAGACGAGTGTCTGGTAACTTTAAGCTCTATGTGTCCTGTACTCATTTTGACATAATTTTATTCATCGTTCGATATGACTTAAACTTGGTGGTTTTTCCTTATCCTGAAAGACGAGTGACTGGTAACTTTAAGCTCTATGTGTCCTGTACTCATTTTGACATAATTTTATTCATCGTCCGATATGACTTAACCTTGGCGGCTTTCCTTTATCCTGAAAGACGAGTGTCTGGTAACTTAAAGCTCTATGTGTCCTGTACTCATTTTGACATAATTTTATTCATCGTCCGATATGACTTAACGTTGGCGGTTTTCCCTTATCCTAAAAGACACGTGTCTGGTAACTTTAAGATCTAAGTGTCCTGTACTCATTTGGACATCATTTTATTCATCGTCCGATATGACTTAACGTTGGCTGTTTTCCCTTATCCTGAAAGACGAGTGTCTGGTAACTTTAAGCTCTTTATGTCCTTTACTCATTTGAACATCTTTTCATTCATCGTCCGATATTACTTAACGTTGCCGGTTTTCCCTTATCCTGAAAGATGAGTGTCTGGTAACTTTAAGCTCTATGTGGCCTGTACTCATTTGGACATAATTTTATTCATCGTCCGATATGACTTAACGTTGGAGGTTTTCTCTTATACTGAAAGACGAGTGTCTGGTAACCTTAAGCTCTATGTGTCCTGTACTCATTTGGACAGAATTTTATTCATCGTCCGATATGACTCAACGTTGGCGGTTTTCCCTTATACTGAAAGAGGAGTGTCTGGTAACTTTAAGCTCTATGTGTCCTGTACTCATTTTGACATAATTTTATTCATCGTTCGATATGACTTAAACTTGGTGGTTTTTCCTTATCCTGAAAGACGAGTGACTGGTAACTTTAAGCTGTATGTGTCCTGTACTCATTTTGACATAAAATTTATTCATCGTCCCATATGACTTACCTTGGCGGCTTTCCTTTATCCTGAAAGACGAGTGTCTGGTAACTTTAAGCTCTTGTGTCCTGTACTCATTTGGACATAATTTTATTCATCGTTCGATATGACTTAAGGTTGGCGGTTTTCCTTATCCTGAAAGACGAGTGTCTGGTAACTTTAACCTCTATGTGTCCTGTACTCATTTTGACATAATTTTATTCATCGTTCGATATGACTTAAACTTGGTGGTTTTTCCTTATCCTGAAAGACGATTGACTGGTAACTTTAAGCTCTATGCGTCCAGTACTCATTTTGACATAATTTTATTCATCGTCCGATATGACTTAACCTTGGCGGCTTTCCTTTATCCTGAAAGACGAGTGTCTGGCAACATTAAGCTCTATGTGTCCTGTACTCATTTGCACATAATTTTATTCATCGTCCGATATGAGTTAACGTTGGAGGTTTCACTTATGCTGCAACACGAGTTTCTGGTAACATTAAGCTCAATGTGTCCTGTACTCATTTGGACATAATTGTATTCATCTTCCCATAGGACTTAACGTTGGAGGCTTTCCCTTATCCTGAAATACGAGTGTCTGGTAACTTAAAGCTCTAAGTGTACTGTACTCATTTACACATAATTTTATTCATCGTACGATATGACTCAACGTTGGCGGTTTTCTCTTATACTGAGAGATGAGTGTCTGGTAGCTTTAACCTCTAATGGTAGTGTACTTATTTCGACATAATTTTATTCATCGTCCGATATAACTTAACTTTGGCGGTTTTCCCTTACACTGAAGGAGGAGTGTCTGGTAACTTTAAGCTCTATGTGTCCTGTACTTATTTGGATATAATTATATTCATTGTCCGATATGACTTAACGTTGGCGGTTTTCCCTTATACTGAAAGACGATTGTGCGGTACTCATTTGGACATAACTTAATCATTGTCCGATATGACTTAACGTTGGCGGTTTTCCTTATCCTGAAAGACAATTGACTTGTAACTTTAAGCTCTATGTGTCCTGTACTGATTTGGACATAATTTCATTCATCGTCCGATATGACTTAACGTTGGAGGTTTTCCTTTATACTGAAAGAGGAGTGTCTGGTAACTTTAAGCTCTATGTGTCCTGTACTCATTTGGACATAATTTTATTCATCGTCTGATGTGACTTAACGTTGGAGGTTTTCCTTATCCTGAAAGACGAGTGTCTGGTAACTTTAAGCTCTATGTGTCCCGTACTCATTTGGACATAACTTTATTCATTGTCCGATATGACTTAACGTTGGCGGTTTTCCCTTATACTGAAAGAGGAGTGTCTGGTAACTTTAAGCTCTATGTGTCCTGCACTCATTTGGACATAATTTTATTCATCGTCCGATATGACTTAACGTTGTAGGTTTTCCCTTATCCTGAAAGACGAGTGTCTGGTAACTTTAAGCTCTTTATGTCCTGTACTCATTTGAACAGAATTTTGTTCATTGTCCGATATGACTTAACGTTGGAGGTTTCCCTTATCCTGAAAGACGAGTGTCTGCTAACTTTAAGCTCTATGTGTCCTGTATTCAATTGGACATAATTTTATTCATTGTCCGATATGATTTAACGTTGGAGGTTTTCTCTTGTACTGAAAGACGAGTGACTGCTAACTTTAAGCTCTATGTGTCCGGTACTCATTTTGACATAATTTTATTCATCGTCCGATATGACTCAACGTTGGCGGTTTTCCCTTACACTGAAAGAGGACTGTCTGGTAACTTTGACCTCTATGTGTCCGGTACTCATTTGGACATAATTTTATTCATCGTTCGATATGACTTAACCTTGGCGGTTTTCCTTATCCTGAAAGACGAGTGTCTGGTAACTTTAAGCTCTATGTGTCCTGTACTCATTTTGACATAATTTTTTTCATCGTTCGATATGACTTAAACTTGGTGGTTTTTCCTTATCCTGAAAGACGAGTGACTGGGAACTTTAAGCTCTATGTATCCTGTACTCATTTTGACATAATTTTATTCATCGTCCGATATGACTTAACCTTGGCGGCTTTCCTTTATCCTGAAAGACGAGTGTCTTGTAACTTTAAGCTCTATGTGTCCTGTATTCATTTGCACATAATTTTATTCATCGTCCGATATGAGTTAACGTTGGAGGTTTCCCTTATCCTGCAACACGAGTGTCTGGTAACTTTAAGCTCTATGTGTCCTGTACTCATTTGGACATAATCTTATTCATTGTCCGATATGACAACGTTGGAGGTTTTCCCTTATCCTGAAAGACGTGTGTCTGGTAACTTTAAGCTCTATGTGTCCTGTACTCATTTGGACATAATTTTATTCATCGTCCGATATGAGTAAATGTTGGAGGTTTCCCTTATCCTGCAACACGAGTGTCTGGTAACTTTAAGCTCTATGTGTCCTGTACTCATTTGGACATAATTTTATTCATCGTCCGATATGACTCAACGTTGGCGGTTTTCCCTTATACTGAAAGATGAGTGTCTGGTAACTTTGAGCTCTATGTGTCCGGTACTCATTTGGACATAATTTTATTCATCGTCCGATATGACTTAACTGTTGCGGTTTTCCCTTATACTGAAAGAGGAGTGTCTGGTATCTTTAAGCTCACTGTGCTGTACTCATTTCGAGATAATTTAATTCATCGTCCTATAGGACTTAACGCTGGAGGTTTCCCTTATCCTGAAATACGAGGGTCTGGTAACTTTAAGCTCTATATGTTCTTTACTCATTTGGACATAATTTTATTCATCGTACGATATGACTCAACGTTGGCGGTTTTTCCTTATGCTGAAAGACGAGTGGCTGGTAACCTTAACCTCTATGTGTCCGGTACTCATTTGGACATAATTTTATTCATTGTCCGATATGACTTAAAGTTGTCGGTTTTCCTTATCCTGAAAGATGAGTGTCTGATAACTTTAAGCTTAATGTGTCCTGTACTCATTTAGACATAATTTTATTCATGGTCCGATATGACTTAACGTTGGAGGTCTTCCCTTATACTCAAAGACGAGTAACTGGTAACTTTATGCTCTATGTGTCCTGTACTCATTTGGACATAATTTTATTCATTGTCCGATATGACTTAACGTTGGCGGTTTTCGCTTATACCGAAAGAGGAGTGTCTGGTAACTTTAAGCTCTATGTGTCCTGCACTCATTTGGACATAACTTTATTCATCGTCCGATATGACTTAACGTTGAGGGTTTTCCCTTATCCTGAAAGACGAGTGTCTGGTAACGTTAAGCTCTATGTGTGCTGTACTTATTTGGACATAATTTTATTCTTTGTCCGATATGACTTAACGTTGGCGGTTTTCCCTTATCCTGAAAGACGAGTGTCTGGTAACTTTAAGCTCTATGTGTCCTGTACTCATTTGGACATCTTTTCATTCCTAGTCCGATATGACTTAACGTTGCGGGTTTTCTATTATCCTGAAAGATGAGTGTCTGGTAACTTTAAGCTCTATGTGTCCTGTACACATTTGGACATAATTTTATTCATCGTCCGATATGACTTAACGTTGGAGGTTTTCTCTTATACTGAAAGACGAGTGACTGGTAACTTTAAGCTCTATGTGTCCTGTACTCACTTGGACAGAATGTTATTCATTGTCCGATATGACTTAAGGTTGGAGGTTTCCCTTCTCCTGAAAGACGAGTGTCTGGTAACTTTAAGCTCTATGTGTCCTGTACTCATTTGGACATATTTTTATTCATTGTCCGATATGATTTAACGCTGGAGGTTTTCTCTTATACTGAAAGACGAGTGACTGGTGACTTTAAGCTCTATGTGCCCTGTACTCATTTGGACATCATTTTATTCACTGTCCGTTATGATTTAACGTTGGCGGTTTTCTGTTATACTGAAAGACCAGTGTCTGGTAACTTCAAGCTCTGTGTGCCCTGTACTCATTTGGCCATCATTTTATTCATCGTCAGATATGACTTAACCTTGGCTGTTTTCTCTTATCCTGAAAGACCAGTGTCTAATAACTTTAAGCTCTATGTGCCCTGTACTCATTTGGACATCTTTTTATTCACTGTCCGATATGATTTAACGTTGGCGGTTTTCTCTTATACTGAAAGACCAGTGTCTGGTAAGTTTAAGCTCTATGTGTCCTGTACTCATTTGGACATAATTTTGTTCATGGTCCGATATGATTTAACGTTGGCGGTTTTCCCTTATCCTGAAAGACGAGTGTCTGGTAACTTCAGGCTCTATATGTTCTGTACTCATTTGGACATAATTTTGTTCATCGTCCGATATGACTTAACGTTGGAGGTTTTCCCTTATCCTAAAACACGAGTGTCTAGTAACTTTAAGCTCTGTGTTTCCTGTACTCATTTGGACATAATTTTATTCATCGTCCGATATGACTTAACGTTGGCGGTTTTCCCTTATTCTAAAACACGAGTGTCTAGTAACTTTAAGCTCTATGTGTCCTGTACTCATTTGAACATAATTTTATTAATCGTCCAATATGACAACGTTGGACGTTTTCTCTTATCCTAAAACACAAGTGTCTAGTAACTTTAACCTCTATGTGTCCGGTACTCATTTGGACATAATTTTATTCATCGTCCGATATGACTTAACTTTAGCGGTTTTCCTTTATACTGAAAGAGCAGTGTCTGGTAACTGTAAGTTCTATATGTCCTTTACTCATTTGGACATAATTTTATTCATCGTCCGATATGACTTAACTTTGGCGGTTTTCCCTTATACTGAAAGAGGAGTGTCTGGTAACCTTATCCTCTATGTGTCCGGTACTCATTTGGACATAATTTTATTCATTGTCCGATATGACTTAAATTTGTCGGTTTTCCTAATCCTGAAAGACGAGTGTCTGGTAACTTTAAGCTTAATGTGTCCTGTACTCATTTGGACATAATTTTATTCATCGTCCGATATGACTTAACGTTGGAGGTTTTCCCTTATACTCAAAGACGAGTGACTGGTAACTTTAAGCTCTATGTGTCCTGTACACATTTGGACATAATTTTATTCATTGTTCGATATGACTTAACGTTGGTGGTTTTGCTTATCCTGAAAGACGAGTGTCTAGTAACTTTAAGCTCTATGTGTCCTGTACTCATTTGGACATAATTTTATTCATCGTCCGATATGACAACGTTGGAGGTTTTCTCTTATCCTAAAACACAAGTGTCTAGTAACTTTAACCTCTATGTGTCCGGTACTCATTTGGACATAATTTTATTCATCGTCCGATATGACTTAACTTTAGCGCTTTTCCCTTATACTGAAAGAGGAGTGTCTGGTAACTTTAAGCTCTATGTTTCCTGTACTCAATTGGAGATAATATTATTCATCGTCCCATAGGACTTAACGTTGGAGGTTTTCCCTTATCCTGAAAGACGCGTGTCTGGTAACTTTAAGCTCTATATGTCCTTTACTCATCTGGACATAATTTTATTCATCGTACGATATGACTCAACGTTGGCGGTTTCCCTTATACTGATAGATGAGTGTCTGGTGACTTTAACCTCTAATGGTCCGGTACTCATTTGGACATAATTTTATTCATCGTCTGATATGACTTAAAGTTGGAGGTTATCCCTTATCCTGAAAGACGAGTGTCTGGTTACTTTAAGCTCTATGTGTCCTGTACTCATTTGAACGTAATTTTATTCATTGTCCGATATTACATAACGTTGGCGGTTTTCCCTTATCCTGAAAGACGAGTGTCTGGTAACTTCAAGCTCTATATGTTCTGTACTCATTTGGACATAATTTTGTTCATCGTCCGATATGACTTATCGTTGGAGGTTTTACCTTATCCTAAAACACGAGTGTCTAGTAACTTTAAGCTCTATGTGTCCTGTACTCATTTGGACATAATTTTATTCATCATCCGATATGACTTAACTTTGGCGATTTTCCCTTATACTGAAAGAGGAGTGTCTGGTAACTTTAAGCTCTATGTGTCCTGTACTCATTTGGACATAATTTTATTCATCGTCCCATAGGACTTAACGTTGGAGGTTTTGCCTAAACCTGAAAGACGAGTGTCTGGTAACTGTCAGTTCTATATGTCCTTTACTCATTTGGACATAATTTTATTCATCGTCCGATATGACTTAACTTTGGCGGCTTTCCCTTATACTGAAAGAGGAGTGTCTGGTAACCTTATCCTCTATGTGTCCGGTACTCATTTGGACATAATTTTATTCATTGTCCGATATGACTTAAAGTTGTCGGTTTTCCTTATCCTGAAAGACGAGTGACTGGTAACTTTAATCTCTATGTGTCCTGTATTCATTTGGACATAACTTCATTCATCGTCCGATATGACTTAACGTTGGAGTTTTTCCCTTATACTGAAAGACGAGTGTCTGATAACTTTAAGCTCTATGTGTCCTGTCCTCATTTGGACATAATTTTATTCATCGTCCGATATGACTTAACGTTGGATGTTTTCCTTATCCTGAAAGACGAGTGTCTGGTAACTTTAAGCTCTATGTGTCCTGTACTCATTTGGACATAATTTAATCATTGTCCGATATGACTTAACGTTGGCGGTTTTCCCTTATCCTGAAAGACGAGTGTCTGGTAACTTTAAGCTCTTTATGTCCTGTACTCATTTGAACATCTTTTCATTCATCGTCCGATATGACTTAACTTTGCCGGTTTACCCTTATCCTGAAAGATGAGTGTCTGGTAACTTCAAGCTCTATATATTCTGTACTCATTTGGACATAATTTTGTTCACCGTCCGATATGACTTATCCTTGGAGGTTTTCCCTTATCCTAAAACACGAGTGTCTAGTAACTTTAAGCTCTATGTGTCCTGTACTCATTTGGACATAATTTTATTCATCGTCCGATATGACTTAACGTTGGCGGTTTTCCCTTATGCTAAAACACGAATGTCTAGTAACTTTAAGCTCTATGTGTCCTGTACTCATTTGGACATAATTTTATTCATCGTCCGATATGACATCGTTGGAAGTTTTCTATTATCCTAAAACACGAGTGCTGTAACTTTAACCTCTATGTGTCCGGTACTCATTTGGACATAATTTTATTCATCATCCGATATGACTTAACTTTGGCGGTTCTCCCTTATACTGAAAGATGAGTGTCTGGTAACCTTAAGCTCTATTTGTCCTGTACTCATTTGGACATAATTTTATTCATTGTCCGATATGAATTAACGTTGGAGGTATTCTCTTATACTGAAAGACGAGTGACTGGTAACTTTGACCTCTATGTGTTCGGTACTCATTTGGACATAGTTTTATTCATCGTTCGATATGACTTAACGTTGGCGGTTTTCTTATCCTGAAAGACGAGTGTCTGGAAACTTTAAGCTCTATGTGTCCTGTACTCATTTTGACATAATTTTATTCATCGTTCAATATGACTTAAACTTGGTGGTTTTTCCTTATCCTGAAAGACGAGTGACTGATAACTTTAAGCTCTATGTGTCCTGTACTCATTTTGACATAATTTTATTCATCGTCCGATATGACTTAACGTTGCTGGTTTTCCTTTATCCTGAAAGACGAGTGTCTGGTAACTTTAAGCTCTATGGGTCCTGTACTCATTTGGACATCATTTTATTCATCGTCCGATATGACTTAACGTTGGCGGTTTTCCCTTATCCTGAAAGACGAGTGTCTGGTAACTTTAAGCTCTTTATGTCCTTTACTCATTTGAACATCTTTTCATTCATCGTCCGATATGACTTAACTTTGCCTGTTTTCCCTTATCCTGAAAGATGAGTGTCTGGTAACTTTAAGCTCTATGTGTCCTGTACTCATTTGGACATAATTTTATTCATCGTCCGATATGACTTAACGTTGGAGGTTTTCTCTTATACTGAAAGACGAGTGTCTGGTAACCTTAAGCTCTATGTGTCCTGTACTCATTTGGACATAATTTTATTCATTGTCCGATATGATTTAACGTTGGAGGTATTCTCTTATACTGAAAGACGAGTGACTGGTAACTTTAAGCTCTATGTGTCCTGTACTCATTTGTACATAATTTTATTCATCGTCCGATATGACTTAACGTTGGAGGTATTCTCTTATACTGAAAGACGAGTGACTGGTATCTTTAAGCTCTATGTGTCCTGTACTCATTTGGAAGGAATTTTATTCATCGTCCGATATGACTCAACGTTGACGGTTTTCCCTTATACTGAAAGAGGAGTGTCTGGTAACTTTAAGCTCTATGTTTCCTGTACTCAATTGGAGATAATTTTATTCATCGTCCCATAGGACTTAACGTTGGAGGTTTTCCCTTATCCTGAAAGACGCGTGTCTGGTAACTTTAAGCTCTATATGTCCTTTACTCATTTGGACATAATTTTATTCATCGTACGATATGACTCAACGTTGGCGGTTTTCCTTATACTGATAGATGAGTGTCTGGTGACTTTAACCTCTAATGGTCCGGTACTCATTTGGACATAATTTTATTCATCGTCTGATATGACTTAACGTTGGAGGTTTTCCCTTATCCTGAAAGACGAGTGTCTGGTTACTTTAAGCTCTATGTGTCCTGTACTCATTTGAACGTAATTTTATTCATTGTCCGATATTACATAACGTTGGCGGTTTTCCCTTATCCTGAAAGACGAGTGTCTGGTAACTTCAAGCTCTATATGTTCTGTACTCATTTGGACATAATTTTGTTCATCGTCCGATATGACTTATCGTTGGAGGTTTTCCCTTATCCTAAAACACGAGTGTCTAGTAAGTTTAAGCTCTATGTGTCCTGTACTCATTTGGACATAATTTTATTCATCGTCCGATATGACTTAACGTTGGCGGTTTTCCCTTTTCCTGAAAGATGAGTGTCTGGTAACTTTAAGGTCTATGTGTCCTTTACTCATTTGGACAGAATTTTATTCATTGTCCGATATGAATTAACGTTGGAGGTTTCCCTTCTCCTGAAAGACGAGTGTCTGGTAACTTTAAGCTCTATGTGTCCTGCACTCATTTGGACATATTTTTATTCATTGTCCGATATGATTTAACGCTGGAGGTTTTCTCTTATACTGAAAGACGAGTGACTGGTAATTTTAAGCTCTATGTGTCCTGTACTCATTTTGACATAATTTTATTCATCGTCCGATATGACTTAACCTTGTCTGTTTTCTCTTATCCTGAAAGACCAGTGACTGGTAACTTTAAGCTCTATGTGCCCTGTACTCTTTTGGACATCATTTTATTCACTGTCCGTTATGATTTAACGTTGGCGGTTTTCTCTTATACTGAAAGACCAGTGTCTGGTAACTTCAAGCTCTATGTGCCCTGTACTCATTTGGCCATCATTTTATTCATCGTCCGATATGACTTAACCTTGGCTGTTTTCTCTTATCCTGAAAGACCAGTGTCGTGTAACTTTAAGCTCTATGTGCCCTGTACTCATTTGGACATCTTTTTATTCACTGTCCGATATGATTTAACGTTGGCGGCTTTCTCTTATACTGAAAGACCAGTGTCTGGTAACTTTAAGCTCTATGTGTCCTGTACTCATTTGGACATAATTTTGTTCATGGTCCGATATGATTTAACGTTGGCGGTTTTCCCTTATCCTGAAAGACGAGTGTCTGGTAACTTCAAGCTCTATATGTTCTGTACTCATTTGGAACTAATTTTGTTCATCGTCCGATATGACTTAACGTTGGAGGTTTTCCCTTATCCTAAAACACGAGTGTCTAGTAACTTTAAGCTCTGTGTGTCCTGTACTCATTTGGACATAATTTTATTCATCGTCCGATATGACTTAACGTTGGCGGTTTTCCATTATTCTAAAACACGATTGTCTAGTAACTTTAAGCTCTATGTGTCCTGTACTCATTTGGACATAATTTTATTAATCGTCCGATATGACAACGTTGGAGGTTTTCTCTTATCCTAAAACACAAGTGTCTAGTAACTTTATCCTCTATGTGTCCGGTACTCATTTGGACATTATTTTATTCGTCGTCCGATATGACTTAACTTTAGCGGTTTTCCCTTATACTGAAAGAGCAGTGTCTGGTAACTGTAAGTTCTATATGTCCTTTGCTCATTTGGACATAATTTTATTCATCGTCCGATATGACTTAACGTTGGAGGTTTTCCCTTATCCTGAAAGACGAGTGTCTGGTAACTTTAAGCTCTATGTGTGCTGTACTCATTTGGGCATAATTTTATTCATTGTCCGATATGACTTAACGTTGGCGGTTTTCCCTTATCCTGAAAGACGAGTGTCTGGTAACTTTAAGCTCTTTATGTCCTGTACTCATTTGAACATCTTTTCATTCATCGTCCGATATGACTTAACTTTGCCGGTTTACCCTTATCCTGAAAGATGAGTGTCTGGTAACTTCAAGCTCTATATATTCTGTACTCATTTGGACATAATTTTGTTCATCGTCCGATATGACTTATCGTTGGAGGTTTTCCCTTATCCTAAAACACGAGTGTCTGGAAACTTTAAGCTCTATGTGTCCTGTACTCATTTTGACATAATTTTATTCATCGTTCAATATGACTTAAACTTGGTGGTTTTTCCCTATCCTGAAAGACGAGTGACTGATAACTTTAAGCTCTATGTGTCCTGTACTCATTTTGACATAATTTTATTCATCGTCCGATATGACTTAACGTTGCCGGTTTTCCTTTATCCTGAAAGACGAGTGTCTGGTAACTTTAAGCTCTATGGGTCCTGTACTCATTTGGACATCATTTTATTCATCGTCCGATATGACTTAACGTTGGCGGTTTTCCCTTATCCTGAAAGACGAGTGTCTGGTAACTTTAAGCTCTTTATGTCCTTTACTCATTTGAACATCTTTTCATTCATCGTCCGATATGACTTAACGTTGCCGGTTTTCCCTTATCCTGAAAGATGAGTGTCTGGTAACTTTAAGCTCTATGTGTCCTGTACTCATTTGGACATAATTTTATTCATCGTCCGATATGACTTAACGTTGGCGGTTTTCCCTTATCCTGAAAGACGAGTGTCTGGTAACTTTAAGCTCTTTATGTCCTTTACTCATTTGAACATCTTTTCATTCATCGTCTGATATGACTTGACGTTGCCGGTTTTCCCTTATCCTGAAAGATGAGTGTCTGGTAACTTTAAGCTCTATGTGTCCTGTACTCATTTGGACATAATTTTATTCATCGTCCGATATGACTTAACGTTGGAGGTATTCTCTTATACTGAAAGACGAGTGACTGGTATCTTTAAGCTCTATGTGTCCTGTACTCATTTGGAAAGAATTTTATTCATCGTCCGATATGACTCAACGTTGACGGTTTTCCCTTATACTGAAAGAGGAGTGTCTGGTAACTTTAAGCTCTATGTTTCCTGTACTCAATTGGAGATAATTTTATTCATCGTCCCATAGGACTTAACGTTGGAGGTTTTCCCTTATCCTGAAAGACGCGTGTCTGTTAACTTTAAGCTCTATATGTCCTTTACTCATTTGGACATAATTTTATTCATCGTACTATATGACTCAACGTTGGCGGTTTTCCTTATACTGATAGATGAGTGTCTGGTGACTTTAACCTCTAATGGTCCGGTACTCATTTGGACATAATTTTATTCATCGTCTGATATGACTTAACGTTGGAGGTTTTCCCTTATCCTGAAAGACGAGTGTCTGGTTACTTTAAGCTCTATGTGTCCTGTACTCATTTGAACGTAATTTTATTCATTGTCCGATATTACATAACGTTGGCGGTTTTCCCTTATCCTGAAAGACGAGTGTCTGGTAACTTCAAGCTCTATATGTTCTGTACTCATTTGGACATAATTTTGTTCATCGTCCGATATGACTTATCGTTGGAGGTTTTCCCTTATCCTAAAACACGAGTGTCTAGTAAGTTTAAGCTCTATGGGTCCTGTACTCATTTGGACATAATTTTATTCATCGTCCGATATGACTTAACGTTGGCGGTTTTCCCTTTTCCTGAAAGATGAGTGTCTGGTAACTTTAAGGTCTATGTGTCCTTTACTCATTTGGACAGAATTTTATTCATTGTCCGATATGAATTAACGTTGGAGGTTTCCCTTCTCCTGAAAGACGAGTGTCTGGTAACTTTAAGCTCTATGTGTCCTGCACTCATTTGGACATATTTTTATTCATTGTCCGATATGATTTAACGCTGGAGGTTTTCTCTTATACTGAATAACGAGTGACTGGTAACTTTAAGCTCTATGTGTCCTGTACTCATTTTGACATAATTTTATTCATCGTCCGATATGACTTAACCTTGTCTGTTTTCTCTTATCCTTTAAGACCAGTGTCTGGTAACTTTAAGCTCTATGTGCCCTGTACTCTTTTGGACATCATTTTATTCACTGTCCGTTATGATTTAACGTTGGCGGTTTTCTCTTATACTGAAAGACCAGTGTCTGGTAACTTCAAGCTCTATGTGCCCTGTACTCATTTGGCCATCATTTTATTCATCGTCCGATATGACTTAACCTTGGCTGTTTTCTCTTATCCTGAAAGACCAGTGTCGTGTAACTTTAAGCTCTATGTGCCCTGTACTCATTTGGACATCTTTTTATTCACTGTCCGATATGATTTAACGTTGGCGGCTTTCTCTTATACTGAAAGACCAGTGTCTGGTAACTTTAAGCTCTATGTGTCCTGTACTCATTTGGACATAATTTTGTTCATGGTCCGATATGATTTAACGTTGGCGGTTTTCCCTTATCCTGAAAGACGAGTGTCTGGTAACTTCAAGCTCTATATGTTCTGTACTCATTTGGAAATAATTTTGTTCATCGTCCGATATGACTTAACGTTGGAGGTTTTCCCTGATCCTAAAACACGAGTGTCTAGTAACTTTAAGCTCTGTGTGTCCTGTACACATTTGGACATAATTTTATTCATCGTCCGATATGACTTAACGTTGGCGGTTTTCCCTTATTCTAAAACACGATTGTCTAGTAACTTTAAGCTCTATGTGTCCTGTACTCATTTGGACATAATTTTATTAATCGTCCGATATGACAACGTTGGAGGTTTTCTCTTATCCTAAAACACAAGTGTCTAGTAACTTTATCCTCTATGTGTCCGGTACTCATTTGGACATTATTTTATTCATCGTCCGATATGACTTAACTTTAGCGGTTTTCCCTTATACTGCAAGAGCAGTGTCTGGTAACTGTAAGTTCTATATGTCCTTTACTCATTTGGACATAATTTTATTCATCGTCCGATATGACTTAACGTTGGAGGTTTTCCCTTATCCTGAAAGACGAGTGTCTGGTAACTTTAAGCTCTATGTGTGCTGTACTCATTTGGGCATAATTTTATTCATTGTCCGATATGACTTAATGTTGGCGGTTTTCCCTTATCCTGAAAGACGAGTGTCTGGTAACTTTAAGCTCTTTATGTCCTGTACTCATTTGAACATCTTTTCATTCATCGTCCGATATGACTTAACTTTGCCGGTTTACCCTTATCCTGAAAGATGAGTGTCTGGTAACTTCAAGCTCTATATATTCTGTACTCATTTGGACATAATTTTGTTCATCGTCCGATATGACTTATCGTTGGAGGTTTTCCCTTATCCTAAAACACGAGTGTCTAGTAACTTTAAGCTCTATGTGTCCTGTACTCATTTGGACATAATTTTATTCATCGTCCGATATGACAACGTTGGAGGTTTTCTATTATCCTAAAACACGAGTGCTGTAACTTTAACCTCTATGTGTCCGGTACTCATTTGGACATAATTTTATTCATCATCCGATATGACTTATCTTTGGCGGTTCTCCCTTATACTGAAAGAGGAGTGTCTGGTAACTTTAAGCTCTATGTGTCCTGTACTCATTTGAACATCTTTTCATTCATCGTCCGATATGACTTAACGTTGCCGGTTTTCCCTTATCCTGAAAGATGAGTGTCTGGTAACTTTAAGCTCTATGTGTCCTGTACTCATTTGGACATAATTTTATTCATCGTCCGATATGACTTAACGTTAGAGGTATTCTCTTATACTGAAAGACGAGTGACTGGTAACTTTGACCTCTATGTGTCCGGTACTCATTTGGACATAGTTTTATTCATCGTTCGATATGACTTAAACTTGGCGGTTTTCTTATCCTGAAAGACGAGTGTCTGGAAACTTTAAGCTCTATGTGTCCTGTACTCATTTTGACATAATTTTATTCATCGTTCAATATGACTTAAACTTGGTGGTTTTTCCTTATCCTGAAAGACGAGTGACTGATAACTTTAAGCTCTATGTGTCCTGTACTCATTTTGACATAATTTTATTCATCGTCCGATATGACTTAACGTTGCCGGTTTTCCTTTATCCTGAAAGACGAGTGTCTGGTAACTTTAAGCTCTATGGGTCCTGTACTCATTTGGACATCATTTTATTCATCGTCCGATATGACTTAACGTTGGCGGTTTTCCCTTATCCTGAAAGACGAGTGTCTGGTAACTTTAAGCTCTTTATGTCCTTTACTCATTTGAACATCTTTTCATTCATCGTCCGATATGACTTAACGTTGCCGGTTTTCCCTTATCCTGAAAGATGAGTGTCTGGTAACTTTAAGCTCTATGTGTCCTGTACTCATTTGGACATAATTTTATTCATCGTCCGATATGATTTAACGTTGGAGGTATTCTCTTATACTGAAAGACGAGTGACTGGTAACTTTAAGCTCTATGTGTCCAGTACTCATTTGGAAAGAATTTTATTCATCGTCCGATATGACTCAACGTTGACGGTTTTCCCTTATACTGAAAGAGGAGTGTCTGGTAACTTTAAGCTCTATGTTTCCTGTACTCAATTGGCGATAATTTTATTCATCGTCCCATAGGACTTAACGTTGGAGGTTTTCCCTTATCCTGAAAGACGCGTGTCTGGTAACTTTAAGCTCTATATGTCCTTTACTCATTTGGACATAATTTTATTCATCGTACGATATGACTTAACGTTGGCGGTTTTCCTTATACTGAGAGATGAGTGTCTGGTGACTTTAACCTCTAATGGTCCGGTACTCATTTGGACATAATTTTATTCATCGTCTGATATGACTTAACGTTGGAGGTTTTCCCTTATCCTGAAAGACGAGTGTCTGGTTACTTTAAGCTCTATGTGTCCTGTACTCATTTGAACGTAATTTTATTCATTGTCCGATATTACATAACGTTGGCGGATTTCCCTTATCCTGAAAGACGAGTGTCTGGTAACTTCAAGCTCTATATGTTCTGTACTCATTTGGACATAATTTTGTTCATCGTCCGATATGACTTATCGTTGGAGGTTTTCCCTTATCCTAAAACAGGAGTGTCTAGTAACTTTAAGCTCTATGTGTCCTGTACTCATTTGGACATAATATTATTCATCGTCCGATATGACTTAACGTTGGCGGTTTTCCCTTTTCCTGAAAGATGAGTGTCTGGTAACTTTAAGCTCTATGTGTCCTGTACTCATTTGGACAGAATTTTATTCATTGTCCGATATGAATTAACGTTGGAGGTTTCCCTTCTCCTGAAAGACGAGTGTCTGGTAACTTTAAGCTCTATGTGTCCTGCACTCATTTGGACATATTTTTATTCATTGTCCGATATGATTTAACGCTGGAGGTTTTCTCTTATACTGAAAGACGAGTGACTGGTAACTTTAAGCTCTATGTGTCCTGTACTCATTTTGACATAATTTTATTCATCTTCCGATACGACTTAACCTTGTCTGTTTTCTCTTATCCTGAAAGACCAGTGTCTGGTAACTTTAGGCTCTATGTGCCCTGTACTCATTTGGACATCATTTTATTCACTGTCCGTTATGATTTAACGTTGGCGGTTTTCTCTTATACTGAAAGACCAGTGTCTGGTAACTTCAAGCTCTATATGTTCTGTACTCATTTGGACATAATTTTGTTCATCGTCCGATATGACTTATCGTTGGAGGTTTTCCCTTATCCTAAAACACGAGTGTCTAGTAACTTTAAGCTCTATGTGTCCTGTACTCATTTGGACATAATATTATTCATCGTCCGATATGACTTAACGTTGGCGGTTTTCCCTTTTCCTGAAAGATGAGTGTCTGGTAACTTTAAGCTTAATGTGTCCTGTACTCATTTGGACATAATTTTATTCATCGTCCGATATGACTTAACGTTGGAGGTTTTCCCTTATACTGAAAGACGAGTGACTGGTAACTTTAAGCTCTATGTGTCCTGTACTCATTTGGACATAATTTTATTCATTGTTCGATATGACTTAACGTTGGTGGTTTTGCTTATCCTGAAAGACGAGTGTCTAGTAACTTTAAGCTCTATGTGTCCTGTACTCATTTGGACATAATTTTATTCATCGTCCGATATGACAACGTTGGAGGTTTTCTCTTATCCTAAAACACAAGTGTCTAGTAACTTTAACCTCTATGTGTCCGGTACTCATTTGGACATAATTTTATTCATCGTCCGATATGACTTAACTTTAGCGGTTTTCCCTTATACTGAAAGAGGAGTGTCTGGTAACTTTAAGCTCTATGTTTCCTGTACTCAATTGGAGATAATTTTATTCATCGTCCCATAGGACTTAACGTTGGAGGTTTTCCCTTATCCTGAAAGACACGTGTCTGGTAACTTTAAGCTCTATATGTCCTTTACTCATTTGGACATAATTTTATTCATCGTACGATATGACTCAACGTTGGCGGTTTCCCTTATACTGATAGATGAGTGTCTGGTGACTTTAACCTCTAATGGTCCGGTACTCATTTGGACATAATTTTATTCATCGTCTGATATGACTTAACGTTGGAGGTTTTCCCTTATCCTGAAAGACGAGTGTCTGGTTACTTTAAGCTCTATGTGTCCTGTACTCATTTGCACGTAATTTTATTCATTGTCCGATATTACATAACGTTGGCGGTTTTCCCTTATCCTGAAAGACGAGTGTCTGGTAACTTCAAGCTCTATATGTTCTGTACTCATTTGGACATAATTTTGTTCATCGTCCGATATGACTTATCGTTGGAGGTTATCCCTTATCCTAAAACACGAGTGTCTAGTACCTTTAAGCTCTATGTGTCCTGTACTCATTTGGACATAATTTTATTCATCGTCCGATATGACTTAACGTTGGCGGTTTTCCCTTATTCTAAAACACGAATGTCTAGTAACTTTAAGCTCTATGTGTCCTGTACTCATTTGGACATAATTTTATTAATCGTCCGATATGACAACGTTGGAGGTTTTCTCTTATCCTAAAACACAAGTGTCTAGTAACTTTATCCTCTATGTGTCCGGTACTCATTTGGACATTATTTTATTCATCGTCCGATATGACTTAACTTTAGCGGTTTTCCCTTATACTGCAAGAGCAGTGTCTGGTAACTGTAAGTTCTATATGTCCTTTACTCATTTGGACATAATTTTATTCATCGTCCGATATGACTTAACGTTGGAGGTTTTCCCTTATCCTGAAAGACGAGTGTCTGGTAACTTTAAGCTCTATGTGTGCTGTACTCATTTGGGCATAATTTTATTCATTGTCCGATATGACTTATTGTTGGCGGTTTTCCCTTATCCTGAAAGACGAGTGTCTGGTAACTTTAAGCTCTTTATGTCCTGTACTCATTTGAACATCTTTTCATTCATCGACCGATATGACTTAACTTTGCCGGTTTACCCTTATCCTGAAAGATGAGTGTCTGGTAACTTCAAGCTCTATATATTCTGTACTCATTTGGACATAATTTTGTTCATCGTCCGATATGACTTATCGTTGCAGGTTTTCCCTTATCCTAAAACACGAGTGTCTAGTAACTTTAAGCTCTATGTGTCCTGTACTCATTTGGACATAATTTTATTCATCGTCCGATATGACTTAACGTTGGCGGTTTTCCCTTATGCTAAAACACGAGTGTCTAGTAACTTTAAGCTCTATGTGTCCTGTACTCATTTGGACATAATTTTATTCATCGTCCGATATGACAACGTTGGAGGTTTTCTATTATCCTAAAACACGAGTGCTGTAACTTTAACCTCTATGTGTCCGGTACTCATTTGGACATAATTTTATTCATCATCCGATATGACTTAACTTTGGCGGTTCTCGCTTATACTGAAAGAGGAGTGTCTGGTAACTTTAAGCTCTATGTGTCCTGTACTCATTTGAACATCTTTTCATTCATCGTCCGATATGACTTAACGTTGCCGGTTTTCCCTTATCCTGAAAGATGAGTGTCTGGTAACTTTAAGCTCTATGTGTCCTGTACTCATTTGGACATAATTTTATTCATCGTCCGATATGACTTAACGTTAGAGGTATTCTCTTATACTGAAAGACGAGTGACTGGTAACTTTGACCTCTATGTGTCCGGTACTCATTTGGACATAGTTTTATTCATCGTTCGATATGACTTAAACTTGGCGGTTTTCTTATTCTGAAAGACGAGTGTCTGGAAACTTTAAGCTCTATGTGTCCTGTACTCATTTTGACATAATTTTATTCATCGTTCAATATGACTTAAACTTGGTGGTTTTTCCTTATCCTGAAAGACGAGTGACTGATAACTTTAAGCTCTATGTGTCCTGTACTCATTTTGACATAATTTTATTCATCGTCCGATATGACTTAACGTTGCCGGTTTTCCTTTATCCTGAAAGACGAGTGTCTGGTAACTTTAAGCTCTATGGGTCCTGTACTCATTTGGACATCATTTTATTCATCGTCCGATATGACTTAACGTTGGCGGTTTTCCCTTATCCTGAAAGACGAGTGTCTGGTAACTTTAAGCTCTTTATGTCCTTTACTCATTTGAACATCTTTTCATTCATCGTCCGATATGACTTAACGTTGCCGGTTTTCCCTTATCCTGAAAGATGAGTGTCTGGTAACTTTAAGCTCTATGTGTCCTGTACTCATTTGGACATAATTTTATTCATCGTCCGATATGACTTAACGTTGGAGGTTTTCTCTTATACTGAAAGACGAGTGTCTGGTAACCTTAAGCTCTATGTGTCCTGTACTCATTTGGACATAATTTTATTCATTGTCCGATATGATTTAACGTTGGAGGTATTCTCTTATACTGAAAGACGAGTGACTGGTAACTTTAAGCTCTATGTGTCCTGTACTCATTTGGAAAGAATTTTATTCATCGTCCGATATGACTCAACGTTGACGGTTTTCCCTTATACTGAAAGAGGAGTGTCTGGTAACTTTAAGCTCTATGTTTCCTGTACTCAATTGGCGATAATTTTATTCATCGTCCCATAGGACTTAACGTTGGAGGTTTTCCCTTATCCTGAAAGACGCGTGTCTGGTAACTTTAAGCTCTATATGTCCTTTACTCATTTGGACATAATTTTATTCATCGTACGATATGACTTAACGTTGGCGGTTTTCCTTATACTGAGAGATGAGTGATGGTGACTTTAACCTCTAATGGTCCGGTACTCATTTGGACATAATTTTATTCATCGTCTGATATGACTTAACGTTGGAGGTTTTCCCTTATCCTGAAAGACGAGTGTCTGGTTACTTTAAGCTCTATGTGTCCTGTACTCATTTGAACGTAATTTTATTCATTGTCGGATATTACATAACGTTGGCGGTTTTCCCTTATCCTGAAAGACGAGTGTCTGGTAACTTCAAGCTCTATATGTTCTGTACTCATTTGGACATAATTTTGTTCATCGTCCGATATGACTTATCGTTGGAGGTTTTCCCTTATCCTAAAACACGAGTGTCTAGTAACTTTAAGCTCTATGTGTCCTGTACTCATTTGGACATAATATTATTCATCGTCCGATATGACTTAACGTTGGCGGTTTTCCCTTTTCCTGAAAGATGAGTGTCTGGTAACCTTAAGCTCTATGTGTCCTGTACTCATTTGGACAGAATTTTATTCATTGTCCGATATGAATTAACGTTGGAGGATTCCCTTCTCCTGAAAGACGAGTGTCTGGTAACTTTAAGCTCTATGTGTCCTGCACTCATTTGGACATATTTTTATTCATTGTCCGATATGATTTAACGCTGGAGGTTTTCTCTTATACTGAAAGACGAGTGACTGGTAACTTTAAGCTCTATGTGTCCTGTACTCATTTGGACATAATTTTATTCATTGTTCGATATGACTTAACGTTGGTGGTTTTGCTTATCCTGAAAGACGAGTGTCTAGTAACTTTAAGCTCTATGTGTCCTGTACTCATTTGGACATAATTTTATTCATCGTCCGATATGACAACGTTGGAGGTTTTCTCTTATCCTAAAACACAAGTGTCTAGTAACTTTAACCTCTATGTGTCCGGTACTCATTTGGACATAATTTTATTCATCGTCCGATATGACTTAACTTTAGCGGTTTTCCCTTATACTGAAAGAGGAGTGTCTGGTAACTTTAAGCTCTATGTTTCCTGTACTCAATTGGAGATAATTTTATTCATCGTCCCATAGGACTTAACGTTGGAGGTTTTCCCTTATCCTGAAAGACACGTGTCTGGTAACTTTAAGCTCTATATGTCCTTTACTCATTTGGACATAATTTTATTCATCGTACGATATGACTCAACGTTGGCGGTTTCCCTTATACTGATAGATGAGTGTCTGGTGACTTTAACCTCTAATGGTCCGGTACTCATTTGGACATAATTTTATTCATAGTCTGATATGACTTAACGTTGGAGGTTTTCCCTTATCCTGAAAGACGAGTGTCTGGTTACTTTAAGCTCTATGTGTCCTGTACTCATTTGCACGTAATTTTATTCATTGTCCGATATTACATAACGTTGGCGGTTTTCCCTTATCCTGAAAGACGAGTGTCTGGTAACTTCAAGCTCTATATGTTCTGTACTCATTTGGACATAATTTTGTTCATCGTCCGATATGACTTATCGTTGGAGGCTTTCCCTTATCCTAAAACACGAGTGTCTAGTACCTTTAAGCTCTATGTGTCCTGTACTCATTTGGACATAATTTTATTCATCGTCCGATATGACTTAACGTTGGCGGTTTTCCCTTATTCTAAAACACGAGTGTCTAGTAACTTTAAGCTCTATGTGTCCTGTACTCATTTGGACATAATTTTATTCATCGTCCGATTTGACAACGTTGGAGGTTTTCTCTTATCCTAAAACACGAGTGCTGTAACTTTAACCTCTATGTGTCCGGTACTCATTTGGACATAATTTTATTCATCATCCGATATGACTTAACTTTGGCGGTTTTCCCTTATACTGAAAGAGGAGTGTCTGGTAACTTTAAGCTCTATGTGTCCTGTACTCATTTGGACATAATTTTATTCATCGTCCCATAGGACTTAACGTTGGAGGTTTTGCCTAAACCTGAAAGACGAGTGTCTGGTAACTGTCAGTTCTATATGTCCTTTACTCATTTGGACATAATTTTATTCATCGTCCGATATGACTTAACTTTGGCGGTTTTCCCTTATACTGAAAGAGGAGTGTCTGGTAACCTTATCCTCTATGTGTCCGGTACTCATTTGGACATAATTTTATTCATTGTCCGATATGACTTAAAGTTGTCGGTTTTCCTAATCCTGAAAGACGAGTGTCTGGTAACTTTAAGCTTAATGTGACCTGTACTCATTTGGACATAATTTTATTCATCGTCCGATATGACTTAACGTTGGAGGTTTTCCCTTATACTCAAAGACGAGTGACTGGTAACTTTAAGCTCTATGTGTCCTGTACTCATTTGGACATAATTTTATTCATTGTCCGATATGACTTAACGTTGGTGGTTTTCCTTATCCTGAAAGACGAGTGACTGGTAACTTTAAGCTCTATGTGTCCTGTATTCATTTGGACATAATTTCATTCATCGTCCGATATGACTTAACGTTGGAGTTTTGCCCTTATACTGAAAGACGAGTGTCTGATAACTTTAAGCTCTATGTGTCCTGTCCTCATTTGGACATAATTTTATTCATCGTCCGATATGACTTAACGTTGGATGTTTTCCTTATCCTGAAAGACGAGTGTCTGGTAACTTTAAGCTCTATGTGTCCTGTACTCATTTGGACATAATTTAATCTTTGTCCGATATGACTTAACGTGGCGGTTTTCCCTTATACCTAAAGAGGAGTGTCTGGTAAATTTAAGCTCTATGTGTCCTGCACTCATTTGGATATAATTTTATTCATAGTGAAATATGACTTAACGTTGGAGGTTTTCCCTTATCCTGAAAGACGAGTGTCTGGTAACTTTAAGCTCTATGTGTGCTGTACTCATTTGGGCATAATTTTATTCATTGTCCGATATGACTTAACGTTGGCGGTTTTCCCTTATCCTGAAAGACGAGTGTCTGGTAACTTTAAGCTCTTTATGTCCTGTACTCATTTGAACATCTTTTCATTCATCGTCCGATATGACTTAACTTTGCCGGTTTACCCTTATCCTGAAAGATGAGTGTCTGGTAACTTCAAGCTCTATATATTCTGTACTCATTTGGACATAATTTTGTTCATCGTCCGATATGACTTATCCTTGGAGGTTTTCCCTTATCCTAAAACACGAGTGTCTAGTAACTTTAAGCTCTATGTGTCCTGTACTCATTTGGACATAATTTTATTCATCGTCCGATATGACTTAACGTTGGCGGTTTTCCCTTATGCTAAAACACGAGTGTCTAGTAACTTTAAGCTCTATGTGTCCTGTACTCATTTGGACATAATTTTATTCATCGTCCGATATGACATCGTTGGAGGTTTTCTATTATCCTAAAACACGAGTGCTGTAACTTTAACCTCTGTGTCTCCGGTACTCATTTGGACATAATTTTATTCATCATCCGATATGACTTAACTTTGGCGGTTCTCCCTTATACTGAAAGAGGAGTGTCTGGTAACTTTAAGCTCTATGTGTCCTGTACTCATTTGAACATCTTTTCATTCATCGTCCGATATGACTTAACGTTGCCGGTATTCCCTTATCCTGAAAGATGAGTGTCTGGTAACTTTAAGCTCTATGTGTCCTGTACTCATTTGGAGATAATTTTATTCATCGTCCGATATGACTTAACGTTAGAGGTTTTCTCTTATACTGAAAGATGAGTGTCTGGTAACCTTAAGCTCTATGTGTCCTGTACTCATTTGGACATAATTTTATTCATTGTCCGATATGAATTAACGTTGGAGGTATTCTCTTATACTGAAAGACGAGTGACTGGTAACTTTGACCTCTATGTGTCCGGTACTCATTTGGACATAGTTTTATTCATCGTTCGATATGACTTAACGTTGGCGGTTTTCTTATCCTGAAAGACGAGTGTCTGGAAACTTTAAGCTCTATGTGTCCTGTACTCATTTTGACATAATTTTATTCATCGTTCAATATGACTTAAACTTGGTGGTTTTTCCTTATGCTGAAAGACGAGTGACTGATAACTTTAAGCTCTATGTGTCCTGTACTCATTTTGACATAATTTTATTCATCGTCCGATATGACTTAACGTTGCCGGTTTTCCTTTATGCTGAAAGACGTGTGTCTGGTAACTTTAAGCTCTATGGGTCCTGTACTCATTTGGACATCATTCTATTCATCGTCCGATATGACTTAACGTTGGCGGTTTTCCCTTATCCTGATAGACGAGTGTCTGGTAACTTTAAGCTCTTTATGTCCTTTACTCATTTGAACATCTTTTCATTCATCGTCCGATATGACTTGACGTTGCCGGTTCTCCCTTATCCTGAAAGATGAGTGTCTGGTAACTTTAAGCTCTATGTGTCCTGTACTCATTTGGACATAATTTTATTCATCGTCCGAGATGACTTAACGTTGGAGGTATTCTCTTATACTGAAAGACGAGTGACTGGTATCTTTAAGCTCTATGTGTCCTGTACTCATTTGGAGATAATTTTATTCATCGTCCCATAGGACTTAACGTTGGAGGTTTTCCCTTATCCTGAAAGACGCGTGTCTGGTAACTTTAAGCTCTATATGTCCTTTACTCATTTGGACATAATTTTATTCATCGTACGATATGACTCAACGTTGGCGGTTTTCCTTATACTGATAGATGAGTGTCTGGTGACTTTAACCTCTAATGGTCCGGTACTCATTTGGACATAATTTTATTCATCGTCTGATATGACTTAACGTTGGAGGTTTTCCCTTATCCTGAAAGACGAGTGTCTGGTTACTTTAAGCTCTATGTGTCCTGTACTCATTTGAACGCAATTTTATTCATTGTCCGATATTACATAACGTTGGCGGTTTTCCCTTATCCTGAAAGACGAGTGTCTGGTAACTTCAAGCTCTATATGTTCTGTACTCATTTGGACATAATTTTGTTCATCGTCCGATATGACTTATCGTTGGAGGTTTTCCCTTATCCTAAAACACGAGTGTCTAGTAAGTTTAAGCTCTATGTGTCCTGTACTCATTTGGACATAATTTTATTCATCGTCCGATATGACTTAACGTTGGCGGTTTTCCCTTTTCCTGAAAGATGAGTGTCTGGTAACTTTAAGGTCTATGTGTCCTGTACTCATTTGGACAGAATTTTATTCATTGTCCGATATGAATTAACGTTGGAGGTTTCCCTTCTCCTGAAAGACGAGTGTCTGGTAACTTTAAGCTCTATGTGTCCTGCACTCATTTGGACATATTTTTATTCATTGTCCGATATGATTTAACGCTGGAGGTTTTCTCTTATACTGAAAGACGAGTGACTGGTAACTTTAAGCTCTATGTGTCCTGTACTCATTTTGACATAATTTTATTCATCGTCCGATATGACTTAACCTTGTCTGTTTTCTCTTATCCTGAAAGACCAGTGTCTGGTAACTTTAAGCTCTATGTGCCCTGTACTCTTTTGGACATCATTTTATTCACTGTCCGATATGATTTAACGTTGGCGGTTTTCTCTTATACTGAAAGACCAGTGTCTGGTAACTTTAAGCTCTATATGTTCTGTACTCATTTGGAAATAATTTTGTTCATCGTCCGATATGACTTAACGTTGGAGGTTTTCCCTTATCCTAAAACACGAGTGTCTAGTAACTTTAAGCTCTGTGTGTCCTGTACTCATTTGGACATAATTTTATTCATCGTCCGATATGACTTAACGTTGGCGGTTTTCCCTTATTCTAAAACACGATTGTCTAGTAACTTTAAGCTCTATGTGTCCTGTACTCATTTGGACATAATTTTATTAATCGTCCGATATGACAACGTTGGAGGTTTTCTCTTATCCTAAAACACAAGTGTCTAGTAACTTTATCCTCTATGTGTCCGGTACTCATTTGGACATTATTTTATTCATCGTCCGATATGACTTAACTTTAGCGGTTTTCCCTTATACTGAAAGAGCAGTGTCTGGTAACTGTAAGTTCTATATGTCCTTTACTCATTTGGACATAATTTTATTCATCGTCCGATATGACTTAACGTTGGAGGTTTTACCTTATCCTGAAAGACGAGTGTCTGGTAACTTTAAGCTCTATGTGTGCTGTACTCATTTGGGCATAATTTTATTCATTGTCCGATATGACTTAACGTTGGCGGTTTTCCCTTATCCTGAAAGACGAGTGTCTGGTAACTTTAAGCTCTTTATGTCCTGTACTCATTTGAACATCTTTTCATTCATCGTCCGATATGACTTAACTTTGCCGGTTTACCCTTATCCTGAAAGATGAGTGTCTGGTAACTTCAAGCTCTATATATTCTGTACTCATTTGGACATAATTTTGTTCATCGTCCGATATGACTTATCGTTGGAGGTTTTCCCTTATCCTAAAACACGAGTGTCTAGTAACTTTAAGCTCTATGTGTCCTGTACTCATTTGGACATAATTTTATTCATCGTCCGATATGACTTAACGTTGGCGGTTTTCCCTTATGCTAAAACACGAGTGTCTAGTAACTTTAAGCTCTATGTGTCCTGTACTCATTTGGACATAATTTTATTCATCGTCCGATATGACAACGTTGGAGGTTTTCTATTATCCTAAAACACGAGTGCTGTAACCTTAACCTCTATGTGTCCGGTACTCATTTGGACATAATTTTATTCATCATCCGATATGACTTAACTTTGGCGGTTCTCCCTTATACTGAAAGAGGAGTGTCTGGTAACTTTAAGCTCTATGTGTCCTGTACTCATTTGAACATCTTTCCATTCATCGTCCGATATGACTTAACGTTGCCGGTTTTCCCTTATCCTGAAAGATGAGTGTCTGGTAACTTTAAGCTCTATGTGTCCTGTACTAATTTGGACATAATTTTATTCATCGTCCGATATGACTTAACGTTAGAGGATTTCTCTTATACTGAAAGATGAGTGTCTGGTAACCTTAAGCTCTATGTGTCCTGTACTCATTTGGACATAATTTTATTCATTGTCCGATATGATTTAACGTTGGAGGTATTCTCTTATACTGAAAGACGAGTGACTGGAAACTTTGACCTCTATGTGTCCGGTACTCATTTGGACATAGTTTTATTCATCGTTCGATATGACATAAGGTTGGCGGTTTTCTTATCCTGAAAGACGAGTGTCTGGAAACTTTAAGCTCTATGTGTCCTGTACTCATTTTGACATAATTTTATTCATCGTTCAATATGACTTAAACTTGGTGGTTTTTCCTTATGCTGAAAGACGAGTGACTGATAACTTTAAGCTCTATGTGTCCTGTACTCATTTTGACATAATTTTATTCATCGTCCGATATGACTTAACGTTGCCGGTTTTCCTTTATCCTGAAAGACGAGTGTCTGGTAACTTTAAGCTCTATGGGTCCTGTACTCATTTGGACATCATTCTATTCTTCGTCCGATATGACTTAACGTTGGCGGTTTTCCCTTATCCTGATAGACGAGTGTCTGGTAACTTTAAGCTCTTTATGTCCTTTACTCATTTGAACATCTTTTCATTCATCGTCCGATATGACTTGACGTTGCCGGTTTTCCCTTATCCTGAAAGATGAGTGTCTGGTAACTTTAAGCTCTATGTGTCCTGTACTCATTTGGACATAATTTTATTCATCGTCCGATATGACTTAACGTTAGAGGTTTTCTCTTATACTGAAAGACGAGTGTCTGGTAACCTTAAGCTCTATGTGTCCTGTACTCATTTGGACATAATTTTATTCATTGTCCGATATGATTTAACGTTGGAGGTATTCTCTTATACTGAAAGACGAGTGACTGGTAACTTTAAGCTCTATGTGTCCTGTACTCATTTGGAAAGAATTTTATTCATCGTCCGATATGACTCAACGTTGACGGTTTTCCCTTATACTGAAAGAGGAGTGTCTGGTAACTTTAAGCTCTATGTTTCCTGTACTCAATTGGCGATAATTTTATTCATCGTCCCATAGGACTTAACGTTGGAGGTTTTCCCTTATCCTGAAAGACGCGTGTCTGGTAACTTTAAGCTCTATATGTCCTGTACTCATTTGAACGTAATTTTATTCATTGTCCGATATTACATAACGTTGGCGGTTTTCCCTTATCCTGAAAGACGAGTGTCTGGTAACTTCAAGCTCTATATGTTCTGTACTCATTTGGACATAATTTTGTTCATCGTCCGATATGACTTATCTTTGGAGGTTTTCCCTTATCCTAAAACACGAGTGTCTGGTAACTTTAAGCTCTATGTGACCTGTACTCATTTGGACAGAATTTTATTCATTGTCCGATATGAATTAACGTTGGAGGTTTCCCTTCTCCTGAAAGACGAGTGTCTGGTAACTTTAAGCTCTATGTGTCCTGCACTCATTTGGACATATTTTTATTCATTGTCCGATATGATTTAACGCTGGAGGTTTTCTCTTATACTGAAAGACGAGTGACTGGTAACTTTAAGCTCTATGTGGCCTGTACTCATTTTGACATAATTTTATTCATCGTCCGATATGACTTAACCTTGTCTGTTTTCTCTTATCCTGAAAGACCAGTGTCTGGTAACTTTAAGCTCTATGTGCCCTGTACTCATTTGGACATCATTTTATTCACTGTCCGATATGATTTAACGTTGGCGGTTTTCTCTTATACTGAAAGACCAGTGTCTGGTAACTTCAAGCTCTATGTGCCCTGTACTCATTTGGCCATCATTTTCTTCATCGTCCGATATGACATAACCTTGGCTGTTTTCTCTTATCCTGAAAGACCAGTGTCGTGTAACTTTAAGCTCTATGTGCCCTGTACTCATTTGGACATCTTTTTATTCAGTGTCCGATATGATTTAACGTTGGCGGTTTTCTCTTATACTGAAAGACCAGTGTCTGGTAACGTTAAGCTCTATGTGTCCTGTACTCATTTGGACATAATTTTGTTCATGGTCCGATATGATTTAACGTTGGCGTTTTTCCCTTATCCTGAAAGACGAGTGTCTGGTAACTTCAAGCTCTATATGTTCTGTACTCATTTGGACATAACTTTGTTCATCGTACGATATGACTTAACGTTGGAGGTTTTCCCTTATCCTAAAACACGAGTGTCTAGTAACTTTAAGCTCTGTGTCCTGTACTCATTTGGACATAATTTTATTCATCGTCCGATATGACTTAACGTTGGCGGTTTTCCCTTATTATATAACACGATTGTCTAGTAACTTTAAGCTCTATGTGTCCTGTACTCATTTGAACATAATTTTATTAATTTTCCGATATGACAACGTTGGAGGTTTTCTCTTATCCTAAAACACTAGTGTCTAGTAACTTTATCCTCTATGTGTCCGGTACTCATTTGGACATAATTTTATTCATTGTCCGATATGACTTAAAGTTGTCGGTTTTCCTAATCGTGAAAGACGAGTGTCTGGTAACTTTAAGCTTAATGTGACCTGTACTCATTTGGACATAATTTTATTCATCGTCCGATATGACTTAACGTTGGAGGTTTTCCCTTATACTCAAAGACGAGTGACTGGTAACTTTAAGCTCTATGTGTCCTGTACTCATTTGGACATAATTTTATTCATTGTCCGATATGACTTAACGTTGGTGGTTTTCCTTATCCTGAAAGACGAGTGACTGGTAACTTTAAGCTCTATGTGTCCTGTATTCATTTGGACATAATTTCATTCATCGTCCGATATGACTTAACGTTGGAGTTTTTCCCTTATACTGAAAGACGAGTGTCTGATAACTTTAAGCTCTATGTGTCCTGTCCTCATTTGGACATAATTTTATTCATTGTCCGATATGACTTAACGTTGGATGTTTTCCTTATCCTGAAAGACGAGTGTCTGGTAACTTTAAGCTCTATGTGTCCTGTACTCATTTGGACATAATTTAATCATTGTCCGATATGACTTAACGTTGGCGGTTTTCCCTTATACCTAAAGAGGAGTGTCTGGTAAATTTAAGCTCTATGTGTCCTGCACTCATTTGGATATAATTTTATTCATAGTCCGATATGACTTAACGTTGGAGGTTTTCCCTTATCCTGAAAGACGAGTGTCTGGTAACTTTAAGCTCTATGTGTGCTGTACTCATTTGGGCATAATTTTATTCATTGTCCGATATGACTTAACGTTGGCGGTTTTCCCTTATCCTGAAAGACGAGTGTCTGGTAACTTTAAGCTCTTTATGTCCTGTACTCATTTGAACATCTTTTCATTCATCGTCCGATATGACTTAACTTTGCCGGTTTACCCTTATCCTGAAAGATGAGTGTCTGGTAACTTCAAGCTCTATATATTCTGTACTCATTTGGACATAATTTTGTTCATCGTCCGATATGACTTATCCTTGGAGGTTTTCCCTTATCCTAAAACACGAGTGTCTAGTAACTTTAAGCTGTATGTGTCCTGTACTCATTTGGACATAATTTTATTCATCGTCCGATATGACTTAACGTTGGCGGTTTTCCCTTATGCTAAAACACGAGTGTCTAGTAACTTTAAGCTCTATGTGTCCTGTACTCATTTGGACATAATTTTATTCATCGTCCGATATGACATCGTTGGAGGTTTTCTATTATCCTAAAACACGAGTGCTGTAACTTTAACCTCTGTGTGTCCGGTACTCATTTGGACATAATTTTATTCATCATTCGATATGACTTAACTTTGGCGGTTCTCCCTTATACTGAAAGAGGAGTGTCTGGTAACTTTAAGCTCTATGTGTCCTGTACTCATTTGAACATCTTTTCATTCATCGTCCGATATGACTTAACGTTGCCGGTTTTCCCTTATCCTGAAAGATGAGTGTCTGGTAACTTTAAGCTCTATGTGTCCTGTACTCATTTGGACATAATTTTATTCATCGTCCGATATGACTTAACGTTAGAGGTTTTCTCTTATACTGAAAGATGAGTGTCTGGTAACCTTAAGCTCTATGTGTCCTGTACTCATTTGGACATAATTTTATTCATTGTCCGAAATGAATTAACGTTGGAGGTATTCTCTTATACTGAAAGACGAGTGACTGGTAACTTTGACCTCTATGTGTCCGGTACTCATTTGGACATAGTTTTATTCATCGTTCGATATGACTTAACGTTGGCGGTTTTCTTATCCTGAAAGACGAGTGTCTGGAAACTTTAAGCTCTATGTGTCCTGTACTCATTTTGACATAATTTTATTCATCGTTCAATATGACTTAAACTTGGTGGTTTTTCCTTATGCTGAAAGACGAGTGACTGATAACTTTAAGCTCTATGTGTCCTGTACTCATTTGGACATAATTTTATTCATCGTCCGATATGACTTAACGTTAGAGGTTTTCTCTTATACTGAAAGATGAGTGTCTGGTAACCTTAAGCTCTATGTGTCCTGTACTCATTTGGACATAATTTTATTCATTGTCCGAAATGAATTAACGTTGGAGGTATTCTCTTATACTGAAAGACGAGTGACTGGTAACTTTGACCTCTATGTGTCCGGTACTCATTTGGACATAATTTTATTCATCGTCCGATATGACTTAACGTTGCCGGTTTTCCTTTATCCTGAAAGACGAGTGTCTGGTAACTTTAAGCTCTATGGGTCCTGTACTCATTTGGACATCATTCTATTCTTCGTCCGATATGACTTAACGTTGGCGGTTTTCCCTTATCCTGATAGACGAGTGTCTGGTAACTTTAAGCTCTTTATGTCCTTTACTCATTTGAACATCTTTTCATTCATCGTCCGATATGACTTGACGTTGCCGGTTTTCCCTTATCCTGAAAGATGAGTGTCTGGTAACTTTAAGCTCTATGTGTCCTGTACTCATTTGGACATAATTTTATTCATCGTCCGATATGACTTAACGTTAGAGGTTTTCTCTTATACTGAAAGACGAGTGTCTGGTAACCTTAAGCTCTATGTGTCCTGTACTCATTTGGACATAATTTTATTCATTGTCCGAGATGATTTAACGTTGGAGGTATTCTCTTATACTGAAAGACGAGTGACTGGTAACTTTAAGCTCTATGTGTCCTGTACTCATTTGGAAAGAATTTTATTCATCGTCCGATATGACTCAACGTTGACGGTTTTCCCTTATACTGAAAGAGGAGTGTCTGGTAACTTTAAGCTCTATGTTTCCTGTACTCAATTGGCGATAATTTTATTCATCGTCCCATAGGACTTAACGTTGGAGGTTTTCCCTTATCCTGAAAGACGCGTGTCTGGTAACTTTAAGCTCTATATGTCCTGTACTCATTTGAACGTAATTTTATTCATTGTCCGATATTACATAACGTTGGCGGTTTTCCCTTATCCTGAAAGACGAGTGTCTGGTAACTTCAAGCTCTATATGTTCAGTACTCATTTGGACATAATTTTGTTCATCGTCCGATATGACTTATCTTTGGAGGTTTTCCCTTATCCTAAAACACGAGTGTCTGGTAACTTTAAGCTCTATGTGACCTGTACTCATTTGGACAGAATTTTATTCATTGTCCGATATGAATTAACGTTGGAGGTTTCCCTTCTCCTGAAAGACGAGTGTCTGGTAACTTTAAGCTCTATGTGTCCTGCACTCATTTGGACATATTTTTATTCATTGTCCGATATGATTTAACGCTGGAGGTTTTCTCTTATACTGAAAGACGAGTGACTGGTAACTTTAAGCTCTATGTGGCCTGTACTCATTTTGACATAATTTTATTCATCGTCCGATATGACTTAACCTTGTCTGTTTTCTCTTATCCTGAAAGACCAGTGTCTGGTAACTTTAAGCTCTATGTGCCCTGTACTCATTTGGACATCATTTTATTCACTGTCCGTTATGATTTAACGTTGGCGGTTTTCTCTTATACTGAAAGACCAGTGTCTGGTAACTTCAAGCTCTATGTGCCCTGTACTCATTTGGCCATCATTTTCTTCATCGTCCGATATGACATAACCTTGGCTGTTTTCTCTTATCCTGAAAGACCAGTGTCGTGTAACTTTAAGCTCTATGTGCCCTGTACTCATTTGGACATCTTTTTATTCAGTGTCCGATATGATTTAACGTTGGCGGTTTTCTCTTATACTGAAAGACCAGTGTCTGGTAACTTTAAGCTCTATGTGTCCTGTACTCATTTGGACATAATTTTGTTCATGGTCCGATATGATTTAACGTTGGCGTTTTTCCCTTATCCTGAAAGACGAGTGTCTGGTAACTTCAAGCTCTATATGTTCTGTACTCATTTGGACATAACTTTGTTCATCGTACGATATGACTTAACGTTGGAGGTTTTCCCTTATCCTAAAACACGAGTGTCTAGTAACTTTAAGCTCTGTGTCCTGTACTCATTTGGACATAATTTTATTCATCGTCCGATATGACTTAACGTTGGCGGTTTTCCCTTATTATATAACACGATTGTCTAGTAGCTTTAAGCTCTATGTGTCCTGTACTCATTTGAACATAATTTTATTAATTTTCCGATATGACAACGTTGGAGGTTTTCTCTTATCCTAAAACACTAGTGTCTAGTAACTTTATCCTCTATGTGTCCGGTACTCATTTGGACATAATTTTATTCATTGTCCGATATGACTTAAAGTTGTCGGTTTTCCTAATCGTGAAAGACGAGTGTCTGGTAACTTTAAGCTTAATGTGACCTGTACTCATTTGGACATAATTTTATTCATCGTCCGATATGACTTAACGTTGGAGGTTTTCCCTTATACTCAAAGACGAGTGACTGGTAACTTTAAGCTCTATGTGTCCTGTACTCATTTGGACATAATTTTATTCATTGTCCGATATGACTTAACGTTGGTGGTTTTCCTTTTCCTGAAAGACGAGTGACTGGTAACTTTAAGCTCTATGTGTCCTGTATTCATTTGGACATAATTTCATTCATCGTCCGATATGACTTAACGTTGGAGTTTTTCCCTTATACTGAAAGACGAGTGTCTGATAACTTTAAGCTCTATGTGTCCTGTCCTCATTTGGACATAATTTTATTCATCGTCCGATATGACTTAACGTTGGATGTTTTCCTTAACCTGAAAGACGAGTGTCTGGTAACTTTAAGCTCTATGTGTCCTGTACTCATTTGGACATAATTTAATCATTGTCCGATATGACTTAACGTTGGCGGTTTTCCCTTATACCTAAAGAGGAGTGTCTGGTAAATTTAAGCTCTATGTGTCCTGCACTCATTTGGATATAATTTTATTCATAGTCCGATATGACTTAACGTTGGAGGTTTTCCCTTATCCTGAAAGACGAGTGTCTGGTAACTTTAAGCTCTATGTGTGCTGTACTCATTTGGGCATAATTTTATTCATTGTCCGATATGACTTAACGTTGGCGGTTTTCCCTTATCCTGAAAGACGAGTGTCTGGTAACTTTAAGCTCTTTATGTCCTGTACTCATTTGAACATCTTTTCATTCATCGTCCGATATGACTTAACTTTGCCGGTTTACCCTTATCCTGAAAGATGAGTGTCTGGTAACTTCAAGCTCTATATATTCTGTACTCATTTGGACATAATTTTGTTCATCGTCCGATATGACTTATCCTTGGAGGTTTTCCCTTATCCTAAAACACGAGTGTCTAGTAACTTTAAGCTCTATGTGTCCTGTACTCATTTGGACATAATTTTATTCATCGTCCGATATGACTTAACGTTGGCGGTTTTCCCTTATGCTAAAACACGAGTGTCTAGTAACTTTAAGCTCTATGTGTCCTGTACTCATTTGGACATAATTTTATTCATCGTCCGATATGACATCGTTGGAGGTTTTCTATTATCCTAAAACACGAGTGCTGTAACTTTAACCTCTGTGTGTCCGGTACTCATTTGGACATAATTTTATTCATCATCCGATATGACTTAACTTTGGCGGTTCTCCCTTATACTGAAAGAGGAGTGTCTGGTAACTTTAAGCTCTATGTGTCCTGTACTCATTTGTATATCTTTTCATTTATCGTCCGATATGACTTAACGTTGCTGGTTTTCCCTTATCCTGAAAGATGAGTGTCTGGTAACTTTAAGCTCTATGTGTCCTGTACTCATTTGGACATAATTTTATTCATCGTCCGATATGACTTAACGTTAGAGGTTTTCTCTTATACTGAAAGATGAGTGTCTGGTAACCTTAAGCTCTATGTGTCCTGTACTCATTTGGACATAATTTTATTCATTGTCCGATATGAATTAACGTTGGAGGTATTCTCTTATACTGAAAGACGAGTGACTGGTAACTTTGACCTCTATGTGTCCGGTACTCATTTGGACATAGTTTTATTCATCGTTCGATATGACTTAACGTTGGCGGTTTTCTTATCCTGAAAGACGAGTGTCTTGAAACTTTAAGCTCTATGTGTCCTGTACTCATTTTGACATAATTTTATTCATCGTTCAATATGACTTAAACTTGGTGGTTTTTCCTTATGCTGAAAGACGAGTGACTGATAACTTTAAGCTCTATGTGTCCTGTACTCATTTTGACATAATTTTATTCATCGTCCGATATGACTTAACGTTGCCGGTTTTCCTTTATCCTGAAAGACGAGTGTCTGGTAACTTTAAGCTCTATGGGTCCTATACTCATTTGGACATCATTCTATTCATCGTCCGATATGACTTAACGTTGGCGGTTTTCCCTTATCCTGATAGACGAGTGTCTGGTAACTTTAAGCTCTTTATGTCCTTTACTCATTTGAACATCTTTTCATTCATCGTCCGATATGACTTGACGTTGCCGGTTTTCCCTTATCCTGAAAGATGAGTGTCTGGTAACTTTAAGCTCTATGTGTCCTGTACTCATTTGGACATAATTTAACCATTGTCCGATATGACTTAACGTTGGCGGTTTTCCCTTATACCTAAAGAGGAGTGTCTGGTAAATTTAAGCTCTATGTGTCCTGCACTCATTTAAATATAATTTTATTCATAGTCCGATATGACTTAACGTTGGAGGTTTTCCCTTATCCTGAAAGACGAGTGACTGGTATCTTTAAGCTCTATGTGTCCTGTACTCATTTGGAAAGAATTTTATTCATCGTCCGATATGACTCAACGTTGACGGTTTTCCCTTATACTGAAAGAGGAGTGTCTGGTAACTTTAAGCTCTATGTTTCCTGTACTCAATTGGAGATAATTTTATTCATCGTCCCATAGGACTTAACGTTGGAGGTTTTCCCTTATCCTGAAAGACGCGTGTCTGGTAACTTTAAGCTCTATATGTCCTTTACTCACTTGGACATAATTTTATTCGTCGTACGATATGACTCAACGTTGGCGGTTTTCCTTATACTGATAGATGAGTGTCTGGTGACTTTAACCTCTAATGGTCCGGTACTCATTTGGACATAATTTTATTCATCGTCTGATATGACTTAACGTTGGAGGTTTTCCCTTATCCTGAAAGACGAGTGTCTGGTTACTTTAAGCTCTATGTGTCCTGTACTCATTTGAACGCAATTTTATTCATTGTCCGATATTACATAACGTTGGCGGTTTTCCCTTATCCTGAAAGACGAGTGTCTGGTAACTTCAAGCTCTATATGTTCTGTACTAATTTGGACATAATTTTGTTCATCCTCCGATATGACTTATCGTTGGAGGTTTTCCCTTATCCTAAAACACGAGTGTCTAGTCAGTTTAAGCTCTATGTGTCCTGTACTCATTTGGACATAATTTTATTCATCGTCCGATATGACTTAACGTTGGCGGTTTTCCCTTTTCCTGAAAGATGAGTGTCTGGTAACTTTAAGGTCTATGTGTCCTGTACTCATTTGGACAGAATTTTATTCATTGTCCGATATGAATTAACGTTGGAGGTTTCCCTTCTCCTGAAAGACGAGTGTCTGGTAACTTTAAGCTCTATGTGTCCTGCACTCATTTGGACATATTTTTATTCATTGTCCGATATGATTTAACGCTGGAGGTTTTCTCTTATACTGAAAGACGAGTGACTGGTAACTTTAAGCTCTATGTGTCCTGTACTCATTTTGACATAATTTTATTCATCGTCCGATATGACTTAACCTTGTCTGTTTTCTCTTATCCTGAAAGACCAGTGTCTGGTAACTTTAAGCTCTATGTGCCCTGTACTCTTTTGGACATCATTTTATTCACTGTCCGATATGATTTAACGTTGGCGGTTTTCTCTTATACTGAAAGACCAGTGTCTGGTAACTTTAAGCTCTATATGTTCTGTACTCATTTGGAAATAATTTTGTTCATCGTCCGATATGACTTAACGTTGGAGGTTTTCCCTTATCCTAAAACACGAGTGTCTAGTAACTTTAAGCTCTGTGTGTCCTGTACTCATTTGGACATAATTTTATTCATCGTCCGATATGACTTAACGTTGGCGGTTTTCCCTTATTCTAAAACACGATTGTCTAGTAACTTTAAGCTCTATGTGTCCTGTACTCATTTGGACATAATTTTATTAATCGTCCGATATGACAACGTTGGAGGTTTTCTCTTATCCTAAAACACAAGTGTCTAGTAACTTTATCCTCTATGTGTCCGGTACTCATTTGGACATTATTTTATTCATCGTCCGATATGACTTAACTTTAGCGGTTTTCCCTTATACTGAAAGAGCAGTGTCTGGTAACTGTAAGTTCTATATGTCCTTTACTCATTTGGACATAATTTTATTCATCGTCCGATATGACTTAACGTTGGAGGTTTTCCCTTATCCTAAAACACGAGTGTCTAGTAACTTTAAGCTCTATGTGTCCTGTACTCATTTGGACATAATTTTATTCATCGTCCGATATGACTTAACGTTGGCGGTTTTCCCTTATGCTAAAACACGAGTGTCTAGTAACTTTAAGCTCTATGTGTCCTGTACTCATTTGGACATAATTTTATTCATCGTCCGATATGACAACGTTGGTGGTTTTCTATTATCCTAAAACACGAGTGCTGTAACTTTAACCTCTATGTGTCCGGTACTCATTTGGACATAATTTTATTCATCATCCGATATGACTTAACTTTGGCGGTTCTCCCTTATACTGAAAGAGGAGTGTCTGGTAACTTTAAGCTCTATGTGTCCTGTACTCATTTGAACATCTTTTCATTCATCGTCCGATATGACTTAACGTTGCCGGTTTTCCCTTATCCTGAAAGATGAGTGTCTGGTAACTTTAAGCTCTATGTGTCCTGTACTCATTTGGACATAATTTTATTCATCGTCCGATATGACTTAACGTTAGAGGTTTTCTCTTATACTGAAAGATGAGTGTCTGGTAACCTTAAGCTCTATGTGTCCTGTACTCATTTGGACATAATTTTATTCATTGTCCGATATGATTTAACGTTGGAGGTATTCTCTTATACTGAAATACGAGTGACTGGAAACTTTGACCTCTATGTGTCCGGTACTCATTTGGACATAGTTTTATTCATCGTTCGATATGACATAACGTTGGCGGTTTTCTTATCCTGAAAGACGAGTGTCTGGAAACTTTAAGCTCTATGTGTCCTGTACTCATTTTGACATAATTTTATTCATCGTTCAATATGACTTAAACTTGGTGGTTTTGCCTTATCCTGAAAGACGAGTGACTGATAACTTTAAGCTCTATGTGTCCTGTACTCATTTTGACATAATTTTATTCATCGTCCGATATGACTTAACGTTGCCGGTTTTCCTTTATCCTGAAAGACGAGTGTCTGGTAACTTTAAGCTCTATGTGTGCTGTACTCATTTGGGCATAATTTTATTCATTGTCGGATATGACTTAACGTTGGCGGTTTTCCCTTATCCTGAAAAGCGAGTGTCTGGTAACTTTAAGCTCTTTATGTCCTGTACTCATTTGAACATCTTTTCATTCATCGTCCGATATGACTTAACTTTGCCGGTTTACCCTTATCCTGAAAGATGAGTGTCTGGTAACTTCAAGCTCTATATATTCTGTACTCATTTGGACATAATTTTGTTCATCGTCCGATATGACTTATCGTTGGAGGTTTTCCCTTATCCTAAAACACGAGTGTCTAGTAACTTTAAGCTCTATGTGTCCTGTACTCATTTGGACATAATTTTATTCATCGTCCGATATGACTTAACGTTGGCGGTTTTCCCTTATGCTAAAACACGAGTGTCTAGTAACTTTAAGCTCTATGTGTCCTGTACTCATTTGGACATAATTTTATTCATCGTCCGATATGACAACGTTGGTGGTTTTCTATTATCCTAAAACACGAGTGCTGTAACTTTAACCTCTATGTGTCCGGTACTCATTTGGACATAATTTTATTCATCATCCGATATGACTTAACTTTGGCGGTTCTCCCTTATACTGAAAGAGGAGTGTCTGGTAACTTTAAGCTCTATGTGTCCTGTACTCATTTGAACATCTTTTCATTCATCGTCCGATATGACTTAACGTTGCCGGTTTTCCCTTATCCTGAAAGATGAGTGTCTGGTAACTTTAAGCTCTATGTGTCCTGTACTCATTTGGACATAATTTTATTCATCGTCCGATATGACTTAACGTTAGAGGTTTTCTCTTATACTGAAAGATGAGTGTCTGGTAACCTTAAGCTCTATGTGTCCTGTACTCATTTGGACATAATTTTATTCATTGTCCGATATGATTTAACGTTGGAGGTATTCTCTTATACTGAAATACGAGTGACTGGAAACTTTGACCTCTATGTGTCCGGTACTCATTTGGACATAGTTTTATTCATCGTTCGATATGACATAACGTTGGCGGTTTTCTTATCCTGAAAGACGAGTGTCTGGAAACTTTAAGCTCTATGTGTCCTGTACTCATTTTGACATAATTTTATTCATCGTTCAATATGACTTAAACTTGGTGGTTTTGCCTTATCCTGAAAGACGAGTGACTGATAACTTTAAGCTCTATGTGTCCTGTACTCATTTTGACATAATTTTATTCATCGTCCGATATGACTTAACGTTGCCGGTTTTCCTTTATCCTGAAAGACGAGTGTCTGGTAACTTTAAGCTCTATGGGTCCTGTACTCATTTGGACATCATTTTATTCATCGTCCGATATGACTTAACGTTGGCGGTTTTCCCTTATCCTGAAAGACGAGTGTCTGGTAACTTTAAGCTCTTTATGTCCTTTACTCATTTGAACATCTTTTCATTCATCGTCCGATATGACTTAACGTTGCCGGTTTTCCCTTATCCTGAAAGATGAGTGTCTGGTAACTTTAAGCTCTATGTGTCCTGTACTCATTTGGACATAATTTTATTCATCGTCCGATATGACTTAACGTTAGAGGTTTTCTCTTATACTGAAAGACGAGTGTCTGGTAACCTTAAGCTCTATGTGTCCTGTACTCATTTGGACATAATTTTATTCATTGTCCGATATGATTTAACGTTGGAGGTATTCTCTTATAATGAAAGACGAGTGACTGGTAACTTTAAGCTCTATGTGTCCTGTACTCATTTGGAAAGAATTTTATTCATCGTCCGATATGACTCAACGTTGACGGTTTTCCCTTATACTGAAAGAGGAGTGTCTGGTAACTTTAAGCTCTATGTTTCCTGTACTCAATTGGCGATAATTTTATTCATCGTCCCATAGGACTTAACGTTGGAGGTTTTCCCTTATCCTGAAAGACGCGTGTCTGGTAACTTTAAGCTCTATATGTCCTGTACTCATTTGAACGTAATTTTATTCATTGTCCGATATTACATAACGTTGGCGGTTTTCCCTTATCCTGAAAGACGAGTGTCTGGTAACTTCAAGCTCTATATGTTCTGTACTCATTTGGACATAATTTTGTTCATCGTCCGATATGACTTAACCTTGTCTGTTTTCTCTTATCCTGAAAGACCAGTGTCTGGTAACTTTAAGCTCTATGTGCCCTGTACTCATTTGGACATCATTTTATTCACTGTCCGTTATGATTTAACGTTGGCGGTTTTCTCTTATACTGAAAGACCAGTGTCTGGTAACTTCAAGCTCTATGTGCCCTGTACTCATTTGGCCATCATTTTATTCATTGTCCGATATGACATAACCTTGGCTGTTTTCTCTTATCCTGAAAGACCAGTGTCGTGTAACTTTAAGCTCTATGTGCCCTGTACTCATTTGGACATCTTTTTATTCAGTGTCCGATATGATTTAACGTTGGCGGTTTTCTCTTATACTGAAAGACCAGTGTCTGGTAACTTTAAGCTCTATGTGTCCTGTACTCATTTGGACATAATTTTGTTCATGGTCCGATATGATTTAACGTTGGCGTTTTTCCCTTATCCTGAAAGACGAGTGTCTGGTAACTTCAAGCTCTATATGTTCTGTACTCATTTGGACATAACTTTGTTCATCGTCCGATATGACTTAACGTTGGAGGTTTTCCCTTATCCTAAAACACGAGTGTCTAGTAACTTTAAGCTCTGTGTCCTGTACTCATTTGGACATAATTTTATTCATCGTCCGATATGACTTAACGTTGGCGGTTTTCCCTTATTATAAAACACGATTGTCTAGTAACTTTAAGCTCTATGTGTCCTGTACTCATTTGAACATAATTTTATTAATTTTCCGATATGACAACGTTGGAGGTTTTCTCTTATCCTAAAACACTAGTGTCTAGTAACTTTATCCTCTATGTGTCCGGTACTCATTTGGACATAATTTTATTCATCGTCCGATATGACTTAACTTTAGCGGTTTTCCCTTATACTGAAAGAGCAGTGTCTGGTAACTGTAAGTTCTATATGTCCTTTACTCATTTGGACATAATTTTATTCATCGTCCGATATGACTTAACTTTGGCGGTTTTCCCTTATACTGAAAGAGGAGTGTCTGGTAACCTTATCCTCTATGTGTCCGGTACTCATTTGGACATAATTTTATTCATTGTCCGATATGACTTAAAGTTGTCGGTTTTCCTAATCCTGAAAGACGAGTGTCTGGTAACTTTAAGCTTAATGTGTCCTGTACTCATTTGGACATAATTTTATACATCGTCCGATATGACTTAACGTTGGAGGTTTTCCCTTATACTCAAAGACGAGTGACTGGTAAATTTAAGCTCTATGTGTCCTGTACTCATTTGGACATAATTTTATTCATTGTTCGATATGACTTAACGTTGGTGGTTTTGCTTATCCTGAAAGACGAGTGTCTAGTAACTTTAAGCTCTATGTGTCCTGTACTCATTTGGACATAATTTTATTCATCGTCCGATATGACAACGTTGGAGGTTTTCTCTTATCCTAAAACACAAGTGTCTAGTAACTTTAACCTCTATGTGTCCGGTACTCATTTGGACATAATTTTATTCATCGTCCGATATGACTTAACTTTAGCGGTTTTCCCTTATACTGAAAGAGGAGTGTCTGGTAACTTTAAGCTCTATGTTTCCTGTACTCAATTGGAGATAATTTTATTCATCGTCCCATAGGACTTAACGTTGGAGGTTTTCCCTTATCCTGAAAGACGCGTGTCTGGTGACTTTAAGCTCTATATGTCCTTTACTCATTTGGACATAATTTTATTCATCGTACGATATGACTCAACGTTGGCGGTTTCCCTTATACTGTTAGATGAGTGTCTGGTGACTTTAACCTCTAATCGTCCGGTACTCATTTGGACATAATTTTATTCATGGTCCGATATGACTTAACGTTAAAGGTTTTCCCTTATCCTGAAAGACGAGTGTCTGGTTACTTTAAGCTCTATGTGTCCTGTACTCATTTGAACGTAATTTTATTCATTGTCCGATATTACATAACGTTGGCGGTTTTCCCTTATCCTGAAAGACGAGTGTCTGGTAACTTCAAGCTCTATATGTTCTGTACTCATTTGGACATAATTATGTTCATCGTCCGATATGACTTATCGTTGGAGGTTTTCCCTTATCCTAAAACACGAGTGTCTAGTAACTTTAAGCTCTATGTGTCCTGTACTCATTTGGACATAATTTTATTCATCGTCCGATATGACTTAACGTTGGCGGTTTTCCCTTATGCTAAAACACGAGTGTCTAGTAACTTTAAGCTCTATGTGTCCTGTACTCATTTGGACATAATTTTATTCATCGTCCGATTTGACAACGTTGGAGGTTTTCTCTTATCCTAAAACACGAGTGCTGTAACTTTAACCTCTATGTGTCCGATACTCATTTGGACATAATTTTATTCATCATCCGATATGACTTAACTTTGGCGGTTTTCCCTTATACTGAAAGAGGAGTGTCTGGTAACTTTAAGCTCTATGTGTCCTGTACTCATTTGGACATAATTTTATTCATCGTCCCATAGGACTTAACGTTGGAGGTTTTTCCTAATCCTGAAAGACGAGTGTCTGGTAACTGTCAGTTCTATATGTCCTTTACTCATTTGGACATAATTTTATTCATCGTCCGATATGACTTAACTTTGGTGGTTTTCCCTTATACTGAAAGAGGAGTGTCTGGTAACCTTATCCTCTATGTGTCCGGTACTCATTTGGACATAATTTTATTCATTGTCCGATATGACTTAAAGTTGTCGGTTTTCCTAATCCTGAAAGACGAGTGTCTGGTAACTTTAAGCTTAATGTGTCCTGTACTCATTTGGACATAATTTTACTCATCGTCCGATATGACTTAACGTTGGAGGTTTTCCCTTATACTCAAAGACGAGTGACTGGTAACTTTAAGCTCTATGTGTCCTGTACTCATTTGGACATAATTTTATTCATTGTCCGATATGACTTAACGTTGGTGGTTTTCCTTATCCTGAAAGACGAGTGACTGGTAACTTTAAGCTCTATGTGTCCTGTATTCATTTGGACATAATTTCATTCATCGTCCGATATGACTTAACGTTGGAGGTTTTCCCTTATACTGAAAGACGAGTGTCTGATAACTTTAAGCTCTATGTGTCCTGTACTCATTTGGACATAATTTTATTCATCGTCCGATATGACTTAACGTTGGATGTTTTCCTTATCCTGAAAGACGAGTGTCTGGTAACTTTAAGCTCTATGTGTCCTGTACTCATTTGGACATAATTTAATCACTGTCCGATATGACTTAACGTTGGATGTTTTCCCTTATACTGAAAGAGGAGTGTCTGGTAAATTTAAGCTCTATGTGCCCTGCACTCATTTGGACATAATTTTATTCATCGTCCGATATGACTTAACTTTGGCGGTTTTCCCTTATACTGAAAGAGGAGTGTCTGGTAACCTTATCCTCTATGTGTCCGGTACTCATTTGGACATAATTTTATTCATCGTCCGATATGACTTAACGTTGGAGGTTTTCCCTTATCCTGAAAGACGAGTGTCTGGTAACTTTAAGCTCTATGTGTGCTGTACTCATTTGGGCATAATTTTATTCATTGTCCGATATGACTTAACGTTGGCGGTTTTCCCTTATCCTGAAAGACGAGTGTCTGGTAACTTTAAGCTCTTTATGTCCTGTACTCATTTCAACATCTTTTCATTCATCGTCCGATGTGACTTAACTTTGCCGGTTTTCCCTTATCCTGAAAGATGAGTGGGTGGTAACTTCAAGCTCTATATATTCTGTACTCATTTGGACATAATTTTGTTCATCGTCCGATATGACTTATCGTTGGAGGTTTTCCCTTTTCCTAAAACACGAGTGTCTAGTAACTTTAAGCTTAATGTGTCCTGTACTCATTTGGACATAATTTTATTCATCGTCCGATATGACTTAACGGTGGCGGTTTTCCCTTATGCTAAAACACGAGTGTCTAGTAACTTTAAGCTCTATGTGTCATGTACTCATTTGGACATAATTTTATTCATCGTCCGATATGACAACGTTGGAGGTTTTCTATTATCCTAAAACACGAGTGCTGTAACTTTAACCTCTATGTGTCCGGTACTCATTTGGACATAATTTTATTCATCATCCGATATGACTTATCTTTGGCGGTTCTCCCTTATACTGAAAGAGGAGTGTCTGGTAACTTTAAGCTCTATGTGTCCTGTACTCATTGGAACATCTTTTCATTCATCGTCCGATATGACTTAACGTTGCCGGTTTTCCCTTATCCTGAAAGATGAGTGTCTGGTAACTTTAAGCTCTATGTGTCCTGTACTCATTTGGACATAATTTTATTCATCGTCCGATATGACTTAACGTTAGAGGTTTTCTCTTATACTGAAAGATGAGTGTCTGGTAACCTTAAGCTCTATGTGTCCTGTACTCATTTGGACATAATTTTATTCATTGTCCGATATGATTTAACGTTGGAGGTATTCTCTTATACTGAAAGACGAGTGACTGGTAACTTTGACCTCTATGTGTCCGGTACTCATTTGGACATAGTTTTATTCATCGTTCGATATGACTTAACGTTGGCGGTTTTCTTATCCTGAAAGACGAGTGTCTGGAAACTTTAAGCTCTATGTGTCCTGTACTCATTTTGACATAATTTTATTCATCGTTCAATATGACTTAAACTTGGTGGTTTTTCCTTATCCTGAAAGACGAGTGACTGATAACTTTAAGCTCTATGTGTCCTGTACTCATTTTGACATAATTTTATTCATCGTCCGATATGACTTAACGTTGCCGGTTTTCCTTTATCCTGAAAGACGAGTGTCTGGTAACTTTAAGCTCTATGGGTCCTTTACTCATTTGAACATCTTTTCATTCATCGTCCGATATGACTTAACGTTGCCGGTTTTCCCTTATCCTGAAAGATGAGTGTCTGGTAACTTTAAGCTCTATGTGTCCTGTACTCATTTGGACATAATTTTATTCATCGTCCGATATGACTTAACTTTGGAGGTTTTCTCTTATACTGAAAGACGAGTGTCTGGTAACCTTAAGCTCTATGTGTCGTGTACTCATTTGGACATAATTTTATTCATTGTCCGATATGATTTAACGTTGGAGGTATTCTCTTATACTGAAAGACGAGTGACTGGTAACTTTAAGCTCTATGTGTCCTGTACTCATTTGGAAAGAATTTTATTCATCGTCCGATATGACTCAACGTTGACGGTTTTCCCTTATACTGAAAGAGGAGTGTCTGGTAACTTTGACCTCTATGTGTCGGGTACTCATTTGGACATAATTTTATTCATCGTTCGATATGACTTAAGGTTGGCGGTTTTCCTTATCCTGAAAGACGAGTGTCTGGTAACTTTAACCTCTATGTGTCCTGTACTCATTTTGACATAATTTTATTCATCGTTCGATATGACTTAAACTTGGTGGTTTTTCCTTATCCTGAAAGACGATTGACTGGTAACTTTAAGCTCTATGCGTCCTGTACTCCTTTTGACATAATTTTATTCATCGTCCGATATGACTTAACCTTGGCGGCTTTCCTTTATCCTGAAAGACGAGTGTCTGGCAACTTAAAGCTCTATGTGTCCTGTACTCATTTGCACATAATTTTATTCATCGGCCGATATGAGTTAACGTTGGAGGTTTCACTTATGCTGCAACACGAGTTTCTGGTAACATTAAGCTCTATGTGTCCTGTACTCATTTGGACATAATTGTATTCATCGTCCCATAGGACTTAACGTTGGAGGCTTTCCCTTATCCTGAAATACGAGTGTCTGGTAACTTAAAGCTCTATGTGTACTGTACTCATTTAGACATAATTTTATTCATCGTACGATATGACTCAACGTTGGCGGTTTTCTCTTATACTGAGAGATGAGTGTCTGGTAGCTTTAAGCTCTAATGGTAGTGTACTCATTTCGACATAATTTTATTCATCGTCCGATATGACTTAACTTCGGCGGTTTTCCCTTACACTGAAGTAGGAGTGTCTGGTAACTTTAAGCTCTATGTGTCCTGTACTCATTTGGATATAATTATATTCATTGTCCGATATGACTTAACGTTGGCGGTTTTCCCTTATACTGAAAGACGAGTGTGCGGTACTCATTTGGACATAACTTTATTCATTGTCCGATATGACTTAACGTTGGCGGTTTTCCCTTATACTGAAAGACGAGTGTCCGGTACTCATTTGGACATAATTTCATTCATCGTCCGATATGACTTAACGTTGGAGGTTTTCCCTTATACTGAAAGAGGAGTGTCTGGTAACTTTAAGCTCTATGTGTCCTGTACTCATTTGGACATAATTTTATGCATCGTCCGATGTGACTTAACGTTGGAGGTTTTCCTTATCCTGAAAGACGAGTGTCTGGTAACTTTAAGCTCTATGTGTCCTGTACTCATTTGGACATAATTTTATTCATTGTCCGATATGACTTAACGTTGGCGGTTTTCCCTTATACTGAAAGAGGAGTGTCTGGTTACTTTAAGCTCTATGTGTCCTGCACTCATTTGGACATAATTTTATTCATCGTCCGATATGACTTAACGTTGGATGTTTTCCCTTATCCTGATAGACGAGTGTCTGGTAACTTTAAGCTCTATGTGTGCTGTACTCATTTGGACATAATTTTATTAATTGTCCGATATGAATTAACGTTGGCGGTTTTCCCTTATCCTGAAAGACGAGTGTCTGGTAACTTTAAGCTCTTTATGTCCTGTACTCATTTGAACAGAATTTTGTTCATTGTCCGATATGACTTAACGTTGGAGGTTTCCCTTATCCTGAAAGACGAGTGTCTGGTAACTTTAAGCTCTATGTGTCCTGTATTAAATTGGACATAATTTTATTCATTGTCCGATATGATTTAACTTTGGAGGTTTTCTCTTGTACTGAAAGACGAGTGACTGCTAACTTTAAGCTCTATGTGTCCTGTACTCATTTTGACATAATTTTATTCATCGTCCGATATGACTCAACGCTGGCGGTTTTCCCTTACACTGAAAGAGGACTGTCTGGTAACTTTGACCTCTATGTGTCCGGTACTCATTTGGACATAATTTTATTCATCGTTCGATATGACTTAACGTTGGCGGTTTTCCTTATCCTGAAAGACGAGTGTCTGGTAACTTTAAGCTCTATGTGTCCTGTACTCATTTTGACATAATTTTTTTCGTCGTTCGATATGACTTAAACTTGGTGGTTTTTCCTTTTCCTGAAAGACGAGTGACTGGTAACTTTAAGCTCTATGTATCCTGTACTCATTTTGACATAATTTTATTCATCGTCCGATATGACTTAACCTTGGCGGCTTTCCTTTATCCTGAAGGACGAGTGTCTCTAACTTTAAGCTCTGTGTGTCCTGTATTCATTTGCACATAATTTTATTCATCGTCCGATATGAGTTAACGTTGGAGGTTTCCCTTATCCTGCAACACGAGTGTCTGGTAACTTTAAGATCTATGTTTCCTGTACTCATTTGGACATAATCTTATTCATTGTCCGATATGACAACGTTGGAGGTTTACCCTTATCCTGAAAGACGAGTGTCTGGTAACGTTAAGCTCTATGTGTCCTGTACTCATTTGGACATAATTTTATTCATCGTCCGATATGAGTTAACGTTGGAGGTTTCCCTTATCCTGCAACACGAGTGTCTGGTAACTTTAAGCTCTATGTGTCCTGTACTCATTTGGACATAATTTTATTCATCGTCCGATATGACTCAACGTTGGCGGTTTTCCCTTATACTGAAAGATGAGTGTCTGGTAACTTTGAGCTCTATGTGTCCGGTACTCATTTGGACATAATTTTATTCATCGTCCGATATGACTTAACTTTGGCGGTTTTCCCTTATACTGAAAGAGGAGTGTCTGGTAACTTTAAGCTCACTGTCCTGTACTCATTTCGTGATAATTTAATTCATCGTCCTATAGGACTTAACGTTGGAGGTTTCCCTTTTCCTGAAAGACGAGGGTCTGGTAACTTTAAGCTCTATATGTTCTTTACACATTTGGACATAATTTTATTCATCGTACGATATGACTCAACGTTAGCGGTTTTTCCTTATGCTGAAAGACGAGTGTCTGGTAACCTTAACCTCTATGTGTCCGGTACTCATTTGGACATAATTTTATTCATTGTCCGATATGACTTAAAGTTGTCGGTTTTCCTTATCCTGAAAGATGAGTGTCTGGTAACTTTAAGCTTAATGTGTCCTGTACTCATTTAGACATAATTTTATTCATGGTCCGATATGACTTAACGTTGGAGGTTTTCCCTTATACTCAAAGACGAGTAACTGGTAACTTTATGCTCTATGTGTCCTGTACTCATTTGGACATAATTTTATTCATTGTCCGATATGACTTAACGTTGGCGGTTTTCCCTTTTACTGAAAGAGCAGTGTCTGGTAACTGTAAGTTCTATATGTCCTTTACTCATTTGGACATAATTTTATTCATCGTCCGATATGACTTAACTTTGGCGGTTTTCCCTTATACTGAAAGAGGAGTGTCTGGTAACCTTATCCTCTATGTGTCCGGTACTCATTTGGACATAATTTTATTCATTGTCCGATATGACTTAAAGTTGTCGGTTTTCCTAATCCTGAAAGACGAGTGTCTGGTAACTTTAAGCTTAATGTGTCCTGTACTCATTTGGACATAATTTTATTCATCGTCCGATATAACTTAACGTTGGAGGTTTTCCCTTATACTCAAAGACGAGTGACTGGTAACTTTAAGCTCTATGTGTCCTGTACTCATTTGGACATAATTTTATTCATTGTTCGATATGACTTAACGTTGGTGGTTTTGCTTATCCTGAAAGACGAGTGTCTAGTAACTTTAAGCTCTATGTGTCCTGTACTCATTTGGACATAATTTTATTCATCGTCCGATATGACAACGTTGGAGGTTTTCTCTTATCCTAAAACACAAGTGTCTAGTAACTTTAACCTCTATGTGTCCTGTACTCATTTGGACATAATTTTATTCATCGTCCGATATGACTCAACGTTGGCGGTTTTCCCTTATACTGAAAGATGAGTGTCTGGTAACTTTGAGCTCTATGTGTCCGGTACTCATTTGGACATAATTTTATTCATCGTCCGATATGACTTAACTTTGGCGGTTTTCCCTTATACTGAAAGAGGAGTGTCTGGTAACTTTAAGCTCTATGTTTCCTGTACTCAATTGGAGATAATTTTATTCATCGTCCCATAGGACTTAACGTTGGAGGTTTTCCCTTATCCTGAAAGACGCGTGTCTGGTAACTTTAAGCTCTATATGTCCTTTACTCATTTGGACATAATTTTATTCATCGTACGATATGACTCAACGTTGGCGGTTTCCCTTATACTGATAGATGAGTGTCTGGTGACTTTAACCTCTAATGGTCCGGTACTCATTTGGATATAATTTTATTCATTGTCTGATATGACTTAACGTTGGAGGTTTTCCCTTATCCTGAAAGACGAGTGTCTGGTTACTTTAAGCTCTATGTGTCCTGTACTCATTTGAACGTAATTTTATTCATTGTCCGATATTACATAACGTTGGCGGTTTTCCCTTATCCTGAAAGACGAGTGTCTGGTAACTTCAAGCTCTATATGTTCTGTACTCATTTGGACATATTTTTGTTCATCGTCCGATATGACTTATCGTTGGAGGTTTTCCCTTATCCTAAAACACGAGTGTCTAGTAACTTTAAGCTCTATGTGTCCTGTAGTCATTTGGACATAATTTTATTCATCGTCCGATATGACTTAACGTTGGCGGTTTTCCCTTATGCTAAAACACGAGTGTCTAGTAACTTTAAGCTCTATGTGTCCTGTACTCATTTGGACATAATTTTATTCATCGTCCGATTTGACAACGTTGGAGGTTTTCTCTTATCCTAAAACACGAGTGCTGTAACTTTAACCTCTATGTGTCCGGTACTCATTTGGACATAATTTTATTCATCATCCGATATGACTTAACTTTGGCGGTTTTCCCTTATACTGAAAGAGGAGTGTCTGGTAACTTTAAGCTCTATGTGTCCTGTACTCATTTGGACATAATTTTATTCATCGTCCGATATGACTTAACGTTGGAGGTTTTTCCTAATCCTGAAAGACGAGTGTCTGGTAACTGTAAGTTCTATATGTCCTTTACTCATTTGGACATAATTTTATTCATCGTCCGATATGACTTAACTTTGGCGGTTTTCCCTTATACTGAAAGTGGAGTGTCTGGTAATCTTATCCTCTATGTGTCCGGTACTCATTTGGACATAATTTTATTCATTGTCCGATATGACTTAAAGTTGTCGGTTTTCCTAATCCTGAAAGACGAGTGTCTGGTAACTTTAAGCTTAATGTGTCCTCTACTCATTTGGACATAATTTTATTCATCGTCCGATATGACTTAACGTTGGAGGTTTTCCCTTATACTCAAAGACGAGTGACTGGTAACTTTAAGCTCTATGTGTCCTGTACTCATTTGGACATAATTTTATTCATTGTCCGATATGACTTAACGTTGGTGGTTTTCCTTATCCTGAAAGACGAGTGACTGGTAACTTTAAGCTCAATGTGTCCTGTATTCATTTGGACATAATTTCATTCATCGTCCGATGTGACTTAATGTTGGAGGTTTTCCCTTATACTGAAAGACGAGTGTCTGATAACTTTAAGCTCTATGTGTCCTGTACTCATTTGGACATAATTTTATTCATCGTCCGATATGACTTAACGTTGGATGTTTTCCTTACCCTGAAAGACGAGTGTCTGGTAACTTTAAGCTCTATGTGTCCTGTACTCATTTGGACATAATTTAATCATTGTCCGATATGACTTAACGTTGGCGGTTTTCCCTTATACTGAAAGAGGAGTGTCTGGTAAATTTAAGCTCTATGTGTCCTGCACTCATTTGGACATAATTTTATTCATCGTCCGATATGACTTAACGTTGGAGGTTTTCCCTTATCCTGAAAGACGAGCGTCTGGTAACTTTAAGCCCTATGTGTGCTGTACTCATTTGGGCATAATTTTATTCATTGTCCGATATGACTTAACGTTGGCGGTTTTCCCTTATCCTGAAAGACGAGTGTCTGGTAACTTTAAGCTCTTTATGTCCTGTACTCATTTGAACATCTTTTCATTCATGGTCCGATATGACTTAACTTTGCCGGTTTTCCCTTATCCTGAAAGATGAGTGTCTGGTAACTTCAAGCTCTATATATTCTGTACTCATTTGGACATAATTTTGTTCATCGTCCGATATGACTTAACGTTGGAGGTTTTCCCTTATACTCAAAGACGAGTGACTGGTAACTTTAAGCTCTATGTGTCCTGTACTCATTTGGACATAATTTTATTCATTGTTCGATATGACTTAACGTTGGTGGTTTTGCTTATCCTGAAAGACGAGTGTCTAGTAACTTTAAGCTCTATGTGTCCTGTACTCATTTGGACATAATTTTATTCATCGTCCGATATGACAACGTTGGAGGTTTTCTCTTATCCTAAAACACAAGTGTCTAGTAACTTTAACCTCTATGTGTCCGGAACTCATTTGGACATTATTTTATTCATCGTCCGATATGACTTAACCTTAGCGGTTTTCCCTTATACTGAAAGAGGAGTGTCTGGTAACTTTAAGCTCTATGTTTCCTGTACTTAATTGGAGATAATTTTATTCATCGTCCGATATGACTCAACGTTGACGGTTTTCCCTTATACTGAAAGAGGAGTGTCTGGTAACTTTCACCTCTATGTGTCGGGTACTCATTTGGACATAATTTTATTCATCGTACGATATGACTCAACGTTGGCGGTTTCCCTTATACTGATAGATGAGTGTTTGGTGACTTTAACCTCTAATGGTCCGGTACTCATTTGGACATAATTTTATTCATCGTCTGATATGACTTAACGTTGGAGGTTTTCCCTTATCCTGAAAGACGAGTGTCTGGTTACTTTAAGCTCTATGTGTCCTGTACTCATTTGAACGTAATTTTATTCATTTACCGATATTACATAACGTTGGCGGTTTTCCCTTATCATGAAAGACGAGTGTCTGGTAACTTCAAGCTCTATATGTTCTGTACTCATTTGGACATAATTTTGTTCATCGTCCGATATGACTTATCGTTGGAGGTTTTCCCTTATCCTAAAACACGAGTGTCTAGTAACTTTAAGCTCTATGTGTCCTGTACTCATTTGGACATAATTTTATTCATCGTCCGATATGACTTAACGTTGGCGGTTTTCCCTTATGCTAAAACACGAGTGTCTAGTAACTTTAAGCTCTATGTGTCCTGTACTCATTTGGTCATAATTTTATTCATCGTCCGATTTGACAACGTTAGAGGTTTTCTCTTATCCTAAAACACGAGTGCTGTAACTTTAACCTCTATGTGTCCGGTACTCATTTGGACATAATTTTATTCATCATCCGATATGGCTTAACTTTGGCGGTTTTCCCTTATACTGAAAGAGGAGTGTCTGGTAACTTTAAGCTCTATGTGTCCTGTACTCATTTGGACATAATTTTATTCATCGTCCCATAGGACTTAACGTTGGAGGTTTTTCCTAATCCTGAAAGACGAGTGTCTGGTAACTGTAAGTTCTATATGTCGTTTACTCATTTGGACATAATTTTATTCATTGTCCGATATGACTTAACTTTGGCGGTTTTCCCTTATACTGAAAGAGGAGTGTCTGGTAACCTTATCCTCTATGTATCCGGTATCATTTGGACATAATTTTATTCATTGTCCGATATGACTTAAAGTTGTCGGTTTTCCTAATCCTGAAAGACGAGTTTCTGGTAACTTTAAGCTTAATGTGTCCTGTACTCATTTGGACATAATTTTATTCATCGTCCGATATGACTTAACGTTGGAGGTTTTCCCTTATACTCAAAGACGAGTGACTTGTAACTTTAAGCTCTATGTGTCCTGTACTCATTTGGACATAATTTTATTCATTGTCCGATATGACTTAACGTTGGTGGTTTTCCTTATCCTGAAAGACGAGTGACTGGTAACTTTAAGCTCTATGTGTCCTGTATTCATTTGGACATAATTTCATTCATCGTCCGATATGACTTAACGTTGGAGGTTTTCCCTTATACTGCAAGACGAGTGTCTGATAACTTTAAGCTCTATGTGTCCTGTACTCATTTGGACATAAATTTATTCATCGTCCGATATGACTTACCGTTGGATGTTTTCCTTATCCTGAAAGACGAGTGTCTGGTAACTTTAAGCTCTATATGTCCTGTACTCATTTGGACATAATTTAATCATTGTCCGATATGACTTAACGTTGGCGGTTTTCCCTTATACTGAAAGAGGAGTGTCTGGTAAATTTAAGCTCTATGTGTCCTGCACTCATTTGGACATAATTTTATTCATCGTCCGATATGACTTAACGTTGGAGGTTTTCCCTTATCCTGAAAGACGAATGTCTGGTAACTTTAAGCTCTATGTGTGCTGTACTCATTTGGACATAATTTTATTCATTGTCCGATATGACTTAACGTTGGCGGTTTTCCCTTATCCTGAAAGACGAGTGTCTGGTAACTTTAAGCTCTTTATGTCCTGTACTCATTTGAACATCTTTTCATTCATCGTCCGATATGACTTAACTTTGCCGGTTTTCCCTTATCCTGAAAAATGAGTGTCTGGTAACTTCAAGCTCTATATATTCTGTACTCATTTGGACATAATTTTGTTCATCGTCCGATATGACTTATCGTTGGAGGTTTTCCCTTATCCTAAAACACGAGTGTCTAGTAACTTTAAGCTCTATGTGTCCTGTACTCATTTGGACATAATTTTATTCATCGTCCGATATGACTTAACGTTGGCCGTTTTCCCTTATGCTAAAACACGAGTGTCTAGTAACTTTAAGCTCTATGTGTCCTGTACTCATTTGGACATAATTTTATTCATCGTCCGATATGACAACGTTGGAGGTTTTCTATTATCCTAAAACACGAGTGCTGTAACTTTAACCTCTATGTGTCCGGTACTCAATTGGACATAATTTAATTCATCATCCGATATGACTTAACTTTGGCGGTTCTCCCTTATACTGAAAGAGGAGTGTCTGGTAACTTTAAGCTCTATGTGTCCTGTACTCATTTGAACATCTTTTCATTCATCGTCCGATATGACTTAACGTTGCCGGTTTTCCCTTATCCTGAAAGATGAGTGTCTGGTAACTTTAAGCTCTATGTGTCCTGTACTCATTTGGACATAATTTTATTCATCGTCCGATATGACTTAACGTTAGAGGTTTTCTCTTATACTGAAAGATGAGTGTCTGCTATCCTTAAGCTCTATGTGTCCTGTACTCATTTGGACATAATTTTATTCATTGTCCCATATGATTTAACGTTGGAGGTATTCTCTTATACTGAAAGACGAGTGACTGGTAACTTTGACCTCTATGTGTCCGGTACTCATTTGGACATAGTTTTATTCATCGTTCGATATGACTTAACGTTGGCGGTTTTCTTATCCTGAAAGACGAGTGTCTGGAAACTTTAAGCTCTGTGTCCTGTACTCATTTTGACATAATTTTATTCATCGTTCGATATGACTTAAACTTGGTGGTTTTTCCTTATCCTGAAAGACGAGAGACTGATAACTTTAAGCTCTATGTGTCCTGTACTCATTTTGACATAATTTTATTCATCGTCCGATATGACTTAACGTTGCCGGTTTTCCTTTATCCTGAAAGACGAGTGTCTGGTAAGTTTAAGCTCTATGGGTCCTGTACTCATTTGGACATCATTTTATTCATCGTCCGATATGACTTAACGTTGGCGGTTTTCCCTTATCCTGAAAGAGGAGTGTCTGGTAACTTTAAGCTCTTTATGTCCTTTACTCATTTGAACATCTTTTCATTCATCGTCCGATATGACTTAACGTTGCCGGTTTTCCCTTATCCTGAAAGATGAGTGTCTGGTAACTTTAAGCTCTATGTGTCCTGTACTCATTTGGACATAATTTTATTCATCGTCCGATATGACTTAACGTTGGAGGTTTTCTCTTATACTGAAAGACGAGTGTCTGGTAACCTTAAGCTCTATGTGTCCTGTACTCACTTGGACATAATTTTATTTATTGTCCGATATGATTTAACGTTGGAGGTATTCTCTTATACTGAAAGACGAGTGACTGGTAACTTTAAACTCTATGTGTCCTGTATTCATTTGGAAAGAATTTTATTCATCGTCCGATATGACTCAACGTTGACGGTTTTCCCTTATACTGAAAGAGGAGTGTCTGGTAACTTTCACCTCTATGTGTCGGGTACTCATTTGGACATAATTTTATTCATCGTTCGATATGACTTAACGTTGGCGGTTTTCCTTATGCTGAAAGACGAGTGTCTGGTAACTTTAAGCTCTATGTGTCCTGTACTCATTTTGACATAATTTTATTCATCGTTCGATATGACTTAAACTTGGTGGTTTTTCCTTATCCTGAAAGACGAGTGACTGGTAACTTTAAGCTGTATGTGTCCTGTACTCATTTTGACATAAAATTTATTCATCGTCCCATATGACTTAACCTTGGCGGCTTTCCTTTATCCTGAAAGACGAGTGTCTAGTAACTTTAAGCTCTATGTGTCCTGTACTCATTTGGACATAATTTTATTCATCGTTCGATATGACTTAAGGTTGGCGGTTTTCCTTATCCTGAAAGACGAGTGTCTGGTAAATTTATCCTCTATGTGTCCTGTACTCATTTTGACATAATTTTATTCATCGTTCGATATGACTTAATCTTGGTGGTTTTTCCTTATCCTGAAAGACGATTGACTGGTAACTTTAAGCTCTATGCGTCCTGTACTCATTTTGACATAATTTTATTCATCGTCCGATATGACTTAACCTTGGCGGCTTTCCTTTATCCTGAAAGACGAGTGTCTGGCAACTTAAAGCTCTGTGTGTCCTGTACTCATTTGCACATAATTTTATTCGTCGTCCGATATGAGTTAACGTTGGAGGTTTCACTTATGCTGCAAAGCGAGTTTCTGGTAACATTAAGCTCTATGTGTCCTGTACTCATTTGGACATAATTGTATTCATCGTCCCATAGGACTTAACGTTGGCGGTTTTCCTTATCCTGAAAGACGAGTGTCTGGTAACTTTAAGCTCTATGTGTCCTGTACTCATTTTGTCATCATTTTTTTCATCGTTCGATATGACTTAAACTTGGTGGCTTTTCCTTTTCCTGAAAGACGAGTGACTGGTAACTTTAAGCTCTATGTATCCTGTACTCATTTTGACATAATTTTATTCATCGTCCGATATGACTTAACCTTGGCGGCTTTCCTTCATCCTGAAGGACGAGTGTCTCTAACTTTAAGCTCTATGTGTCCTGTACTCATTTGCACATAATTTTATTCATCGTCCGATATGAGTTAACGTTGGAGGTTTCCCTTATCCTGCAACACGAGTGTCTGGTAACTTTAAGCTCTATGTGTCCTGTACTCATTTGGACATAATCTTATTCATTGTCCGATATGACAACGTTGGAGGTTTTCCCTTATCCTGAAAGACGAGTGTCTGGTAACTTTAAGCTCTATATGTCCTGTACTCATTTGGACATAATTTTATTCATCGTCCGATATGAGTTAACGTTGGAGGTTTCCCTTATCCTGCAACACGAGTGTCTGGTAACTTTAAGCTCTATGTGTCCTGTACTCATTTGGACATAATTTTATTCATCGTCCGATATGACTCAACGTTGGCGGTTTTCCCTTATACTGAAAGATTAGTGTCTGGTAACTTTGAGCTCTATGTGTCCGGTACTCATTTGGACATAATTTTATTCATCGTCCGATATGACCTAACTTTGGCGGTTTTCCCTTATACTGAAAGAGGAGTGTCTGGTAACTTTAAGCTCACTGTCCTGTACTCATTTCGTGATAATTTAATTCATCGTCCTATAGGACTTAACGTTGGAGGTTTCCCTTATCCTGAAAGACGAGGGTCTGGTAACTTTAAGCTCCTTATGTTCTTTACTCATTTGGACATAATTTTATTCATCGTACGATATGACTCAACGTTGGCGGTTTTTCCTTATGCTGAAAGACGAGTGTCTGGTAACCTAAACCTCTATGTGTCCGGTACTCATTTGGACATAATTTTATTCATTGTCCGATATGACTTAAAGTTGTCGGTTTTCCTTATCCTGAAAGATGAGTGTCTGGTAACTTTAAGCTTAATGTGTCCTGTACTCAGTTAGACATAATTTTATTCATGGTCCGATATGACTTAACGTTGGAGGTTTTCCCTTATACTCAAAGACGAGTAACTGGTAACTTTATGCTCTATGTGTCCTGTACTCATTTGGACATAATTTTATTCATTGTCCGATATGACTTAACGTTGGCGGTTTTCCCTTATACTGAAAGAGGAGTGTCTGGTAACTTTAAGCTCTATGTGTCCTGCACTCATTTGGACATAATTTTATTCATCGTCCGATATGACTTAACGTTGAGGGTTTTCCCTTATCCTGAAAGACGAGTGTCTGGTAACGTTAAGCTCTATGTGTGCTGTACTTATTTGGACATAATTTTATTCACTGTCCGATATGACTTAACGTTGGCGGTTTTCCCTTATCCTGAAAGACGAGTGTCTGGTAACTTTAAGCTCTTTATGTCCTGTACTCATTTGAACATCTTTTCATTCCTAGTCCGATATGACTAAACGTTGCGGGTTTTCCCTTATCCTGAAATATGAGTGTCTGGTAACTTTAAGCTCTATGTGTCCTGTACTCATTTGGACATAATTTTATTCATCGTCCGATATGACTTAACGTTGGAGGTTTTCTCTTATACTGAAAGACGAGTGACTGGTAACTTTAAGCTCTATGTGTCCTGTACTCATTTGGACAGAATTTTATTCATTGTCCGATATGACTTAACGTTGGAGGTTTCCCTTCTCCTGAAAGACGAGTGTCTGGTAACTTTAAGCTCTATGTGTCCTGCACTCATTTGGAGATATTTTTATTCATTGTCCTATATGATTTAACGCTGGAGGTTTTCTCTTATACAGAAAGACGAGTGACTGGTAACTTTAAGCTCTATGTGTCCTGTACTCATTTTGACATAATTTTATTCATCGTCCGATATGACTTAACCTTGTCTGTTTTCTCTTATCCTGAAAGACCAGTGTCTGGTAACTTTAAGCTCTATGTGCCCTGTACTCATTTGGACATCATTTTATTCACTGTCCGTTATGATTTAACGTTGGCGGTTTTCTCTTATACTGAAAGACCAGTGTCTGGTAACTTTAAGCTCTATGTGCCCTGTACTCATTTGGCCATCATTTTATTCATCGTCCGATATGACTTAACCTTGGGTGTTTTCTCTTATCCTGAAAGACCAGTGTCTGGTAACTTTAAGCTCTATGTGCCCTGTACTCATTTGGACATCTTTTTATTCACTGTCCGATATGATTTAACGTTGGCGGTTTTCTCTTATACTGAAAGACCAGTGTCTGGTAACTTTAAGCTCTATGTGTCCTGTACTCATTTGGACATAATTTTGTTCATGGTCCGATATGATTTAACGTTGGCGGTTTTCCCTTATCCTGAAAGACGAGTGTCTGGTAACTTCAAGCTCTATATGTTCTGTACTCATTTGGACATAATTTTGTTCATCGTCCGATATGACTTAACGTTGGAGGTTTTCCCTTATCCTAAAACACGAGTGTCTAGTAACTTTAAGCTCTGTGTGTCCTTTACTCATTTGGACATAATTTTATTCATCGTCCGATATGACTTAACGTTGGCGGTTTTCCCTTATGCTAAAACACGAGTGTCTAGTAACTTTAAGCTCCATGTGTCCTGTACTCATTTGGACATAATTTTATTCATCGTCCGATTTGACAACGTTGGAGGTTTTCTCTTATCCTAAAACACGAGTGCTGTAACTTTAACCTCTATGTGTCCGGTACTCATTTGGACATAATTTTATTCATCATCCGATATGACTTAACTTTGGCGGTTTTCCCTTATACTGAAAGAGGAGTGTCTGGTAACTTTAAGCTCTATGTGTCCTGTACTCATTTGGACACAATTTTATTCATCGTCCCATAGGACTTAACGTTGGAGGTTTTTCCTAATCCTGAAAGACGAGTGTCTGGTAACTGTAAGTTCTATATGTCCTTTACTCATTTGGACATAATTTTATTCATCGTCCGATATGACTTAACTTTGGCGGTTTTCCCTTATACTGAAAGAGGAGTGTCTGGTAACCTTATCCTCTATGTGTCCGGTACTCATTTGGACATAATTTTATTCATTGTCCGATATGACTTAAAGTTGTCGGTTTTCCTAATCCTGAAAGACGAGTGTCTGGTAACTTTAAGCTTAATGTGTCCTGTACTCATTTGGACATAATTTTATTCATCGTCCGATATGACTTAACGTTGGAGGTTTTCCACTCAAAGACGAGTGACTGGTAACTTTAAGCTCTATGTGTCCTGTACTCATTTGGACATAATTTTATTCATTGTTCGTAATGACTTAACGTTGTTGGTTTTGCTTATCCTGAGAGACGAGTGTCTAGTAACTTTAAGCTCTATGTGTCCTGTACTCATTTGGACATAATTTTATTCATCGTCCAATATGACAACGTTGGAGGTTTTCTCTTATCCTAAAACACAAGTGTCTAGTAACTTTAACCTCTATGTGTCCGGTACTCATTTGGACATCATTTTATTCATCGTCCGATATGACTTAACTTTAGCGGTTTTCCCTTATACTGAAAGAGGAGTGTCTGGTAACTTTAAGCTCTATGCGTCCTGTACTCAATTGGAGATAATTTTATTCATCGTCCCATAGGACTTAACGTTGGAGGTTTTCCCTTATCCTGAAAGACGCGTGTCTGGTAACTTTAAGCTCTAAATGTCCTTTACTCATTTGGACATAATTTTATTCATCGTACGATATGACTCAACGTTGGCGGTTTCCCTTATACTGAGAGATGAGTATCTGGTGACTTTAACCTCTAATGGTCCGGTACTCATTTGAACATAATTTTATTCATGGTCTGATATGAGTTAACTTTGGAGGTTTTCCCTTATCCTGAAAGACGAGGGTCTGGTTACTTTAAGCTCTATGTGTCCTGTACTCATTTGAACGTAATTTTATTCATTGTCCGATATTACATAACGTTGGCGGTTTTCCCTTATCCTGAAAGACGAGTGTCTGATAACTTCAAGCTCTATATGTTCCGTACTCATTTGGACATAATTTTGTTCATCGTCCGATATGACTTATCGTTGGAGGTTTTCCCTTATCCTAAAACACGAGTGTCTAGTAACTTTAAGCTCTATGTGTCCTGTTCTCATTTGCACATAATTTTATTCATCGTCCGATATGACTTAACGTTGGCGGTTTTCCCTTATGCTAAAACACGAGTGTCTAGTAACTTTAAGCTCTATGTGTCCTGTACTCATTTGGACATAATTTTATTCATCGTCCGATTTGACAACGTTGGAGGTTTTCTCTTATCCTAAAACACGAGTGCTGTAACTTTAACCTCTATGTGTCCGGTACTCATTTGGACATAATTTTATTCATCATCCGATATGACTTAACTTTGGCGGTTTTCCCTTATACTGAAAGAGGAGTGTCTGGTAACTTTAAGCTCTATGTGTCCTGTACTCATTTGGACATAATTTTATTCATCGTCCCATAGGACTTAACGTTGGAGGTTTTTCCTTATCCTGAAAGACGAGTGTCTGGTAACTGTAAGTTCTATATGTCCTTTACTCATTTGGACATAATTTTATTCATCGTCCGATATGACTTAACTTTGGCGGTTTTCCCTTATACTGAAAGAGGAGTGTCTGGTAACCTTATCCTCTATGTGTCCGGTACTCATTTGGACATAATTTTATTCATTGTCCGATATGACTTAACGTTGGCGGTTTTCCTAATCCTGAAAGACGAGTGTCTGGTAACTTTAAGCTTAATGTGTCCTGTACTCATTTGGACATAATTTTATTCATCGTCCGATATGACTTAACGTTGCAGGTTTTCCCTTATACTCAAAGACGAGTGACTGGTAACTTTAAGTTCTATGTGTGCTGTACTCATTTGGGCATAATTTTATTCATTGTCCTATATGACTTAACGTTGGCGGGTTTCCTTATCCTGAAAGACGAGTGCCTGGTAACTTTAAGCTCTTTGTGTCCTGTACTCATTTGAACATCTTTTCATTCATCGTCCGATATGACTTAACTTTGCCGGTTTTCCCTTATCCTGAAAGATGTGTGTCTGTTAACTTTAAGCTCTATGTGTCCTGTACTCATTTGGACATCATTTTATTCATTGTCCGATATGACTTAACGTTGGAGGTTTTCTCTTATACTGAAAGACGAGTGACTGGTAAATTTAAGCTCTCTGTTTCCTGTACTCATTTGAACATCATTTCATGCATCGTCCGATATGACTTAACTTTGGAGGTTTTACCTTATCCTGAAAGACGAGTGTCTGGTAACTTTAAGCTCTATGTGTCCTGTACTCATTTGGACATAATTTCATGCATCGTCCGATATGACTTAACGTTGGCGGTTTTCCCTTATACTGAAAGACGAGTGTGTGGTAACTTTAAGCTCTATGTGTCCTGTACTCATTCGGACATAATTTCATGCATCGTCCGATATGACTTAACGTTGGAGGCTTTTCCTTATCCTGAAAGACGAGTGTGTGGTAACTTTAAGCTCTATGTGTCCTGTACTCATTTGAACATCATTTCATTCATCGTCTTATATGACTTAACGTTGGAGGTTTTCCCTTATCCTGAAAGACGAGTGTCTGGTAACTTTAAGCTCTACGTGTCCTGTACTCATTTGGGCATCATTTCATGCATCATCCGATACGTCTTATCTTTGGAGGTTTTCCTTATCCTGAAGGATTAACATCTGGTAACTGAAAGCCTTATGTGTCATGGGCTCATTTGGACATAATTTTATTCATCGTCTGATATGACTTAACTTTGTAGGTTTTCCCTTATCCTGAAAGAAGAGTGTCTGGTAACTGTAAGCCCTATGTACCCTGTACTTATTGAACATAATTTCATGCATTGTCCTATATGACTTAAACGTTGTTGGTTTTTCTTATCCTTAAAGACGAATGTCTGGTAACTCTAAGCTCTATGTGCCCCGTATTCATTTAAACATCATTTCATAGATTGTTTGATATGAGTTAATGTTGGAAGTTTTCTCTTATTCTCAAAGGTGAATGTTTGGAAATTTTAAGCTCTATGTACTACGGACTGATTTGAACATCATTTCATTCATTGTCCGATATGACGTAATGTTGCAGGTTTTCCTTTATACTTATAGACGAATGTGTATTAACTCTAAGCTCTATGGACCCTGGGCCATTTGAACATAGTTTCTTTCATTATCTGATATGGCTTAGCGTTGAAGGTCGTAAGTATGAAAGAGTCCATAAATAAAAACTTTAATATAACTTAATTTGAATTTAAGTAATGCATTTGTGACATTTGTACGAGGGCTGTTCAATAAACAATGATCACAATTTTTTTAGACAACGTACCTTTACTCATCCTCATAGTTTTGATGGTCCTTCTCAAAATAGTCTCCCCTAAATGCCATGCACTTGTCCCAGCGTTTCTGCCAGTCTTCAAAGACATGCTGGAAAAGTTTTTTGGAGAGATGCTTCAAAATCGCCTCCGCAGCCTTCACCACCACTTCTGATGATGGATAATGCCTCCCACGAAGGCGTTTCTTCAAGTTAGGTAATAGAAAAAAGACACATGGGGCTAAATCTGGACTATAGGGAGGGTGAGGATGCACTTCACGTTGATTTTTGCAAGTTATTCAGCAACAACATTGGCAATATGAGGCCGCACATTATCGTGGTGCAGCATCCAGCCTGCTTCAGGGAAATGTGGTCTTTAGCGCCTGATATGGACTTGCAATGTTTTCGGGACATCCCTGTAGTATTGTCCAGTTACTGATGTGTGTGCAGGTACATCATGCTGATAAACCATTCCATGAATATCAAAGAATGAGATGTCCATAACTTTCCCAGTAGAAGCAACCACTTTTGCTTTTTTAGGGGTTGGTGATGAAGGGGATTTCCACACTGAGCTTTGCTGTTTGCTCTCAGGATCAAAATGATGTTGCCAAGTTTCATCAACAGTGATTACGTTTGAAAGAGACTCCGGATCTTCCTCTAACATCAACTTTAACTGCATGTTACCTCCATTGCAGCGGTAGGCGGTACTGAACAGGTCTGAACTTGCCTGGTTCTCACAGACGGGAACCAGGAGTACCAAGAATGAAACTACTACGGCGTGTTTGTTTCACATTAAGCTAACGGAATAAAATAAGATTTAATTTTAGTGCAAAAAAGTATGACCGTAAAAAATTATGATCATTCTTAATTGAACAGCTCTCGCACAGTATGTGACGCCTCTTGTTGAAAGTTATGGCAGTTATAGCTCACAGTAATCAGATATCGTTACTTTCCTTCTAATTAACTTTCACAAAGATAGGTGAACATACGTCGTCTTCTCGGTCAGGGTGAGTTACCTAGATAAGGTTTTTCCGGGGTTTTTCCTTATCGTTGAAGACGAATTTCGGGTAACTCTAAGCTCCATGGGCCCTGGACTCATTTGAGCATCATTTCACCTGATTCATTCACCGTCCGATATAACTTAACGTTGGGGCGGATGTAAATTTAAAAAAAAAAAAAAATACGTCGTCTTACAGAGAGCATCAATTTGAAAACCATCACAGAGCGACCTTAACAATTGTATTACTTACTGTATTCTACAGTTAACAAGAAGATCCGTTAATAAGGACAGTAAATGCAATCATGAGATTTTACTGTGGCACAATTATTTGCACAAGATTTGGAAATGCTATTACTTGATGGACAGATAAGGGCAGAACACCAGAACGTACTTTCTTTATTTGGATATGTCGGTGATACACGTTTCACATGCGATGAAGATGGCGAGAAAGTTGACAGCAACAACTAGTGTCAGTTTCATTACATACAGGAAATATATTGTTGTGTCAACGCAACAGCTTCTGCTGTCCAAACAAAGAAATCATTCGATATTTTCTAGTCTTCATCGTGGGTATGAAACTATTCCAACTTCGAGATAAATTTTTACAGAAAAAAGGCGGGCGAATGCGATATAGGTGCGTGATTAGAATCGTTTCTCCTTTTGCGCTGGAAACAACAATTTACAACACAATTATTGTTTAGAGTTCATTATTACAAGGCGTGTCCGGATCGAGAATTCAGTTGGAACACAACAATGTTACGTCGGAACTATTATTGTCCAGGGGAGGGTCTAGGGGGTCCGGATCCTCCCAAATGAATGATCATCTGAAACTTTTAATAAATAGTTGAAATAAAACTTAGTTTAAAATAAATTCAAAGTTTATTCAAGTTTCTCATCTTAACGCCTCTATTGACTGTCAGGCAGACATGAAGTTATATAAGGGCACTGGGAGGTTATGTTTACCCAGACAGGGCTAGTTTTTAACAATATTAAAATATAAATATACAAAAAACTAAACATTGCAATAAATTGTAATTTTGTATGATCGTTGTATAAGGATGTGTGCAGCTAACGACTGTATAATATTTACATTAGGTTCATACAGTTCCTTGCAAAAGGGGCATAAGACACTCTGTGTATTCTGAAAAAAAAAACTATTGCATCCTATACTTCAGGTCTAGGTTCCTTGTAGGAATTTAAAGTTATAGGCACCGATCTTTCCTAAATAACATAAGACACAGTTGTATTATCTAAGCTAAATAAAAGGCATACATAGTTTATACAATACACATGAAAAACTATTTAGTTGTGTTTAAAAAAAGATAATATTTTTAAGGACTGAATTTTATTTTTCCTCCATTTTATAATCCATATGAATATAAAAATTAGATGAATATGTTCAGGGAAAGTTTACAAATAAGCATGAAAATTTTTGTACTAATATATTTTATAGTTTTTTAACAACATGCACCTAAATTATGAAAAATCGAGGTTTTGGGAAAGCACGATCAAAGATTAAGCACCGTTTTTTTTTAAATTATGCATACTCTCAGAACATGCCTGTTCAGTTAGGTTTTCTTCATCTTTTCTTTTCCTTTTCTTACTTCTAGCTCTACTTTCAAGTAACTGAGCTGTTCTTTTTGCTCCTGAGAGTCGACGCACATCTTTTTTTAGACACGCTGCCCTCATATTTTCACCTACCTTTATACCCATTTTTGTCATTACTTTATGCCTACCCCTGCACCCATTATCATAACAAATGACACTATCATATACAGCAATTTTTAAAGTTTTTGGCACAACATGCACAGTTTTTAGAATTCTGTCTCGTATTATATGATGAAAACTATCATTTGGGTTTTGGGTGCCAAAACACGACTAAAGAAGCCCGAAGTTGACCATAGAGAAATAAGGAAACAAACGAGTGAAGCAGCGGGAAGCAGAATGGCCAACACGTAAATAAACATTTACCACATGTTTCTAAGTGGGTTAGTTCAGAAATTACAAGCTTTGGAAGTATGCTGAGTGAAATATGTGTGCTAAAGATCAGAAAGTGGGCGTATCATTGCGCCGCCATTTTTAAATTTATGAATTAAAGGGCCTTAATACCAGCTGACACTCTATGTTATATATATATATATATATATATATATATATATATATATCATTCAAAAGCTGAAGAATCATATAATTTGTAACACTAAAAACAAAAACAAAAAATCGATTTTTTGAAGCCCATCGACCTCCCAGTGGCCTTAAGAAATAAACGAAAAGTTACTGCACAGCAACTGTAGAACTCGTTAAAATACACAAATAATATCAATTACAATAATGTATTACAAAGTTAACCAATTCCGATTAGAATTGATTAGAATTTCCGGACACTTACCTAAAGGTATGTAATTTTTAACTTCTAAGTTCCTATTCCCTTTTTCATTCAAGGAGAACTAATTTGCCCGCCTCAGTAGCGTGGTGGTAGCGTGTCTGCCTCACGTTCAAGAGGTCCCGAGTTCGAATTTTTGTCAGTGTAAGTTACCTGAAGGTTTTTCCGGGGTTTTCCCTTATCCTGAAAGACGAATGTCGGGTAACTCTAAGCTCTATGAACCCTGGGCTCATTTGAGCATCATTTCACCCGTTCCATTCATCGTCCGACATCACTTAACGTTGGAGGACGTAAATTACAAAAAAAAAAAAAAACTAATACTTCAAGTGAACCAATCAGTGGTTTGGTTTTTAAATATCTTATTCCTGCTTATATCACTTTATCCCAGGTATAAGAACAAAAAAGTGCAATGTGTAAGGCCTTTCTACAGACTTTATCCAAAGAAATAAGACAAAAGCAACAAACTTTTCTAAGAACAATTTGTAGAATCTTGGGTGGAGAAAGTCATGTGAATATACATGATAAAAACACATCCCTGATTAATTATTTGTTAAAAGCAAATACTTCAACGTAGATTTTTGGACCCCTCCCCCCGGAAACTGACTTCTGAATACGTGCCTTCTATTAGCAGTAGTTCAAGTGAAAGTGTCGCGGTAGTTGTACAAACTTGCTTGTGAAAACTTCTGTTGTGTACGTAGAACATGAAGGTATTAACAGTAAAGCAAACAAATATATAAAAATATAACAATTTGTAATCTAAAGCTTCACCAATCTTATAAGAAATTATTATAATTTTCTTATAAATTGTCCGGAATCGCGATTTCATGTAACACTTTTACACATCTTCAGCCGGAAACAAAGCTGTCGCTATGGTTACGAATGCTTGATGTCAATATTGTGACTTTGTGGGTTCTCAAAATTATAAGTTCAAGTTGCAGAAATTCAAATCGTTCTTTATTTCCGTAGAAATACACTTCGTAGCAGCAGAATTATACCACATACACAATCTACCAAGGTCGATGACCACAACAACAGCGTTGTGATTACATCTGTAGTAGTAGTAGTAGTAGTAGTAGTAGTAGTAGTAGTAGTAGTAGTAGTAGTAGTAGTAGTAGTAGTAGTAGTAGTAGTAGTAGTAGTAGTAGTATTTATTCATCCTTTTGATCATAGTCCATGATATAGGACACGTCAAATACTTATAAGTAAAAATTATACAATAAACATATACACAACACAAGTTTAGAAATGAAAATTCAGAAACTGTATTGTGACTTTGTGGGTTCGTGAAATGAAAAGTCCAAATTACACAAACTCAACAATGTTCTTTATTTCCACGACTTACAGTTGAACACTTGCTGATTACACAGAATTACTTAATGCACACAATTACAATTCACCAGTTCGTCCGTTGCAGTTCCACTGTACGCTCACAATTACGTAAATTCTTCCGTTGCACGCACACAGACCGTTCACTAACACGGCGCTACTTTGCTGCTTGCCAAGCACTCACTCTCCTCCAGCCCGACGTGTCGCTTGTATAGGGTAAGCTGGCCAATCTAGAAGGTTCTGGATTAGATGAAATATCCCGTAAGTTCGAGAACTCAGGTGGAGCGAAAACAGACGACACAGTGATGTTTTTCCAGCCAACCCTCGTTACCGCTATAAGACAAATGACTGGGCGTGGCGAACGTCTCCTGCTGCTGCCGGTCGGTTCTATAGAGAGTTCCGACATTCGGGTGACAGTATGTACAATATAATAATAATTTATCTGTAGTTGACATATTCAAAAAATTCACCTATACTATAAAAACAGTGTTCTAACAGGAAATTTTTCACACAGCTTTTAATTTTTTTTATTTATCCAGATTTATTGAACCCTATTTTACACAGTGGTATATTAGGATTAGAGTTGATACATAAAACTATACAATTTTAACAAAAATATTTAAAATACTAGAGGGAAGAAATTATGTTTTATTCTGATGCATATTAATTTAAACTATTTCAGACGTTTAAACACTGAGTTTACAAACATCATGAAGTACTTATACTGTTGTGGCTTCATTAGCAAAGGTGTGAGCGGAGCGGAAAATTCAGTTCCTAGAGAGTCCAGCTTGAATATTAATTCTTGTCTTTCTCTCCAGAAAATGGGACAACAGAAAAGGAGATGAACCGCAGTTTAAATTTCTTCACCACACATGCACTCGGGGTTGGATGTTAAGTGAAAGCGTGATAGGTATTCACCAAATTTACCACGTCGACTTAAAAATTGTGTCAAAACAAAATTTGGTACAAGAGTTTCACATTTTCCTCTGTCATATACACTAGGGAAAAATAATGTTTTTGTTAAACTTCCATTTGGAGTTGTTAGCCATTGTTGGTTTCATTCTTAAAGAATATGTTGATGTATTATTCTCCTTACATTAGAAATAGGACATAAAGGGTATTTAAATTTAGGAAGTGCAAATATGCTCTTTAGGTGTTCAGGTAGGCCGTTATAAAGGCAAAGTCCAGTATATATAAAGCTTTTACCAAAAAAACTGGTGTTATGGGACATTATACTTATTTGCTCTTTTCTTCGAGTATCATGATTATGCATTTGTGTATTAGTGGAGTATAAATGGATATTTAATTTAACAAAGGTTACTATTTCTTGGATATACAAGCAAGGTAGAGGCAATATTTTTAATTCTTGAAAAAGTGTTCTGCAACTAGTTCTTTTGCTTACCTTTAGTATGGTACGTATAGCTCTCTTTTGTAATCTAAATATGGTAATCGCATTTTCGCAGTTTCCCTATAGTATTATACTATAATGAATGATAAAGTGGGAGTATGCATAGTACAGGGATAAAAGTGCTTCTTTATTCATTACCTTAGATAGTATAAACAGGGGAAAACACAATTTGCTAAGCTTTTTAGAAATTTCGTTAGTGTGAATGCTTAAGCATAATGCTTATGTTTACAGCACTCCTGTTACAACAGCTGTACAGCTGTTTACGACTGACTCTTGGCGAGTCGTCGCTTCCTTAAATACGAGGCATGTTTTTTAAGTCAGTACCGTTTTGCGATTCCGCCGCCGCAGCGCTACGGTCGGCGTTCCGCGCATGCGCGCTGGTTACCTACATCCCTTGTCTAAGCACTGACGCCATTACAGTCTGATTCTTCATTGTATACGATGGTTACTGAGTGTTTAAGATGCCTCCGACAACCGTGAGTCCCGCCGATTGTGAAGTACGGGCTGTTATACGATTTCTTAGTGCTAAAGGCGTAAAAACCGATCGATATTCATCGTGTGATCTGTGAAGTTTACGGACAAAACATTATGAATGATGGAATGGTAAGGAAATGGGTGAGAGCATTTAAAGATGGCCGCACAAATGTGCATGATGAAGAATGGAGTCGGCGTCTTCGGTCGTTACTGAAGATTTGGAGCAGAAAGTGGACGAAAAGGTGAGAGAAAGCAGACGCTTTACAATTTCATCATTGTGAAACTATTTTCCTCAATATTCTCTTAGTGTTTTGTATAGCATTGTGACTGAGAACTTGAAGTACCGGAACTTGTGTTCACGATGGCTTCCGAAAATGTTGACTGATTTGCACAAAACCCAACGTTTAGGCAGTGCATTGACTTTCATTGAGCGGTACCACAATGAAGGTGAAGATCTTTTAGACCAAATTTTTGCTGGTGACGAAGCATGGGTGGCATACGTCACACCAGAATCGAAACAACAATCCATGAAATGGCGACATTCATCATCACTCACAAAAGTGAAGTTTAAGCAAACAATTTCTGCCTGGAAAATCATGTGCACAGTTTTTTTGGGACAGAAAAGGAGTATTGCTAGTGGAGTTTCTGCCTCGTAATCAGACAATCAATTCAGCGTCTTATTGTGAGACATTGAACAATCTGCGACGTGCAATCCAGAACAAAAGACGTGGCAAGTTGAGTAAGGGTATCGTTTTGCTGCATGACAATGCCCGTCCACATGTGGCTAATCGGACCAAAGATCTCATCAAATCTTTTTAATGGGAAACTCTAGATCATCCTCCACACAGCCCTGATCTGGCACCCAGCGACTACCATTTGTTCCTGCACTTGAAGAAACATCTGGGCGGTCAGCGTCTTCAAGACGATAACGAAGTCAAAACAGTTGTGATACAGTGGTTAACACGTCAGGCGGCAGAATTTTATGAGAAGGGTATTCAAAAACTGGTGCCACGTTATGACAAGTGCCTCAATATTCACAGAAATTATTTAGAAAAGTAGATTAAGGTACAGGCTTTCATGTAAAAATAAAATTATTACGATATCTACGCATGTCTTTTTTTAAATTCCTAAACGGTACTGACTTAAAAACACGCCTCGTACCTCGCTGTTTGTCTGCTTATGCAAGTTCTTTATCTCCGTGAAACACTATCCGTCTGTTAATTACTGCGCCGAATCTTTTATGCGCGTCGCCGGGACAATATGTTTGTGTTAGTACTACCAATATCTGAAAATGAAGCAAATTTAAAAACAGAATTGACTGCCGGTATTTCAAAATTCATTACGCGATGTTTGTTTTTTAAAATAAATATATTTTCTCAAACCATTTAATTGTTTTAATAATTTAACTTCTGGATTTATTTCATAGTTAATAACCAAAAGTGATCTGCTACAGCCGATTTATCAGTGTGTTTATACTTAATGGGACGAAAATGTTCTTTCGTTTTGGTTTCTAATATAAACTTCGAAACAATTAAACTTATAAATACCATATTTTTATCATTAGGAAATTTATCTTTTATAGATAAATGCAATACATTTTTAATACTATAATTATTTTGAGAAACTAAAGTTATACCAAACTATTTAAATTCTTTTTGAAAATGTTTACTAACCCAAGGACGGTAAGTAATTTTTTTTAAACTATAATCGTCTTTTATTTCTATTATAAAAGACCATTATATTTCTACCATTGCTTGAATTTTTTTATGTTGACTCTATCTATCAAAAACATTAGCCTCTATACGGCTAGTGTGAAGAAATGATTAATTTCCATCAATTAACAAACGATTAAAGTTCAAAGTTTTCAATTTTAGATTTTATGAGATATAAACAGGTAGAATTGTATGAGCATGTCCGCAGAATGTCTGAGATAAGATTACCAAGACAAGTTTTTAAATGGAATCTACCTGGAAGAGGAAGACGTGGACGACCTAGACTAAAATGAATGGAGAATATTGAAAGAGGAATAAGGGAATTAAGTTTGCAGAAATTAGATTGGGAGAATAGAAAAGAATGGAGAAAGAGAATAAACGATCGAACTTTGGATACAGGTAGATGTTTTGCATTGTAAATCTGTTTACAAATAAAATAGTAAATGTTTTTGATATTAGCATTATAGTTAAGTGGTTATACTGCTTGGCTCTCACTAAGGCGGCACGGGTTGGATCCCAGGCGATCGCAAATTGGGATTTGTGGTGGATAACTTGGCGCTGGGATGGATTTTCTCCGGGTCCTCCGGTTTCCCTTACCATCATTCCAGCAATTGCTCCATCATTCATTCATCCCAGGTGTTGGGTCGACCCCTCAACCCTCTTCTCATGTATAAGGTCAATATTGTTTTTTAATTTACGTCATCCAGCGTTAAGTCATATCGGACGATGAACGAAATGATGTTCAAATGAGCCCAGGGTCCATAGAGCTTAGAGTTACCAGACATTCATCTTTCAGGATACGGAAAAATCCGAAGAAACCTAATCCAGATAACTCACCCTGACCGAGATTCGAACTCGGGAACTCTTGAACGTGAGGCAGACATGCTACCTATACTTCGGCTCCCAAACGCAGCCTAACCCAAGCGACTCTTAACTCTAGCACTGGTGAGGAAGACATTAAAAAAATGAAAATCGTTAGTGTGATTTATGAAAGCATCGAACATTTATTACAATAAAATGCTTCTTGTAAAAGTTAATTTGGATTTAATTTCGCATTCTTTCAAGATTACTAGTGTTATATCTATCCGAGATAATGTTCCAAAACTCGCACATATACAGGCAAACCTTTCCTAAAATATTTTTGTAGAACTTTTTCTAAAACTTTTTGTATCAGGCACTATCAAAACGTGCATGTCTAATGATTAGGGAGCGGATTTATAGACACTAAAATGAGGTAAAATAGGCAGGCAAATAGGCACTAAAATAGGCACTAAACATTTGCTAAGTAAACACTTAGAAATGCACAATTTTAGCAAAATGGCTCTTAAATTGCACTATAACAAAATGACAACCATCGCAACATATTCTGCAAACAAATTCGCTAAACACACACTACTTTGCGGTTCCCTAGACGAAATAGTTCTACATTTATTCCAAATTTCATAAATGGCTCCACAGCTAGTTAAAATAACAGATACTGTCGTATAATTAAAATGCATATAAATCCACTTCACTAAGTAAGAACCATTATGTGCAGAAAGCTGAGAAGTAATTAACTATGTCAAAAAACAAAAACATGGGTTTGGGGGGAGGGGCCTTCAAGGGTGAAAATTGAAATATTTGAAGTTTGTTTTAGATTTGTTTCAAATGTATACCATTTATTTTTGTGATAATCAAGAATGGAATAGTAACAAGTTGAAGCTTTCTAGTTACAATAGTTTCTGAGGAATTAACAGTTTATGTCTAAATTACTGGCAATTTTCAAAATATCGCACATATTGTAATTTTAAAAATTAATGCTTGGGGTATAAGTTTCTGCACCCATTTTAACCTATTAATGATCTGTACCTATGTGAAATATTTGTCTGTGCCATATCAACGAAGGGGAAACATAATCATACATATTTAACAATTTTTATTTTCTTAAGCGTGTTCAGTAAGAAGTAAGCATTATAATCCTTTTCAAAACAAATAACAAAAACACAAAAAATATAAATGGGTACACTTAATATGCAGTTGCCCTTAGAGGCATGTTTAGAACTTCATACAGATAAATAGAAAACTGCATTTTGAAGTTAGGAAAATATAGAAAATATGCAATCTGAAAAATCTGAGGTTAAAATTACGTAATAGCAGCTACGATACAGGTGTAGGGTTATTTAAATAGTCATGTGACGTTTTCTGTAGTACCACTAGAAAAAAAACTTTACGTTATTGAAGTATGTCTATATTAATTTTAAGACAAAAAAAACTAAATTTGGTATTGTAAGTTTTAGGCCAATTTGCACAGATGGGTCTCCTTAAGGGGGGACTTATGCAAATATTCAGGGTCTTACGTAAATAGCCATAACATCCAAAGTTTTCAAGTTATAGAAGTGAAACTTAGTATACTCATTTAAGATAATACAGTTAATATGCACAATTTTTTCATATTTTCCATTATTTATAACTAATGCTACATATTTTTTCTATATGCACAGATATTTACAAACTTAACCCATTTTTTTTCCAAATTCACATATGCTATCTTTCTGAAATTTGCTATGTTATTTTAAAACACACTAAAAATAAAATTTGTTGGATTTAGATTTCTTATTGAAGAAATAGAATTTTTAAAAAAATGTTAATCATATGCTTGCTTTAAAAATTAAAATAATGTCATATATTTTGTATCATCACATTCCATGTAGAGCTTAATCTTAAATTCTAGAACCAACAAAATGTTCATTGTGGCATAAGAAAGCTGTGTGCTAAATTGCATCACTGTAGATGAAGTAGTTTGAGAGGAAAATGGGTTGAAGTTGCAGAAAATGCAAGTTACGGGGAAAGGCAATTAAAAATACAATAAGTATTATTCAGTTTGCCTTTTAATTTTAAGCCACAACTTCCCACATCCATAGTCCGTATCCTCATTCTGATCTTCCTTCTGTCTTGCTTCTTTCTGCATTAATTTCATAGCTCTTTCTTCACCAGCGATGCTATGTTGTCGATACTCTGCAAAATTGTTTCCATAAACACACCAGGTTGATACCCTAACTGATGCATAACTTTCTTTCTGCCAACATTCCCATCATTAAACACTATTGCAGCATCAAATGTAGCAATTTTCACCATTATGGAAGACACAAATGATGTTTTGGGACACCTTTTTCCATATCAAACTGTTGAGGCTTTCATTTGGGTTTTGTGTCTCTCCATAGAGACATTTTTTAGCAAGTCTGGGTGTGCTAAGAATTGGTAGGTGGGCTTTATAGATTCCAAGGTAGCTGATGGAAGACTATGAGTTGCTACTATGCTACACTAGGGCATTTAATTTTATAAAGGTACATACTGACAACGTACAGTCATAATACATTGGTGTTTGATAGCTAACATTATATACTATTTTACAAAACAATAAAACAAAATTAGATTTTTTGAACATTTTCTCGTACGTCTCCCCTTAATAAACCCCTTTTTGTATATCCAATGTGCAGCAGTAAGAATTTCTCTTCCACGAAAACTTCACGTTGAAACCAACAAATACAAAAGCTGTTGTCACAAATTACAAGCAGAAGAAATTGGCTAAAAAGACAATTTTAGGTACTAATAAGTAGAATAGGTACAAGCGTATGAAATAGGCATTTATAGGCACTAAAACTAAGAAATTAGGCTAATAATTGTAGCAAACGTGCTTATAATTTAAAAGGCTACGCTTCTGCACAAAGGAATAAAATAGGCAAATAGGACAAAATCCGCCCCCTAATAATGAAATAGTAGCAGCGAAACTAAAAATCACGCGCAGTGTATCCAGAGTAAGTTAGTGCTTCACCTTTTTTTTTCTGATCTGTCACATTCACATGATTCTATATCTCCAATGTCGTTTATTTTTATATATCTTTCACAAAGGGTTGTTACAAAACCTTTCTGCCCCATGTTCATCGTGATAAACGCTTACACAGAGAGTTCATTTTAGGTTCAAGGAGGGATGAAGCAATAGTGACATCTTTAAATAGTAGGTCGTCGAGCAAGGTGGCTTCGTGGAAGGTCTGCAGTTCAAATACTGCCAGCCAGAGTCCTCATAAATAACAGCTTCTCTGCTACATGCAACAAGTCTGTCTGTCTCGTATGCTGTAGTAGTTCCACAAAATTCGTTCAGAATGTTGAATGCTGTTTGCAGAAACTTGGATATGTTTTAATAAGCCTAGTGACGAGAGTACACGAGTATTTCTCGATACTTGATATTGATTTTTAAGCACCGATACTCGATAGTCACGTTAAAGCTGACAGCTTGTTCAGTGAATTATGTTAGTAGTTTTTGGTGTGTAAACTGTATTTGTATAGATTTGTGGTATACTTTTATTTATTCCATTTATACCCCGCCTTTAATTGCAATGGTCATATCGGCGGCCGTTCTTCTTTGGAACATCAAAAGTGTGAGATCGCACACACATTCATACTCTCATTTTTTTTTATAAAAATATACATCTATATATACATTTACTTTGCCTTATTTAACTGTTTTTATTGTTTTCGTCTATTTCCCTATCTGTTTTCTGTAGTTTCACACATATACACTATACACATAAATACCCATGACCAAGACGGGACGCGAACCCGCGACCCTCTACGCGGTGGAACGCTAGAGACATACCGTTTAACTACCATGGCTACGAGGACCAGCGATTTCATTCATACGAGTTGCTTTCAAGTTGCAACACCATTTTTTGCAGGACTGGGACCAGATAGGAACTTCTGGCTTTTTTTAAGTACACGTGGACTCTTTGTGAATGTGTGCCAGAGATAGCAGCACTGCACTGTGCATAGAACTCTAATGGCAGCGACGAGAGTTAGTTTACCAAATAGAGGACCACTAGCAGAACTAAAGAGAGTAGGAATAAAATGTAAAATAAGAGAACGTTTGGTTAAATAGAGTTTGAGAATATATCTATTGAAGAAAGTGATATACTAAAATAATTTATGGTTACTCAGAGGAAAATTGGGGGAAAAGAATCTCGGATGCCTAAGATACAGATAACATTGGAAGAAACTTGAGCAGGAAGAAGCAATAAAAGGAAGGGTTTCTGGAAATAAAATAGAAAAGGTTGCGGATATTGAAAATCAATAAATTATAAGCATTTTAAATGAAAAAGGTAATTAATATATTATATCCTGTAACTTTGTGGCTTCGTGAAATTGCACAATTGTCCAATTGCACAAACTCAAAATGTTGTTTATTTCCACCTAATTACAGTTGTAACACTTGCCAATTACAGAGAATTACGTAATGCACACAATTACAATTCGTCAGTTCGTCTGTCACAGGTCCACTCTACACTCTAATTACGTGCAACTCCTCTGATGCACGTTCACAGTCTTCCGGTCCGTTAACTCACCTGGTGCTCCTCACGGCTGCTCGCCAAGAACTCCACTGACTCGCCAACTGCAGCCCCTTTTTATAGGAATATCGCTGTTTCTGGAAGTCTCGCGTTTCAGTGAATCACCCCGAAGGTTTCAGACGGCAGGAGGAAGGAAAAGAGTTGGCCAGTGATGTTTTTCCAGCCATCCCTTCGTTAGCGCTATAAGACAAATGGGTAGGCGTGGGCGAATGCCTCCCGGACCTCACCTAGCCGCCAGTTGGTCGCGTCTTCCGATAATTGGGTGAAAATACATTTAAAACAGAATAAGGAAGAAAAAATACATCGAGGTATGTTACAAAGAAGTTCAAATGAAGCATGGTTGGGCAAGGGCTAGTTTAATCAATTTAATTACTTTAACGGAGAGCAAGAAAGAAACATAGTAAACTTAGTAAACTGAGTGATAATTCGCATTACATTCATTAATATTAGAAATATTTAAGATTTTCCAATAGAGCTGAAAGTTAGGATCATCCGCAGTGCGAACAATTTGACAGCTGCTTAGATTCAAGTGACCAATTCCGCGAGCTCATTCAGTGCTGGATATTGCTGTATTTACGCATTCGTAACCTTAAAGATCATGCTTCATAAGTTTTCGGAAGCAATCGCAACTCTTCGGTAGTTAGGAAGCACTGACAGATTTTGTCACGCGAAGTCTCTGTAACATGTGAAATTTTTTTTTTTTTTTTTGTGTGTATTTGGATCTTTTAAGTACAACTGTAAGTATATTTCAATAGCAATAGTATTTCACGTAGATTGGTATTTAGTGGTGACAAACAGAAAATTCTTATGAAGTTTTAAGTTATTGGCAAAAGTATGAGTTGCAAATTTTCCCCATTTTAAACTAACAGTTCACGCGGTGTGGGGAAGCTATAGGAAAAATTGGAACGTCTGAGTGGGGAGAGAATATGTCTGCTTGTAGTGTGAGCAGTCTTACAATGCAAGAAGGGTCTACGTGTCACTACACAGTAGAGTACTGAAGGATAGCTTTAGTTCTTTGGGTCACTATTCTCTCTTATTTTAATGAAATCCCTTATTTAATGAATTCCCTCGCTTTGAAAGTCATACCTCGCCACTGGCTGTTCTTTCTTTTCGTTTCACCCTCTTTGGGGTACGTTGAATCAATCATTTCCCTTTTCTTAGTTCCCAATATTTCTTCACTCTATCTGATCTGTTCTATCCTTTCTTCTGTCGAGGTGGTGGGTTTGGATTTTAATGTATTTGAACCTTATATTTTCATTGTTAGTTATTACTTTCGCTGTCCCGTCAAATAATGAATTTTCTGTGATTTATAATTCTGCTAAATCTTTTTCAGTTTCTTTAAACCAGTTAGATTTTGGAAACATAGAGTCAGACTGAAAAATTCAATGTCATAGCCGGAATTTGAACCACTTATCTTCTGGTTTCCGTCCAGCCGCTCTACCATTGAGCTACTATGACCAACGTGCCGATATGACATTAAATTCTCAAACTGACTGATATATGAGTCAGTCCCGGCTATGGCATTGAATTTTTCAGTCTGACTCTACGTTTTCACAATTTAACCCACACACGGCCAGTGTGAAAGATCAATTAATTTCTACCAGTTAGGTTTTGTTTTACGGTTACGAAAAAAATCAAAGATTTGTTTAGTTAATCTGCTAGCGTTCCATTCTGAGGAGATGGCCGTCTGCTTTTTTCTCTAGTTCAAGGATTTGCTCCCTTGCTACCACACCCCGCCTTTAACGGCAGTGGTCACATCGGCGGCCGTTCTCCTTCGGAACACACATCGCGATGGTGTTAACTCGTATTCGTTGCGTTGTATCATTAGACCACGCACACGTTCGCACTTTCATTCATATTTCCAGACTTTGGGAAAGATGAGGTATCATCTTCGTTGGAGAAAAATCCGCACCCCCAGCCGGGAATCGAACCCAGGTGCTCTACCGCCTGAGCTACGGGGGCAGCCCTAACTGAAATTCTTCATTAACTACTTGATCATTCTTTTGAAACCTGTCGATATTCAACTATTCTGGCGCTTGCATAGAGAGAGTACGGACAGTAGGTAGCGTTCAGTTGTTAAACAGTTGAGTATCGCTTTTCCCTTAGTATGCACAACCAACACCAACTCCAATACTCAGACCTTAATACAGATTCCAAGATGGCGCCCGTCGAAGCCCAGCGATTCTGGTTACGCAAAATTGGAAACTATATACAATGGACATAATATATTCCATATTAAGAAGCAGTAAGATAACTCTTAAGCATTTATCACTTTATACTTTCAACCAAAACGTGTAATAACATAAATAAAAAGCACAATGAGAAATCCTAATCGTTTATCACTTATAGTAGCACGTTCCACTGCATTTCCTACCTTATACTTCCAATCAAAGTTTAACTTATAAGGCATAACAACTCATAAGCATTTAACACTTTGCACAGTAAAAACATAGAGGAAAACATGATTAAATGAAACAAAAGTTAAGTTTTTCTTGAACACAACAGAAATGGTAAAATCAAGAACACATGTACAAGAAAAGAAAGAAAGAAAGAAAGAAAGAAAAAGAAAACGAAAAAGCTAACCTGAAATATTTACTGGCTGCTAAGTTTGAGCTCCTTCCTCACCAAGTTCATCGCTGGCTTTTCTACTGGTTTCTCTATTTTGCACTCTCTTGGATAAGTGTTCAGACACAATTTTTTTTTCATTTAACATTTTGTGTAATTGTTCATAGATATGTTTGCCAGCACTTTCACACACTTCTTCACTTTGACAAATAAAGGCTCATTTATATATATTTGTGTGTGAGTGTCCTAAGCCAGGGGTGCTTGTACATCTTTGTTAAAAATTGCCTTAGGTACACAGGATGTGGTAATGTCAATACATTAGTTTCTTATTGTTTCATATAGTTCTGGATATTCATATGAAATGTTTGTAGCCCATATCAAAACATCTGGAGAAAATTTAATCCAACTAGCACAGGCTAGGTCCAGCTGTTCTAAAGCAAACTTTGTCACTGGACTGTATCATCATCTGTAGGAAGTAATAAAGTTTCTTTTATATTGTTTACATAGTTACCTTTTCTGGTAAGGACATACTGCTTATACTATAATATTTAATAAAACTCACCAGATTGTCCCGTTTTTTCCATCTGTCAAATTTGAGGGTGACAATTCCCTCACATTGCAAGAACCATCTAAAATTTTTTCACTGGTAGGTTCATAATATTGCAAAACACACTCACTTTTAGGTTATGAAGTATTTTGAAACTCACATTAAGTGCAGGAACATCAGTGAAGGTGGAATCTTGAATGTTATTGAAAAGAACATTACTAATCATCTTTAATAATGACTATGAATGTGTTAAAATCTTTCCTCACCACTTCGATTTTTAAGGACTCAAAACTGCCAATAAATATCTTGTGCACACCAATTATTAACATTCTCTTCACTCTCGGCAAAATGTCTTGCATATGTTCTTCAGGATTTCGTCTTTTCTGCTTGAGCTTTACTGTGTGATAGGATGGCTGATTCTTAAAAATCGCAGGTTAAGCATCATCAGCTAATTATGTTACTTTTCGAAGGACACGAATTGGTTCACCATCATTTGCTGGAAAAATGTCTTCCTTAACCACAAAGTCTGTTCAAAATGATGAACACAAACTACAGTTTTGTCATTTACTTCAACATTTTTAAGATGTATGTTCCTGATCCACTTATCCCATAAAGATTTTTCTTTAGCAAATTTAAATATTGTCGTATGAGGTTCACTACCATAATCAGATTTGCGTCGGGAACAGAACAAGAACGACCCATTTCAACAATATTTCACACTCCTATATATTTACATAAACTTTATAACTTAGTATTATGTTAAAAACTCACTATAAACTAACTCGTTGGTCACTAGTTGCCACTTTAATGTGAATTACATTAATTCTGCAAACACACAATCAAAGTAAACAAACACATGCTTCATTCGGTGTATATAACCATAACATAACATGCTGGGCCACGAGCGGCGCCATTTTTGCTACAATCGATAATCGTATTATGGTCTGAGAATTGGAGTTGGTGTTGGCACAACAAACTGTGTAATGTAGCCGTTCTTGCAAAGATTTTACCTCGATTAAAATGAAGCACATCAAAAGTAAGCTTTCGTAAGTATAGTTTCTGTACTCACTAACAAATGATAGAGAATTGTTTCAGATGTTTTTGTTATATCTGGCTTGCCACCGTGTTTGAACCCATGAACTTTCAACAGACTGGGTATCTTATATAAGAATCATTATGAATAATTTCCGGTAAAACTAGTGATACAGGTTGCGGTGTTTGCAATACCATCATATTTTATCGGTAATTAAGTCGACAAAAAAAGGATTACATAAATGCACTTTATAGAAATAAATTTTACCGTTCAAGTAAAGATTACCATAGCCTGAAATATGAACGAGTACTGCAGACGGCCATGAAAACACTTACGTTTCGCAACATTGGTTGCCTTCGTAACGGATTACTGACTTCTAAACATGAAATCAAACCAACGTTTTCAAACGTATCATATTTCCGAACGACATTCTTTTATTTTGGGCGTTTTCTTTTGTTCCTTCTCATGTTCAATAGTCTGACCCGAGTTGCTGCTTGTTTACAACTCCTCTTGCGGGGTTCTGGAGTGACATACCTGTGCATTTTTAGTTTTTGTAACCCTACCATAATAAAAAATTTGTTGATGTAATCAATATTGGCATAATTAACGCACTATGATGGTAGTCATACCTGTATTTCAAGTTAATGTAGCTTATAGAGAGAAACTGAAACGATTTTATCATATTCTTTGTCCATGAACCTTTGTCCATGATTAAGTTCTGGATAATTAAGACCTCAAAAGGCAGTAACAGCTGCTTACTTCTGTCCTGGAAGAGAATGTGTTGCTTATCGGTTCAAAACCTCAGGTAATACATGAAATGCAACGACAGAAGCGAACGAATCGTATATGAAGATGCTCTTCCATATGTCAGCTATGGATACAACCCCTTCTTGATTTATTTCTTACAATTTATAACACTAATGCCCGATTTCACCAACAGATGTTAAGACATAACACGAGTTAAGCAATAGCTATAACAAAAATTGCATTTCACCTACAAGTGTTAGCTTAACACTCGGGTTAAGTCTCTTCTTCTTCCCTATTCTTTTTAAATATACATTGTATGAGCCATGTTCTGTAACAAAGTGAAAATCCTTTTCTTGGTTTTGTATGTTCCAATTTTAGCCTCTCTTTAATGTCTGGAAATAAATAAATCATGTACTCTTCTTCATAAGTGTACATTATCCCACTCTTCTTGCCATTCTTGTAATAAATAATTTATCACTTCTTTCTTAGTACTGCATTTTTTCCCATAATTTTAAAAACATTTCCATATTCTTTCTTCTTTAGTCAATAATTTGCACCCCTTAATCTAATGATATAGTCAACAGGCCAAATTCCCGCTACTATTAGTAGGGCCAAAGTAGATTTGGTTTTTGTAGCTCCGCTGCTGCAAATTAGTATTTGTCTCTGAGTTTTTCGGATTAAATTTGGGCAGGATTTGACCCATAACCTATGTGTCCATGTACTTGCACCATATCCTATTATACCTATTATTTCGTAGACACTAACACTAAATAAAAGAAGTATTGTATTCCACCCAAAAAATGTATATCGAAATTTCACAGAAAAAGAAACACGTTTAAGATTCCTGAAATCTAAAAACAGTTTTACAAAACGTCCGTGCGCCTGCGCTTGCGTGTGTACATAACTCAAAAAGCAGAAAGGATATTAGCAAACTTGGCATTTAAGTTAAGAATCCTACAACCATACGACTCGAAGATTAGCAAGAAATTCTCTACCTACGAGGGCTGTTCAATAAAGGATGATTACAATTTTTTTTTGACAACGTACCTTTACCCATCCTCATAATTTTGATGGTCCTTCTCAAAATAGTCTCCCTGAATGGGATGCTCTTGTCCCAGCGTTTCTGCCAGTCTCCAAAGACATGCTGGAAACAATTTTTGAGAGATCCTTCAAAATGGCCTCCACAGCCTTCACCACTGCTTCTGATGATGGACAGTGCCTCCCACGAAGGCGTTTCTTCAAGTTAGGGAATAGAAAAAAGTCACATGCGGCTAAATCCGGACCATGGGAGGGTGAGGGATGCACTTCACGTTGATTTTTGCAAGATATTTAGCAACAACATTGGCAATATGCAGCCGCGCATTATCGTGGTGCGGCATCCATCCTGCTTCATGGAAATGGGGTCGTTTGCGCCTGATATGAACTTGCAATTTTTTCAGAACATCCCTAGTGTATTGTCCAGTTACTGATGTGTGTGCAGGTACAACATGCTGATAAACCATTCCATGAATACCAAAGGATGAGATGACCATAACTTTCCCAGCAGAAGCAACCATGTTTGCTTTTTGGGGGGTTGGTGATGAAGGAGATTTCCACACTGAGCTTTGCTCTCAGGATCAAAATGATGTTGCCAAGTTTCATTAGCAGTGATTACGTTTGAAAAAAAAAAACCTCCGGATCTTGCTCTAACCTCAACTTTAACTGCATACAGACCTGCATGCGAATGTCGTTTTGTTCAGGATTCAACAGTCTTGGAACCCACCGCGCACAAACACGTCTCATGTGTAATGTTTCTGTCACCAACGTGTGTGTGGCACCCAATGAAATGTTCAGTATTTCAGAACGTGATCTTAAGATAATTCGTCGATCCTCTCTCACAATGGCAGCAGCAGTGTTGATGTTTTCTTCCGTATGAGCAGTAACTGCAGCATCGGGTCCACCTTCCTTTGAAATTGATTGTCTCCTCTCTTTAAACCACCTTCGAGCTGTGCTGTAGGGAAGAACAGACTCCCCATAGGCCTCCTGTAATATTGTATAGGCCTCAACTGAAGATTTGTTGAGACGAAAGCAGAATTTCAAAGCCGCATATTGTTCCTCGCGTGTTACCTCCATTGCAGCGGTAGGCGATACTGAACACGTCTGAAGTTGCCTTGCTCTCCCAGGCGGGAACCAAGAGTACCAACAATGAAACTACTACGGCGTGTTTGTTTCACATTAAGCTAACAGAATATAATAAGATTGAATTTTAGTGTGAAAAATGATGGTCATAAAAATTATGATCATTCTTTATTGAACAGCCCTCGTACAATTGTAGTTTTTTTTGGAATATTTTGATTTTCTCAAAAAATGTTTAACGTTTTTGAATAAAATATCACATTTTTGCGATATTTACAAATGAAATGTGATTATAGGTTGAATTTTCGTTGAACGGCCCCTTCTTTCTGGATTACTGTTTCATAACTGGTGAAGAGTAAGAGATAGACAAAGTCTTTATATACAAACATAACTTATGTGAAACATTTTTATGACGTTATATATTTCCGGATATTCTTTGTTATTGGTGTGAATGTTCAGATACTACACTTTTCAGAGGGAATTCTCTACTCGTCCTTGGCTAGCCGAAGTGAATGAAATGGCAAAACCATGGTGTAGAGACCAACTCTTGAAGGTTTAATTATGGCTTAAAAACCTGTTGTATTTCCCTCCTTCCATTGTACCTTCAAGAGACTATTAAAGGCAAATGGGTAGAGAATTTTGTGTATATGTCTTTTTCCTGCATTTCCAATGAAATGCAACAGCTCCTGTAACTAGTAAATTTACAGAGAAAGTAATAAAACGTAGACATTTCATAAGGACTGTTTCGAAAGGATGAACAATTATAATTCAACAAGACGTTTGAAAAATTTACTTAATGTTAAACAACGGTATTTTAAATTGAAAAGACATTAAATGTTGGTGTACCGTCACCATCAAAACTAATTGGTTGTATGCATTGACAGTATTTTATTAAATTGACAGGTTCACCTTCATTACATTGTTTCAAGGTTCCACGTGCCTGTTTTCTACCAAATATACACGCGCACAAATGTTAAAACGTAACTCATTCTGCTATCATTATGTGATTTACTTGATGTCAAAAGGAATTATTATATAGAGTCAACCTGAAAAAATCAGTGCCATGACCGGGATTTGAAAACACGGATATCCTGGTTTCAGTCCAGTCGCTCTAACCCATTGAGCTACCATACCCAACGTACCGTCCTGACATTAAATTCTACATTTGACTCGTATATTTCCCCGGTAAACCGCTAGGAGCTCTCGTATTCGAGATACACCGTTTGTGGCGACCTAGTATCGCAAGTACTTAAGGCCCAGGCTTCATCATTTAGCTCTTATTATTTTAGTTAACTGATGGAAATGAATCATTTCTTCACACTAGCCCTATATGGCATAAGGTTTTTAATAGAGTCAACCTGAAATATTCAATGCCATAGCTGGGATTTGAACCAAGAATCTCCTGGTGTCCGTCCAGTCGCTCTTACCCATTGAGCTACAATAGCCAACGGGACGGTCTGACTTTAAATTCTCCAATTTACTCAAATATTTTCACGGTAAACTGTTGTAAGTGCCTGAATCCCAGGCTTCACCATTAAACTCTTATTAATTAAGTTAATTGGTAGAAATTAATCATTTTTTACACTAGCCATATATAGTCTAAGATTTTGGATAGAGTCAACCTGTAAAGTTCAGTGCTATGGCCGGGATATGAACCATGGATCCCCTGGTTTCCGTCCAGTCACTCTTTCCCATTGAGCTACCATGGCCAACGTACCATCGTGACATTAAATTCTCCAATTGACTCATATTTTCCCGGTAAACTGTTGGATGTACTTGAATCCCAGGGTTCACCATTAAACTCTTATTAAGTTAATTGATGGTAATTAATAATTTTTAACACTAACCGTATGTAGGCTAAACTTTTGGATAGATAGGGTCTATCTGAAAAACTCAATGCCATGACCGGGGTTTGAAACACGGATCTCCTGGTTTCCGTCCAGTCGCTATTACCCATTAAGCTACCATAGCCAACGTGCAGTCATGACAATTCTCCAAATGACTCATATATTTTCCAGTAAACCACTAGGGGCTCTCGTATCCGAGATACACTGTTTCTGCCGACTTACTATTGTAAGTACGTGAATCCCAGGCTTCATCATTTAACTCTTATTATTTAAGTTAATTAATGGCTAGCCGTATGTAGGCTAAGGTTTTGGATAGATATTTAAGCGCAGAGTATCTACCCAAAATCCGTAGACCCTGGCCTCCTTTTACCCGGGAGTGATGGAAAACTCCGGGGCTCTTTCCATAGGGAAATACCTGGTTTCCTAAAAAGCCCCTCCCCCCATCGACAACAACGTCAAGACGAATGGAAGTGGATACGCCACTTACGCGCGTCAACCCCGCAGAGAAGACTACCGATAACCTCGTTGGGACCGCCTGGTGATCTAGCACACCTTCTACTAGCTCTGCAGGCTAGTAAAGTCTGTCTAGTCAACGCGAGTGCAGTTTGCCTCTCAAAGGAAACTGACCCTACCGCCCATTAATGAACGTCATAAATCTACCTCCACACTTCAGAAATGTAACACTGTCGTTGAGGACCAATAGCAACCCTGATTTTCTGGAAATGACAGTTGCAATTTTTACTCCATGTGGAGTCTCAGTTACCAAAGTTCCAACTTCCAGTTGATCTGTTTCATTACGTGTGTCACGATGTGGAGACCGTGGGAGGGAAATGCAGTGGTAAATGCAAATGAAGTACTAGATAACTTTCAGTCAAGTGAAAATAATCAAAGTGATGACAATAATGTGAATAACTGGGCCGAATTATGTTACTGGAAAAGCCTCAAAAAACAAAGTTATAACGGAAACTCTTTCTAAGCAAATTCAAGCGCTTTTTTTTGAACACATATAAATATTTGCTGACAAATAATCTTGGTAAGGGGTCGTGCAATGAACCTGATAAATTCTGGTCTTCACAAAAATACAGTAAGAAATATTGTGACGAAGGACGCCGATCAAGTGTTAAAACAAAAGGAAGCGTTTTTCTAAAATGGATAATTTCACATGAGATTTAATTCGTCGAGAAATTTATAGATTCTATGAAAAGGGAGAGCTCCCACCTTAGATGAATTGATTGCACATTTGCAAGAAATTTGTGATTTTCCTTATGGTCATTGCACTTTGCGCGGCCTCCTAAAGGAGCTGGATTTCAAATACCGCAATTTGAATAAGATAAGGGTTATTATAGAATACAGTAGAACTGTAGCTCGGCGATATATATAACTGTCAAAACTAAGGACGTTTTGCAGTAATGGACATAAGATAATTTATTTAGACGAAACCTCGTACGATACCCATGACGTATCGAGAAAGGTGGCAACCTTGTACAACGGACTGGGAGAAGGAGGGCCGCTGTTTTAAAAGCATTATAAGGGTTTGTCAAAGGAGTCGGTCGACGTGCACATGCGTTAACTAAACAGACTCTACCCGGGAAATATAAGGCAACCCTCTACCCTTTACGGCCGGCCGAGGCCTGGCTGGAGGTACCCGACCTCCCACGAGTGTCGGGAACAAACTGCTCCCCGAGTACAACCCAAACCGAACAAGTCCCTCACGGGAGGGGCTCGGCAGTTCGGTCTGAGGTTCCTCTAGTAACGTCAGAGGTACCACGAGTGCTTGGGGTCCGCAGGGCTCGCACCACAGCGGCTGAAGGGGACGGATCGCTTCTCTTACGGGAAGGTTTTGGATAGAGTCAACCTGAAAAATTCAATGCCATGACCGGGATTTCATCTCGTAGTTTCCGTCCAGTCGCTCTAACCCATTGAGCTACCATAGCCAACGTGCCCTCCTGACATTAAATTCTCCAATTGACTCAATATTTTCGAGCTAAACCACTAGGAGCTCTATGTATCCAAAACCTTAGCATATATACGGCTAGTGTGAAGAAGTGATAAATTTCCATCAATTAACTTAAGGAATTATTATGTTATATACAAATTCTATTATGTTATTATAAAAAGAGGCGCGTATTTGAATTCTTGGAGGATGTAGTAATGTTAGTGTGCCTCTACTGGAAGGTTTTATCCACCCACACAAACTCTCAACACACATTCCTAAGTAGCATACTAAAGAACAGTGAAAAATAAACAAATCCTTCCAGTGATTCTCGAGCTTAACATGTTAAAAAAACACTTAATAATGTTTTATATACCTAAACATTCCTGAAAAAGCACTCCAAAGGGCCTGTAGACTCAACAAACTTACCCCACCAATGATTTTCGAGATAAGTGGGGTTTCTTTTCTTTTCAGTTCACACAGACACCAATCTGTCCTAATAGAGACGTGTTGTGTGTGTGTGTGTGTGTGTGTGTGTGTGTGTGTGTGTGTGTGTGTGTGTGTGTGTGTGTGTGTGTGTGTGTGAATAGTCTCGATCTAACAAAACAGACACAGAGAAACAAAATACAATGAGCTCTGTTTTTAGCTTTAAGATACTCATGCAATACCAATGATGAAGTACTTGAATTACCTTCTAGTGCATGACTGTTTAATGTTATTTACTTTGTACTTACCATTTAGGTCGTTTGCAAAGCATGATAAGTAATACTACTCACAAATTAAATCTTCTTTTTGTATGTGATTTGTAAATGAGTAAATATGCTTAATTTGAAAGTGTTGATTTCAGTGACGTAATTAGTTTTCCTCTAGCACGTCACAATTGCTTTAGATACAGAGCACTACTACAAATGTAGTAGTAGAAAAATTCTATCTCATAAGCACCATCTAAAAGTAGACAAAACATAAAACTCCATCTTCAATTGGTAATGCATGTGTGAGAATATTTGTTTTATTATTATTCGCAAGAAGAAACCAGCCATCCTTGAAGGATTCCAGAAGTGACATTCTGCAATCGATGTTCTTGTAGTTTTTCAGTTCAAATCCTTTCTGTTGTCTAAGAAGCTATGTAAAATTGTTTTGAAAGAAGAGCAAATATTATTTATTTATTTACTATCCAAATTTCGATTCCTATTTTACCCAAAGGTATATTAGGAATCTAGTCTACAAATGCATGAATATAATACAATTTACAAAACAACAAAATTCAACATCAAGCTGACAAACAGTAAACATCAACATGAATCATTTAGCTTAAGAAATATGTTATTTAAGAAAGCCATGAAATATTGATAAGTTTTGTAATTCATCAAAATACGAGGACTGTTCAATAAAGAATAATCACAATTCTTTTTTGACAACGTACCTTTACATCCTCATAATTTTGATGGTCCTTCTCAAAATAGTCTCCCCTGAATGCGATGCACTTGTCCCAGCGTTTCTGCCAGTCTTCAAAGACATGCTGGAAACCATTTTCTGAGAGATCCTTCAAAATCGCCTCTGCAGCCTTCACCACTGCTTCTGATGATGGATAATGCCTCCCACGAAGGTGTTTCTTCAAGTCAGGTAATAGAAAAAAGTCACATGGGGCTAAATTCGGACTATAGGGAGGGTGAGGCATGCACTTCACCTTGATTTTTGCAAGATATTCAGCAACAACGTTGGCATATGCGGCAGCGCATTATCGTGGTGCAGCATCCAGCCTGCTTCATAGAAATGTGGTCTTTTGCGCCTGATATAAACCTGCAATGTTTTAAGGACATCCCTGTGGTATTGTCTAGTTACTGATGTGTTTACAGGTACAACATGCTGATAAATCATTCCATGAATATCAAAGAATGAGATGACCATAACTTTCCCACCAGAAGCAACCACTTTTGCTTTTTTGGGGGTTGGTGGTGAAGGATATTTCCACACTGAGCTTTGCTGTTTGCTCTCAGGATCAAAATGATGTAGCCAAATTTCATCAGCAGTGATTATGTTTGAAAAAAACGCCGGATCTTCCTTTAACATCAACTTTAACTCCATGCAGACCTGCACGCGAATATCCGGGAATGTTCGGGAATCAACAGTCTTGGAACCCATCGCGCACAAACACATCTCATGTCTAATGTTTCTGTACCAACGTGTGGGTGGCACCCAATGAAATGTTCAGTATTTTAGAAAGTGATCTTGTGGTATTTCGTCGATCCTCTCTCACAATGGCAATGTTGATGCTTTCTTCCATATGAGCTGTAACTGGAGCACCGGGTGTACTTTCTTTGTAATTGTCTCCCCTGTTTAAACATTTTAAACCACCTTCGAGCTGTGCTATAGGGAAGAAAAGACTCTCCATAGGCCTCCTGTAAGGTTGTATAGGCTTCAACGGAAGATTTGTTGAGACGAAAGCAGAAATTCAAAGCCACATATTGTTCCTCGCGTGTTACCTCCATTGCTGCGGTAGGCGATACTGAACAAGTCTGAACTTGCCTGGTTCTCACGGGCGGGAAACAGGAGTACCAGCTACTACGGCGTGTGTGTTTCAGAATAAGCTAACAGAGTATAATGAGGCTGAATTTTAGTGCGAACAATTATGACCGTAAAAAAATTATGATCATTCTTTATTGAACAGCCCTCTTATGTGTAAGTGGTGTTGAAAAAGTGTAACCTAAGGATTTAAGCAACAGTTCAAGTTCGTATCTTTCCAAACAGAAAAGTTGGCATTTAAGTAAAAGGTGAGGTGCATCTTAAAGATGATTTCCACAAATACAATTAGATGTGGATTTGATTTTGAATTTAAATAAGCTGAAAATTTGCCATATACAGTTAAGAATTGAGTAAGAACATAGGTTAACGAATTTGCATTTATGTCTGCCAGAAACCGTTGAGAAATATAAATCCTTAGTCAAAGCACCACAATTACTTTTTAACCAGTATTCATTCCAGTCGATGCTGATAATCTACTTTAATGTTTGCCTCACATAAGAAGTAGGGCATAGAGTGTAAATTTCTGGAAGATCTGAAGTCGCAGCTCTTTTTGCAAGCTCATCTGCACCTTTATTTCCGGCAATCCCCACGTGGCCTCTGACCCATGAAATACACAGATGAGAACCACTTAATAATTGATATCTTATTTCAGCTACATTAGGACTGCTGTTTTTTTGTATCTCTCAAAGCTGCAGTTGCTGCCTGTGAGTCACTGTAAAGGCGTGCGGTATATAGGCCCAACAAATCTTCTTCACTAGAAAACATGGTTTTCAAATGGTCGAAGGCCTATGTAGTGGAGGTTAAGTCACTTTGCCGATCTCAAATATTGGTTTGGAGAGTTCCTCAGTTTTTAACTCTATAGTGGTTCTTTGTCTCAACTTCATATTTGATTAGCTTTAACAGGGAAACCCCGATCCTAGCAACCGTCCTCGACATTGTGCTTTTAACCTGGCTTTACTCGAGTCAATAAACAGTCACATCTCTACACATAACTCTTAGTCGTTGATCTTTGTTCCTACTGCTAGAAAGTTTCGTTTCCTCAACAGTTCAGCTGCTGCCCAGAAAATTTTAAGTGCCAGACCAAATATTTCAGTTTTTCCTTCACTATGAAGTGTGGTGATTGAGAAGTGATCTCTGTCGTAGGCCTTGCCTCTTCAAGTTCACTCTTCTACAGTACAGAGAGGAACAGGCTAACATTTCCCATGAGAAGGGTCATCAGGATATTTGTTTCACATAATGACCTGCAATATTTGTACTAGGGCTGTTCAATAAAGAATGATCATAATGTTTTTACGGTCATAATTTTCGCACTAAAATTCAATCTTATTATATTCTGTTAGATTAATATGAAACAAACACGCCGTAGTAGTTTCATTGTTGGTACTCCTGATTCCCGCCTGTGAGAACCAGGCAAGTTCAGACATCTTCAGTATCGCCTACTGCTGCAATGGAGGTAACATTCAGTTAAAGTTGATGTTAGAGGAAGATCCGAAGTTTGTTTCAAACGTAATCACTGCTGATGAAACTTGGCTACATCATTTTGATCCTGAGAGCAAACAGCAAAGCTCAGTGTGGAAATCTCCTTCATCACCAAACCCCCAAAGGAGCATAAGTAGTTGCTTCTGCTGGGAAAGTTAAGGTCCTCTCATTCTTTGATATTCATGGAATGGTTTATCAACATGTTGTACCTGCACACACATCAGTAACTGGACAATACTACAGAGATGTCCTGAAAACATTGCAAGTTCATATCAGGTGTAAAAGACCACATTTCCTTGAAGCAAGCTGGAGCTGCACTACGATAATGCGTGGCCGCATATTGTCAATGTTGTTACTGAATATCTTGCAAAGATCAACGTAAAGTGCATCCCTCACCCTCCCTATAGTCTGGATTTAGCCCCATGTGACTCTTTTCTATTCCCTAAGTTGAAGAAACGCCTTCGTGGGAGGCATTATCCTTCATCAGAAGCAGTGGTGAAGGCTGCGTAGGCGATTTTGAAGGATCTCTCAAAAACTGTTTCCAACATGTCTTTGAAGACTGGCAGAAACGCTGGGACAAGTGCATCGCGTATTCAGGGGAGACTATTTTGAGAAGGACCATCAAAATTATGAGGATGAGTAAAGGTACGTTGTCAAATAAAAAATTGCGAACATTATTTTTTGAACAGCCCTACTTAATAATTAAATTTAATGGTTTTATAGTTAAAATTTCCGCATATATAACGGGAGTCGCTGTGGTTACGGGCTTTGCTAGAACCGTTGTCAATATGAAATGCAAACATATTCCATCTTTAATCAATATGCCACACTTGGAGTAACAATGTACATTGCACATGCGCTAAATTGTTGACAGGCTAGCTGAATGAACACTATCTGTTAATGCTGGTACCTATTTAAAGAAAGCAAATTTTCATGCCATCTAGTAGCAATTTTCGATACTTATGGTATTTTTTATATGTTCCAATGGTTATATCGGTGATCGTTCTCGTTTGGAACACATCGAAGGTGTTAACTTGTATTCGTTGGGTTTTAATCATTAGGTCACGCACACATTCGAACTCTCATTCATACTTCCAGATTCTGGGGAAGATTAGGAATTATCTTGGTCGGAGAAAACCCCACCCCTATCACCGGGAATCGAACCCAGGATCCCTTAGCACTATAGTATTTTAAATAGCACAGTTGTGGTATATCTCACCTTAAGGAGGACATTACATTAAGAACATCCGAAAATTCACACACACTTAAAAATCTGACATGATACACTAATTTTAAAAGCATCCTTGGGTTCTACATAAAAGATACACAATGATTTATGTATTACACGTGAGATACAACATGATTATTAGTTAATGTGAAAGAGAGAAGAAAGCTAACATTAAAAATCAGTGAACCTATATTTTTTGTAATTAACAGCTCAGAAATTTTGTTTTTCTTCATGGTCACAAACTGTCCCTTCCAGAAAACGTAACTTTGTGGCCTGAGAGTGCAGAATCTACATATTACTAGCTTCAGCTCCATTTTTCTAAATTAATGTCCTCCAACGTGAAGTTACATCAGACAACATGTCTTTGGATGTCATGCGAAGAATTTAGTTTTACACGATGGTGCGCCAGCTCATTTCAATCGGTAATAGTGTGACTTTGTGGGTTCGTAGAATTAAAAGTCCAGGTTGCAAACACTAAACATTGCTCTTTATTTCCGTAGAAACACACTTTGGTCAAACCTTGCAGTAGCAGAATTACGTCACATACACAATACAACTTGCAAAATTCACACAGCTGTTCGCGCACACGAGTTCAATTAACAACTATTCCCCAGTGGCGGGCGGGAGCTTCCTTTTATAGCTACTCACTATTCCGAAAATTCGTGGAATGTTCTCAATCAGGACGGCGTTAGATTAAAGGCGAACTCTCCAAAAATCCATCTCCTTCCCCCCACCGTTTCGGCAAGTTTTTATCTCCGCCCTGACTGTACGTCTCTTTGAATTCCTCGGCCGCGCCGCCTCACCGCAACAATGCGTTCGCGACAATGTGTAATTTCTTGAAAGGTATTTAAGGTAATTAATGGAAAATAATCATTCCTTTAACTAGCCTTGTATAGGCTAAGGTTTTTTGGATGGATATATTAAAACTGATAAATTCAATGCCATGGCTGGGATTTGAAGCACGGATCTCCTGGTTTCCGTCCATTCGCTCTTACCCATTGAGTTACCATGGCCAACTTGCCGTCATGGCATTAAATTCTTCAATTGACTCATATACGTTCCCGGTAAACCACTAGGGAAGTAAACCACCTGAGGTTTCTGGGAAAATATATGAGTCAACTGGAGAATTTAATGTCATGACGGCACGTTGGCCATGGTAACTAGATGGGTAAGAGCGACTGGACGGAAAACAGTAGATATGTGGTTTTAATACCGGCCATGGCATTGAATTTATCAGGTTGACTCTATCTATTCTTGAAGGATACGTTTACGCTCAGATAAATTGGTCGAGGGGGTTATATACGAAGACTGTTCAATAAAGAATGATCACTATGTTTTACGGTCATAGTTCTTCGCACTAAAGTTCAATCTTATTATATTATGTTAGCTTAATGTGAAACAAACACGCCGTAGTAGTTTCATTGTTGGTACCCCTGGTTCCCGCCTGTGAGAACCTGACAAGTTCAGACATATTCAGTATCACCTACCGCTGCAATGGAGGTAACATGCGAGGAACAATATGCGGCTTTGAAATTCTGCTTTCATCTCAACAAATCTTTAGTTGAGGCCTATACAATGTTACAGGAGGCCTATGGATAGTCTGCTCTTCCCTACAGCACAGCTCGAAGGTGGTTTAAAATGTTTAAAGAGGGGAGACAATCAATTTCAAAGGAAGGTGGACCCGGTGCTCCAGTTACTGCTCCTACGGAAGAAAACATAAACACTGCTGCTGCCATTGTGAGAGAGGATCGACGAATTACCCTAAGATCACTTTCTGAAATATTGAACATTTCACTGGGTGCCACCCACACGTTGGTGACAGAAACATTACACATGAGACGTGTTTGTGCGCGGTGGGTTCCAAGACTGTTGATTCCCAAACAAAAGGACATTCTTATGCAGGTCTCATGCAGTTAAAGTTGATGTTAGAGGAAGATACAGAGTTTCTTCTAAACGTAATCACTGCTGATGAAACTTGGCTACATCATTTTGATCCTGAGAGCAAACAGCAAAGCTTAGTGTGGAAATCTCCTACATCAACATCCCCCAAAAAAGCAAAATTTTTGCTTCTGCTGGGAAAGTTTCGGTCATCTCATTCTTTGATATTCATGGAATGGTTTATCAGCATGTTGTACCTGCACACACATCAGTAACTGGACAATACTACAGGGATGTCCTAAAATCATTGCAAGTCCATATCATGCTCAAAAGACCACATTTCTGTGAAGCAGGCTGGATGCTGCACCACGATTATGCGCGGCCGCATATTGCCAATGTTGTTGCAGAATATCTTGCAAAAATCAACTAGAAGTGCATCCCTCACTCTCCCTACAGTTTGGATTTAGCCCCATGTGACTTTTTTCTATTCTCCAACTTGAAAAAAGCCTTCGTGGGAGGCATTATCCATCGGCAGAAGCAGTGGTGAAGGCTGCGGAGGCAATTTTGAAGGATCTCTCAAGAATGGTTTCCAGCATATCTTTGAAGACCGGCAGAAATGCTGGAACAAGTGCATCGCGTTCAGGGGAGACTATGTTGAGATAGACCTTCAAAATTAAGAGGATGAGTAAAGGTATGTTGTCAAACAAATTGTGATCATTCTTTATTGAACAGTCCGCGTATTTGGTCTGTTCGCAACCGTAATTTGAATGCAATGAATCCCCGTATGGGAGCGTTTAAGGAGCCTGGTTTTGAGGCTGCTGTACTATATAATATATCCCTGAAAGAACGTATCAATACTGGATTTGAGCAAATAAGAAACATTCTAGGAAGTTGTAGCATAGTGTAGGGTAGCAATGAACGTCGGCATAGGCATGGGTCGAAGTAGAGGGAAGGCAGTGTATTTTGTGTTGTAAATCAGCAAGGAATGATGTTCATATGAACGTTGTTACTGTTTTGATGTTGGAGGTTCTTGAAACACTTGATACCTAAACATTCCTGAAGAAAACTCCCGAGAACTGTGACAACAACATTGTAACACCCGATATTCAAGATATTTGCGAGGAACTGTTTGTTGTGTTATGACGGAATCCATACGCGGCGCAGTTGTTACACAGGACATAGTGGAGACTGGTCTGTTGCCCCCGGGGGCATTTTGAGTCCCGAGCTCGTATCGAGTTGCCGACAAGGTACACCGGCTTGAGGTTAGACTCTGGAAACCACAGCCTTGCAAAATAGCTCCGTGTCTTTATCGGATAGCACTAAGGTGTTGCTGGGGTCAGCGTAGACTCCGTCCGGGTCGCACGTGGCTTCCAACGTTTACTCTCCTCTCTCCTCCTCACACAAATAATTGCTGTGATTTATTTTTACTTCCTGTACGACTTGCTTATACCAACAAATTTATTGAATTGCACTCAAATATTTGATTGGAGGTTTCAGTAAAACTACACCCTTTTAGGTCATCGAATAAAAAAGATGTATTTTTAGCAAACAGGTCATGCGTCTGGCAATAGCGTGACTAAAGACGAAAAATCAGGCAAATGCAAAACATGCCTTGGTATATATCTTCATCATTTTCCAAATAGTTTGACACGAATGTTTTCAAGGAACCTCCCCACCCAAACTACTCTTTACATGCAATTTCTTTTCTCCAAAATTTTGAATTTAACAACAATAAATGCCTCTAACAGGTTTGCTTAAAATACCACAGCTTCTAGAGCCGTCTTTATTCTGAATGACTTTTGGTAAATCCTAAAATATGGACAAAATCTTACAAAACAGAATATCTAGATCTGGTTAAGGCACACAACTTATGTCTAATAATTTCTTGTGCTTATAAACATTTCCCATATATTATTTATTTATAGATTTTATTTTTAAATATACGTCCTCCAACGTCAAGTCATATCAGACGATGAATGAAATGATGTTCATATGTGCCCAGGGTACATAGAGCTCAGAGTTACCTGACATCATCTTTCAAAATAAGGGAAAATCTCTAACGTTAAGTCATATCGAACGATGAATGAAATGTTCAAATGAGTACAGGGTACATAGAGCTTAGAGTTACCCGACATTTATATTTTAGGATAAGGGAAAACCCCTAACGTTAAGTCATGTCGGACTATGAATGAAATGAAGTTTAAATGAGTACAGTGTACATAGAGCTTAGAGTTACCAGACATTCATCTTTCAGGATAAGGGAAAACCCCTAACGTTAAGTCATGTCGGACTATGAATGAAATGAAGTTTAAATGAGTACAGTGTACATAGAGCTTAGAGTTACCAGACATTCATCTTTCAGGATAAGGTAAAACCTCAAACGTTAAGTCATATCGGCGGATGAATGAAACTATGTCAAATGAGTACAGGGTACACAGAGCTTAGAGTTATCAAACGTTCATCTATCAGAATAAGGGAAACCTCTAACGTTTAGTCATATCAACCGATGAATGAAATGATGTTCAAATGAGTACAGGGTACATAGAGCTTAGAGTTATCAGACTCTCATCTTTCAGGATAAGAGAAAACCTCCAATGTTAAGTCATATCGGACGATGAATGAAATGATGTTCAAATGAGTACAGGGTACATAGAGCTTAGAGTTATCAAACGTTCGTCTATCAGAATAAGGGAAACCTTTAACGTTAAGTCATTTCGACCAATGCATGAAATGATGTGCAAATGAGTACAGGGTACATAGAGCTTAGAGTTAAAGGACATTCCTATTTTAGCATAAGGAAACACATCCAACGTTATGTCAAATCGGACGATGAATGAAATAATGTTCAAATGAGTATAGGATACATAGAGCTTAGAGTTATCAGACATTCATCTTTCAGGATAAGAGAAAACCTCCAATGTTAAGTCATATCGGACGATGAATGAAATGATGTTCAAATGAGTACAGGGTACATAGAGCTTAGAGTTATCAGACATTCATCTTTCAGGATAAGAGAAAACCTGCAACGTTAAGTCATATCGGACGATGAATGAAATGATGTTCAAATGAGTACAGGGTACATAGAGCTTAGAGTTATCAGACATTCATCTTTCAGGATAAGAGAAAACCTCCAATGTTAAGTCATATCGGACGATGAATGAAATGATGTTCAAATGAGTACAGGGTACATAGAGCTTACAGTTACCAGACATTCATCTTTCAGGATAAGAGAAAACCTCCAATGTTAAGTCATATCGGACGATGAATGAAATGATGTTCAAATGAGTACAGGGTACATAGAGCTTACAGTTACCAGACATTCATCTTTCAGGATAAGAGAAAACCTCCAATGTTAAGTCATATCGGACGATGAATGAAATGATGTTCAAATGAGTACAGGGTACATAGAGCTTACAGTTAGCAGATATTCATCTTTCAGGATAAGAGAAAACCTCCAATGTTAAGTCATATCGGACAATGAATGAAATGATGTTCAAATGAGTACAGGGTACATAGAGCTTAGAGTTATCAGACTCTCATCTTTCAGGATAAGAGAAAACCTCCAATGTTAAGTCATATCGGACGATGAATGAAATGATGTTCAAATGAGTACAGGGCACATAGAGCTTACAGTTACCAGACATTCATCTTTCAGGATAAGAGAAAACCTCCAATGTAAAGTCATATCGGACGATGAATGAAATGATGTTAAAATGAGTACAGGGTACATAGAGCTTAGAGTTATCAGACTCTCATCTTTCAGGATAAGAGAAAACCTCCAATGTTAAGTCATATCGGACGATGAATGAAATGATGTTCAAATGAGTACAGGGTACATAGAGCTTACCGTTACCAGACATTCATCTTTCAGGTGTAACAGATTTTTTTGATGGCGATCACAGGTTACCACTGCTCTACGTTGTGCACCAGTTTGAAGCAAATATTATAGTGAGCAATGAGGCTTTTCTCAGGGTATGCGTGGATGTGTGTGAGAAGGAAATTTTTCAACACTGGAATGCCCGTTTCCAAATTATTTATTCACTGCTTCTTATTTCAAACCTCGAAATGGAAGCTGCCGACCGAGGGTTACCAATCACGGTTTATAGTGACTGAATGCTAACTATATTTCTCGATAAATTTTGATGACCTGACAAATATTCAAGACCGAACAAGTTGACCACCCAAATAGGCTTCACGTTTGACTCTTCCCTAATATCGGCTACACGCCGAAGTCTTTATGATGGCTTCGTAGCCGCGACCCACCTGCATCGGCTAAGCGCCGAAGAGTGCCCCCCACCACAACTGCGTGTGTGTATTTATATATAACTTTCACTCTCCAAATTCCTTTTTAAACAAAGTCCTTTTGTGGCTGTTTTGGTCGCCATTGTAAACGATCCAAAGAATACCCTATTCATATAAGTCAAGTGACAATTCCTTTAGAAACCTTCTAAGGACACAGCGTCTTTCATGTCTTTGTTACTGTACTTTCCCCAACTCACTGACCTTGCCCTGGGTCGTCACAAAGAACCAACATTCCTTCGACGTCTATCATTATTATTTTCTTCTGGCAACCATAATTTCGGTATCAAATGCCCCCAAAGATATTATTTTATTATCCCATAATGAAATAATATATATGTCTGGCCCGAATATAACGCAAAATATTAGACCTTTGTCAGCAACTTCCAATTTGTTTTACAATTTCTTTTCACAACATTAATTTTTACATGACATTTCCTGAAAATTATTCACATGGTTATATAACAACATTTCATTTAAAATTTACCAACATTCTGTTCTGCAATTTTCAACTTTTAAATATTATTCGGAAAATATTTCAATCTACCTCATCTCCTTTCTTCTCCATCTGATCTACTTAAAATTAATTCATATTGTTGTTACACTTGAAACAATTCCTAAATATACCTTCCCATGTTTAAATTAATGGTACATTAATAAGATTATATTTGTATACAACATTTCTGGGTTCTTCTTGATTCTATATAAATATTCTTTTCAAAAGTCTTTCATTGTTCTGATATTTTTTTTAGCTGGTTATTTTTTTTATACATTTTCGAATACTTCTTTATGATTCTATATAAATATTATTTTCAAAAGTCTTTAAGTGTTCTGATTTTCATTACTATAATTTTTTTTTTCACTTGTCTAGTTTTAAGTTTCACTGCACTGTCACAACACTGTTTACACTTAACCTATACATTTTACACTACACTGTTTATACTTAGCCTATACATTTTACAAGTTTGTTTCTTCTCCTTTTACAATTTCTTATGGCAATTTTATATATTTTAGCCTAAGTTCCTACCATTTACAAGAAAATTCATCATTCCACAACGTACTTCGAAATACAAGAGAATTTTGCGGACTTTTCCATGTATAAACGACTTATTTATTCTACATCCCCATGATTTTTCCATATCTAGCTTAGATATCGTACATCGATCTCTTTTCCTATCTTTCTTACACATATTCTGACGGAACTGTTCCCCTTGCCCGAAATATTTTAACATTTCTGTTTCGTTTATCCCTGGATTTTGCATGTTTTTCAATGTTTCATTTGTCACCGTGATCTCTATTGCTACCTCACTAATTTCACTTGTGGTTTTCTCCAAATTCCTCGTCAGTTTTCTATTTTCCCACTCTGATGCTTCTAATCTACTCCTAGTTTCTTTTAACTCTTTTCTAGCTATTTGTCTTCCTTTATCTACTTTCTGTACGATTTCCTCCCCAAGTTTTCTGTTTTCACTATCTAACCTTTCATTAGTTAGATTCATAACTTCATTTTCAACATTCTCCGTCTCCTCACTAACATCTTTTCCTACATTGTCTGTTACCTGATCAGCTTCTTCTCTTACGTTCTCTACTTCCTGACTATCTTTCCTGAAATTTTCTAACGACTGTTGTTGATTGTCTAACTTCTTTCCTAGTTCTATTTGTCCTGCCTCTATCTTCTGAAAACCTCTTTCTATCTTTCCTTCTATCTTTTTTAAACTTTGATGATTATCCTTCATCTCTTTTATTAAACTTTGATTATTATCCTTCATCTCTGTTATTAAACTTTGATTATCATCATCTAACTTGTTACTTAAACTTTCACTTAAATTTTGATAACTATCATCTATCTTTTTACTTAAAATTTCACTTAAACTTTGATAACTATCATCTATCTTTTTACTTAAACTTTCACTTAAACGTTCAACACTTGCGAACACTTTTCTAATTTCCTCTAACATATTTATTTCCCTTTCTACATTATCTAGGACAGTTCTACTACGCTCTGTTACTTCGACTACTTCCTGCCTACTGTTATTACTATAAACCTCCTGAACTACCATTTTCATTCTTTTTTTTACAGAATTTTACTCAACACATTTGTTTTCCTCTTCAAATATATTCACAATATTCTATTAGATAATGTAACAATCTGTACCTTTAATTGTTTTTACTGTCTCCTGATGATGTCACTGATGACGATGCCGGCCTCCTTTCTTCTTTACAGTCGTACTGTTGACGAATTTCTTGATGGGTCGACCGTCCTCGTGTCGAACCACCTTCACCTCTTGAACCTCGTTGTCGGGGTGAAACTCCTTCTAGGTTGAACCTCCTTCTATGTTGAATCTGCTTCTCGTTGAACCTCGTCGTCGGGTTGAAACTCCTTCTCGTATCGGGCTGAAACTCCTCCTCGTCTCGAGCTGAACCTCCTCCTCAGGTTGACCCTTCTTCTCCTATCGTGCCGAATCTCCTCCTGTATCGAGCTCCACTTGTTGTCGAACGTCCTTCTCCTATCGTGCCCCGCGTTGGCGCGCCAGTTTGTGACAGATTTTATTGATGGCGATCACAGGTTACCACTGCTCTACGTTGTGCACCAGTTTGAAGCAAATATTATAGTGAGCAATGAGGTTTCTCTCAGGGTATGCGTGGATGTGTGTGAGAAGGAAATTTTACAACACTGGAATGCCCGTTTCCAAATTATTTATTCACTGCTTCTTATTTCAAACCTCGAAATGGAAGCTGCCGACCGAGGGTTACCAATCACGGTTTATAGTGACTGAATGCTTACTATATTTCTCGATAAATTTTGATGACTTGACAAATATTCAAGACCGAACAAGTTGACCACCCTAATAGGCTTCACGTTTGACTCTTCCCTAATATCGGCTACACGCCGAAGTCTTTATGATGGCTTCGTAGCCGCGACCCACCTGCATCGGCTAAGCGCCGAAGAGTGCCCCCCACCACAACTGCGTGTGTGTATTTATATATAACTTTCACTCTCCAAATTCCTTTTTAAACAAAGTCCTTTTGTGGCTGTTTTGGTCGCCATTGTAAACGATCCAAAGAATACCCTATTCATATAAGTCAAGTGACAATTCCTTTAGAAACCTTCTAAGGACACAGCGTCTTTCATGGCTTTGTTACTATACTTTCCCCAACTCACTGACCTTGCCCTGGGTCGTCACAAAGAACCAACATTCCTTCGACGTCTATCATTATTATTTTCTTCTGGCAACCATAATTTCGGTATCAAATGCCCCCATAGATATTATTTTATTATCCCATAATGAAATAATATATATGTCTTGCCCGAATATAACGCAAAATATTAGACCTTTGTCAGCAACTTCCAATTTGTTTTACAATTTCTTTTCACAACGTTAATTTTTACATGACATTTCCTGAAGATTATTCACATGGTTATATAACAACATTTCATTTAAAATTTACCAACATTCTGTTCTGCAATTTTCAACTTTTAAATATTACTCGGAAAATATTTCAATCTACCTCATCTCCTTTCTTCTCCATCTGATCTACTTAAAATTAATTCATATTGTTGTTACACTTGAAACAATTCCTAAATATACCTTCCCATGTTTAAATTAATGGTACATTAATAAGATTATATTTGTATACAACATTTCTGAGTTCTTCTTGATTCTATATAAATATTCTTTTCAAAAGTCTTTCATTGTTCTGATATTTTTTTAACTGGTTATTTTTTTATACATTTCCGAATACTTCTTTATGATTCTATATAAATATTATTTTCAAAAGTCTTTAAGTGTTCTGATTTTCATTACTATAATTTTTTTTTTCACTTGTCTAGTTTTAAGTTTCACTGCACTGTCACAACACTGTTTACACTTAACCTATACATTTTACACTACACTATTTATACTTAGCCTATACATTTTACAAGTTTGTTTCTTCTCCTTTTTTAATTTGTTATGGCAATTTTAAATACTTTAGCCTAAGTTCCTACCATTTACAAGAAAATTCATCATTCCACAACGTACTTCGAAATACAAGAGAATTTTGCGGACTTTTCCATGTATAAACGACTTATTTATTCTACATCCCCATGATTTTTCCATATCTATCTTAGATATCGTACATCGATCTCGTTTCCTATCTTTCTTACACATATTCTGACGGAACTGTGCCCCTTGCCCGAAATATTTTAACATTTCTGTTTCGTTTATCCCTGGATTTTGCATGTTTTTCAATGTTTCATTTGTCACCGTGATCTCTATTTCTACCTCACTAATTTCACTTGTGGTTTTCTCCAAATTCCTCGTCAGTTTTCTATTTTCCCACTCTGATGCTTCTAATCTACTCCTAGTTTCTTTTAACTCTTTTCTAGCTATTTGTCTTCCTTTATCTACTTTCTGTACGATTTCCTCCCCAAGTTTTCTGTTTTCACTATCTAACCTTTCATTAGTTAGATTCAAAACTTCATTTTCAACATTCTCCGTCTCCTCACTAACATCTTTTCCTACATTGTCTGTTACCTGATCAGCTTCTTCTCTTACGTTCTCTACTTCGTGACTATCTTTCCTGAAATTTTCTAACGACTGTTGTTGATTGTCTAACTTCTTTCCTAGTTCTATTTGTCCTGCCTCTATCTTCTGAAAACCACTTTCTATCTTTCCTTCTATCTTTTTTAAACTTTGATTATTATCCTTCATCTCTTTTATTAAATTTTGATTATTATCCTTCATCTCTGTTATTAAACTTTGATTATCATCATCTAACTTGTTACTTAAACTTTCACTTAAATTTTGATAACTATCATCTATCTTTTTACTTAAACTTTCACTTAAACTTTGATAACTATCATCTATCTTTTTACTTAAACTTTCACTTAAACGTTCAACACTTGCGAACACTTTTCTAATTTCCTCTAACATATTTATTTCCCTTTCTACATTATCTAGGACCGTTCTACTCCGCTCTGTTACTTCGACTACTTCCTGCCCACTGTTATTACTATAAACCTCCTGAACTTCCATTTTCTCTCTTTTTTTTACAGAATTTTACTCAACACATTTGTTTTCCTCCTCAAATATATTCACAATAATCTATTAGATAATGTAACACTCTGTACCTTTAATTGTTTTTACTGTCTCCTGATGATGTCACTGATGACGATGCCGGCCTCCTTTCTTCTTTACAGTCGTACTGTTGACGAATTTCTTGATGGGTCGACCGTCCTCGTGTCGAACCACCTTCACCTGTTGAACCTCGTTGTCGGGGTGAAACTCCTTCTAGGTTGAACCTCCTTCTATGTTGCATCTGCTTCTCGTTGAGCCTCGTCGTCGGGTTGAAACTCCTTCTCGTATCGGGCTGAACCTCCTCCTCGTCTCGAGCTGAACCTCCTCCTCAGGTTGACCCTTCTCCTATCGTGCCGAATCTCCTCCTGTATCGAGCTCCACTTGTTGTCGAACGTCCTTCTCCTATCGTGCCCCGCGTTGGCGCGCCAGTTTGTGACAGATTTTATTGATGGCGATCACAGGTTACCACTGCTCTACGTTGTGCACCAGTTTGAAGCAAATATTATAGTGAGCAATGAGGTTTCTCTCAGGGTATGCGTGGATGTGTGTGAGAAGGAAATTTTACAACACTGGAATGCCCGTTTCCAAATTATTTATTCACTGCTTCTTATTTCAAACCTCGAAATGGAAGCTGCCGACCGAGGGTTACCAATCACTGTTTATAGTGACTGAATGCTAACTATATTTCTCGATAAATTTTGATGACCTGACAAATATTCAAGACCGAACAAGTTGACCACCCTAATAGGCTTCACGTTTGACTCTTCCCTAATATCGGCTACACGCCGAAGTCTTTACGATGGCTTCGTAGCCGCGACCCACCTGCATCGGCTAAGCGCCGAAGAGTGCCCCCCACCACAACTGCGTGTGTGTATTTATATATAACTTTCACTATCCAAATTCCTTTTTAAACAAAGTCCTTTTGTGGCTGTTTTGGTCGCCATTGTAAACGATCCAAAGAATACCCTATTCATATAAGTCAAGTGACAATTCCTTTAGAAACCTTCTAAGGACACAGCGTCTTTCATGGCTTTGTTACTATACTTTCCCCAACTCACTGACCTTGCCCTGGGTCGTCACAAAGAACCAACATTCCTTCGACGTCTATCATTATTATTTTCTTCTGGCAACCATAATTTCGGTATCACAGGATAAGAGAAAACGTCCAATGTTAAGTCATATCGGACGATGAATGAAATGATGTTCAAATGAGTACAGGGTACATAGAGCTTAGAGTTATCAGACTCATCTTTCAGGATAAGAGAAAACCTCCAATGTTAAGTCATATCGGACGATGAATGAAATGATGTTCAAATGAGTGCAGGGTACATAGAGCTTAGAGTTATCAGACTCTCATCTTTCAGGATAAGAGAAAACCTCCAATGTTAAGTCATATCGGACGATGAATGAAATGATGTTCAAATGAGTACAGGGTACATAGAGCTTAGAGTTATCAGACTCTCATCTTTCAGGATAAAAGAAAACCTCCAATGTTAAGTGATATCGGACGATGAATGAAATGATGTTCTAAATGAGTAGAGGGTACATGGAGCATACAGCTACCAGACATTAAGGGAAAAGCTCGTAAGGAGCCTTATGCAGGTAACTCACCCTGACGGAGAATGGAAGTGGGAACTCTTGAACGTGAGGCAGACACGTTACCATCTAAGCTACCTATGCGGGCGTTTATAGATTTGAATTGTTAAACATGTTTTTATGCAAAATTGTAATTAGTGTTTTTATCTCTTGGCCGTGTAAAAAGGAAAGGAATTTCGAAGGTATTACAGAGTGATTTGACCTTCGCTTAAGCGTACTATATCTCAAATTCCGTTGCAAGAAAAAAGAGAATCTATTGACTATTTCTACAAGTATTTATCTGGAATAGTATGAAATATAAGAATTATGTTTAGTAAATATCCAAATTGTAGGGTTCCGGATTTGCTGACCACTAGTGCAGGTCCGCGGTCGATCTGGTCACCATGGTAACTATGCATGTTGACAGAGAACTGAGCTGAAACAGTAACCATGGTAACGAGCTAGGAATTGCTCCACATATCAACCTTGTTACCATGGAGACTGTAGTTATAATTAGAAGCGGTGTCCCTGTGTACGGAAGGTATACCTATCGCCTTCATCACAAGAACTGCTTCTTCTAAGGCGCTTGACCGAAAGCAGTGCTCTTCGCGAATGAATAATAGCACAAGTCGCAAACTTTTTACTTGTTTCGAACTCGGTTTTAGGACTTCAGGCGAAGGTTTTGATGAAATTTCTTTCATTCCAAGGTAGCATTTGAATGAAACTGTTTTATTTATATTTTATTATTTTTAAAAGTATTTTACATATGATATATTTATTGTGCATATTTCAAAATGTTACAATTTACAACTTTAGGCTACATATACTTGTATTTACCTTGCTGCTACCTTGGCTTACATGACACCCTGGTCTTTTGCTCTGCCAGGTAGCTCTTAACCTCCATGCCTCCTTGATTACTTAATTAGTCCCTTGCTTCCCCCTCATCTTCCTTTCTTACATTCTTTACATTTATTTGTGTTTACCTTGTTGCTACATTGGCTTACATGACACCCTGGTCTTCTTCTCTGTCAGATAGCTCTTAACCTCCATGCCTCCTTGATTACTTAATTAGTCCCTTTCTTCCCCCTCATCTTCCTTTCTTACATTCTTTACATTTACTTGTGTTTACCTTGTTGCTACATTGGCTTACATGACAACCAGGTCTTTTGCTCTGCCAGGTAGCTCTTAACCTCCATGCCTCCTTGATTACTTAATTAGTCCCTTTCTTCCCGCTCATTTTCCTTTCTTACATTCTTTACATTTATTTGTGTTTACCTTGTAGCTACATTGGCTTACATGACACACTGGTCTTCTGCTCTGTCAGATAGCTCTTAACCTCCATGCCTCCTTAATTACTTAATTAGTCCCTTTCTTCCCGCTGATCTTCCTTTCTTACACTCTTTACATATACTTGTATTTACCTTGCTGCTACCTTGGCTTACATGACACCCTGGTCTTTTGCTCTGCCAGGTAGCTCTTAACCTCCATGTCTCCTTGTTACTTAATTAGTCCCTCTCTTTCCCCTCATCCTCATTTCTTATATCCTTTACATTTAGTTTTCTTTACCTTGTTGCTACCTTGGTTTACATGACACCCACGTAGCTCTTAACCTCCATACCTCCTTAATTAGTTAATTAGTCCCTTTCTTCCCCCTCATCTTCCTTTCTTATATTCTTTATATTTATTTGCGTTTACCTTGTTGCTACCTTGGCTTGCATGACACCCAGGTAGCTCGTAACCTCCATACCTCCTTGATTACTTAATTAGTCCCTTTCTTCCCCCTTATCTTCGGTTCTTACATTCTTTACATTTGTTTGTCTTTACCTTGTTGCTACCTTGGCTTACATGACACCCAGGTAGCTCCTCCATACCTCCTTGGTTACTTAATTAGTCCCTTTCTTCCCCCTTATCTTCCGTTCTTACATTCTTTAAATTTGTTTGTATTTACCTTGTTGCTACCTTGGCTTACATGACACCCAGGTAGCTCGTAACCTCCATACCTCCTTGTTTACTGAATTAGTCCCTTTCATCCCCCTTATCTTCCTTTCTTATATTCTTTACATTTGTTTGTCTTTACCTTGTTGCTACCTTGGCTTACATGACACACAGGTAGCTCCTCCATACCTCCTTGATTACTTAATTAGTCCCTTTCTTCCCCCTCAGTAATCAAGGTGGTATGGAGGAGCTACCTGTGTGTCATGTAAGCCAAGGTAGCAACAAGGTAAACATGAACGTCTGTTAAATCTAAGCTCTAAGCAACCTGTACTAATTTAGAAAGAATTTTAGTTATTGTACGATATGACAACTTTGGAGGTTTTACTTAAATCTGGAAGATGATCGTCTGCTAACTATACGCTTTATGTACACTGTACTCATTTAGACAACATTTCATTCATCGTCCGATATGACCTACCATTGGAGGTTTTCGCTTATCCTTAAAAATGAATGTCTAGTCAATTTAAGCTCTATGTACCCTGTACTCATTTGAACAGGAATCCCTTCAACATCCTATATTACTTAACGTCGAAGGTTTTACCTTATCCTGAAAGATGAATGCCTGGTAACTCAAAGCTCTATGTACACTGTACTAATTTGGACATAAATCTATCCATCGTCCAATATGACTTAAATTTGGAGGTTTTACCTTACCCTGAAAGATGAATGCCTGGTGACCATAAGCTCCATGTACCTTGTACTCCTTTCAACACCAATCCATTCATTGTCGGATATGACTAAAAGCTGGAGGTTTTCCTTAATTCTGAAAGATGAATGTCTGGTGACTCTGAGCTCTATGTACCTGTACTCAATTTAACATTATTTAGTTCATCGCATGGTATTATTTATTGCTAGAGGTTCTGCTTTATTTTAAAAGATAAATGACTGGGAACTCTAAGCGCTATATACCCTGTACTCATTTGAACATCTATCCACTCATTGTCCGATATGACTTAACATTGGAGGTTTTCGCTTTTCCTTAAAAATGATTGTATGTTGACATTAACCTCTATATACCCTGTAATTCATTGGGCGTCCTTTCATTCTTCAACCGATTAGACTTAGTGTTGGAGGTTTTAACCTATCCTGAAAGATGAATGCCTAGTGACTGTAAGCCCTATGAACACTGCACTCATTTTAACATCAAAATGTTCATCGTCTGATATGACTTAATGTAAGAGGTTTTACCTTATTCTGAAAGATGAATGTCTGCTAACTATAGCCCCTATGAACAATGTACTCATTGAACAGCAATCCATTCATCGTGCAATATGATGTAACGTTGGAGGTTTAACCTTATTCTTAAGGATGAATGGCTGGTGAATCTAAGCCCTATGTCCCCTGTACTCATTTGAACATCAATCCATTCATCGTCCAATATGACTTAACGCTGGAGGTTTTGTCTTATCCTGAAAGATGAATGCCTGTTGACTCTAAGCTCTGTGTACCCTGCACTCATTTGAACAGCAATCCATTCATCGTCGGATATGACTAAATCCTGGGGGTTTTATTTGATTCTGAAAATGAATTTTTGATGACTCTAAGCTCTATGTATACTGTACTTATTTTAACATCAATCGTTTCAACGTCGGATATGACTTAGAATTAGAGGATTTCCTTAATTCTAAAAGACGAATGAATGGTAACTCTAAGCTCTATGTACCCTGTACATATTTGAATATCACTTCATTCATTGTCCGATAAGGCTTAACTTTGGGGGTTTTACCTTATCCTGAAATATGAATGTCTGGTAGTTCTAAGGTCTTGGTACCCTATACTCAGTTAGACAACATTACATTCTTTGTCCGATAACACTTTGCATTAAAGGTTTTCGCTTTTTCCTAAAAATGATTATAAGTTGATATTAACCTCTATGTACCCTGTAATTCATTGGGCGTTCTTTCACTCATCGACCAATGAGACTTAACGTAGGAGGTTTTATCTTATCCTGAAAGATGAATGCCTGGTTAATCTAAGCCCTATATATTCTGTACTCATTTGAACATGAATCTATTCATCATCCAATATGACTTAGCGTTGGAGGCTTTGCCTTATCCTGAAAGATGAAAGCCTGTTGACTCTAAACTCTATGTACCCTGTACTCATTTGAACATCAATCCATTCATCGTCCGATATGACTAAACGTTGGAGGTTTTACCTTATCGTGAAAGATGAATGCCTGGTGAATCTAAGCCCCATGTACCCTATACTAATTTGAACATCAATCCATTTATTGGCCAATATGACTTAAATTTAGCTGTTTTACCTTATCCTGAAAGATGAATGCCTGGTGGCTCTAAGCTCAATGTACCCTGTACTCATTTGCACAGGAATTCAATTCAACATCCTATATGACTTAACGTTGGAGGTTTTACCTTATCCTGAAAGATGAATGCCTAGTGACTCTAAGATCTATGTACACTGTACTCATTTGAACAACAATCCATTCATCATCGGATATGACTAAATGCTGGAGGTTTTCCTTGATTCTGAAAGATGAGTGTCTGTTGACCCTGAGCTCTATGTATACTGTACTCATCTTAACACCAATCATTTCATCGTCGGATATGACTAAATGTTGGAGGTTTCCATTACTCTGAAAGATGAATGTCTGGTAACTGTAAGTTCTATGTAACCTGCACTCATTTTAACATCAATGCATTCATTGTCGGATATGACTTAACATTGGAAGTTTTGACTTATTCTGAAAGATCAATGTCTAGTATCTCTATGCTCTAGGTACCCTGTTCTCATTTGAACATCAAAATATTCATTGTTGGGTATGACTTGACATTGGAGGTTTTACCTTATTCTAAAAGGTGAATGCCTCCAAAATCTAAACTCTATGTACCCTGTACTCATTTGAACATCAATCCATTCATCATCGGATATGACTTAATGTTGGAGGTTCTACTTATTCTGAAAGATGAATATCTTTTAACTCCAAGCCCTCTGTACCCACCTTCTCATTTGAACATCAATCCATTCATTGTCCGATATGACCTAGCGTTGGAGGTTTTCTTTTATTCTGAAAATGAATGACTGGTAACTCTAAGCTCTATGTACCCTGGAATAATTAGAACGTCAATCCATGCATCGTCCGATATGACTTAACGTTGGAGGTTTTAAATTATCAGGAAAGATAAATTTCCTGTAACTCCCGGCTCTATGTACCCTGTACTCATTTGAATATCAATCCATTCACTGTCAGATTTGATTTAAATGTTGGAGGTTTTACCTTATTCTTAAGGATGAATGCCTGGTGAATCTAAGACCTATGTACCCTGTACTCATTTGAACATCAATCCATTCATTGTCCAATATGACGTAACGTTGGAGGTTTCACCTGATCCTGAAAGATGAGGGCCTAGTAACTCTAAGCCCTATGTACACAGTACTAATTTGAAAAGCAATCTATTCACGGTCGGATATGACTTAACGTTGAAGGTTTTATATCATTCTGAAAGATGAACTGAATGGTGAATTTCTGGTAGCTCTAAGCCCTATGAACCCTGTACTCATTTGAACATCAATCTATTCATCGTCAGATGTGACTTAACATTAGAGGTATTACCTTACCCTGAAATATGAATGCCTTGTGACTTTAGGCTCTATAAAACGTGTACTAATTTGAACAGCAATAAATTCAACATCCTATATGACTTAACGTTGGGGGTTTTGCCTTATTCTGAAAGATGAATGCCTAGTGACTATAAGCCCTATGCACACTGTACTTATTTGAACATCAAACAGTAAATCGTCGGATATGCCTTAACGTTAGACGTTTTACCTTATTCTGAAAGATGAACGTCTGTTAACTCTAAGCCCTATGAAACCTGTACTCATTTGAAAATCAATCCATTCATCGTCCAATATGACTTAACATTGGAGAGTTTACCTTATCCTGAAAGATGAATGCCCGGTGACTCTAAGCTCTATGTACCCTGTACTCATTTGAACAGCAATTCAATTCAACATCCTTTAGGGCTTAACATTAGAGGTTTTACCTTATCCTGAAAGATGAATGCCTAGTGACTCTAAGCTCTAAGTACCCTGTACTCACTTAAAAATCAATCCATTCATCATCGGATATGACTTAACGATGGAGGTTTTCCATTGCTCTTAAAGATAAATGTCTGGGAACTGTAAGCTCTATGTATAAGGTACTCATTTAATCACCAATCCATTCCTCGTCGGATATGTCTTATCATTGGAGGTTTTGAATTATTCTGAAAGAACAATGCCTGTTAACTGTAAGCTCTATGTAACCTGTACTCATTTGAACATCAAACCATTTAATTTGGGATGTGACTTAACGTTGGAGGTTTTATTTTATTCTGAAAGATGAATGACTGGTAACTCTAAGCTCTAGGTAACCTGTGCTCTTTTGAACATTAATCCATTCATCGTCGGATATGACTTAATATTGGATGTTTTACTTAATCTGTAAGATGAATATCTGTTAACTCTAAGCTCCATGTACCGGGTACCCATTTGAACATCAATCCTTTCATAGTCGGCTATGACTTAAGTTTGCAGGTTTCATCATATCCTGAAATATGAACGTCTGGCAATTCTAAGCTCTTGATATCCTGTACTCAGTTAGACAACATTTTATTCTTCATCCGATATTACTTAAAATTGGAGGTCTTCGCTTTTCCTAAAAAATGATTGTAAGTTGACATTAACCTCTATGTACCCTGTAGTTCATTGGGCGCTCTTTTATTCATCGACCAACATGACAACGTTGGAAGTTTTCCCTTAGCATGAAAGATGAATGCCTGGTGAATTTAAGCCCTATGTATTGTGTACTCATTAATAAAATCAATCCATTCATCATCCAAGATGACTTAATGTTGGAGGTTTTAACTTATCCTGAAAGATGAATGCCTGGTGACTCTAAGCTCTATGTACCCTGTACTCATTGAACATGAATCCATTCATCATCCGATATGACTTAACGTTCAAGGTTTTACCTTATGCTGAAAGATGAATGCCTAATGACAGTAAGCCCTATGTACACTGTACTCATTTAAACATCAAAACCTTCATCGCCGGATATAACTTAAGGTTGGAGGTTTCACCTTATTATGAAAGACGAATGCCTGGTAACTCTAACCCTCTGAAACCTGTACTCATTTGAATATCAATCCATTCATGGTGCAATATGACTTAAATTTGGAGGTTTTACCTTATCCTGAAAGATGAATGCCTAGTGATTCTAAGCACTATGTACCCTGTACTCATTTGAATATCAATCCACAGAACGTCCAATATGAGTAAACGTTGGAGGTTTAACCTTAAGCTGAGAGATGAATGCCTGGTGACTTTAAGCTTTATGTATCCTGTACTCATTTTAAAATCAATGCATTCATCGTCCTATATGACTTAACGTTGGAGGATTTCCATTACTCTGAAAAATGAATGTCTGGTATCTGTAAGGTCTATATTCCGTGTACTCATTTTTATATCAAACCATTCATTGTTGGATATGACTTAACTTTTAAGGTTTTACCTTATTGTGAAAGATGAATGCCTCCTAACTCTAAACTCCATGTACCCTGTACTCATTTGAACATGAATCCTTTCATCGTCGTATAGGACTAAACGTTGGAGGTTTTACTTAATCTGAAAGATGAATATCTGGTAACTCCAAGCCCTATGTACCCTGTACTCATTTTAACATCAATCCATTTATCGTCAGATATGATATAACGTTGGAGGTTTTCCTTCATTCTTAAAATGAACGACTGGTAACTCGAAGCTCTATGTACCCTGGAATCATAAGAACAGCAATCCATTCATCGTCCGATATGAGTTAACGTTGGAGGTTTTAAATGATCCTGAAAGATGAACACCTGGTTACTCAGAGCTCTATGTACGTAGTACTCATTTGAATATCAATCCATGCATCGTTGGCTATGACTAAATGCTGGAGGTTTCTCTTTATTCTGAAAGATGAATGTCTGGTGACCCTAAGCTCTATGTATCCTGTACTCATTTTAGCAGAAATCCACTGATCGTCGGATATGACTGAATGCTGGTGGTTTTCCTTGATTCTGAAAGATGAAACTCTGAGGACCGTGAGCCCTATGTATCCTGTACTCATTTTAATGTAAATCCATCCATCTTCGGATATGACTAAATGCATTAGGTTTTCCTTTAGTCTGAAGGAAGAATGTCTGGCCACTCTAAGCTCTAAGTACCCTGTACTCATTTAAACATCATCCATTCATCATCGGATATGACTTAAGGTTGGAGGTTTAACCTTATTCTGAAAATGAATGACCGGAAACTCTAGGCACTATGTAACCTGTACTCTTTTGAACATCAAACCATTCATTGTCCGATATGACTTCACGTTGCAGGTTTTACCATATTCTGAAAGATGAATGGCTGGTAACCCTAGGTTGTATTTACCCTGTACTCCTTTGAGCATCAATGCATTCATCGTCGGATATGACTTAACGTTGGAGGTTTACCTTTATACTGAAAATGAATGACTGTTAACTTTAGGCTCGATGTAACCTGTACTCTTTTGAACATTAAATGCTTCTTTGTCCGATATGACTTAACGTTGTAGGGTTTACCTTATCCTGAAAGATGAATGCCTGGTTACTCTAAGCTCTATGTACCCTGTACTCATTGAACATGAATCCATTCATCATCCAATATGACTTAATGTTGGAGGTTTTACCTTATTCTGAAAGATGAATGACTAATGACAGTAAGCTCTATGTACCCTGTACTCATTTGAACATCAATCCATTCATCATCCATTATGACTTAATGTTGGAGGTTTTACCTTATCCTGAAAGATGATTGCCTAATGACAGTAAGCCCTATGTACACTGTACTCATTTGAACATCAAACCCTTCATCGCCGGATATAACTTAAGGTTGGAGGTTTCACCTTATTCTGAAAGACGAATGCCTGGTAACTCTAACCCTCTGAAACCTGTACTCATTTGAATATCAATCCGTTCATAGTGCAATATGACTTAACTTTGGAGGTTTTACCTTAGCCTAAAAGATGAATGCCTAGTGATTCTAAGCCCTATGTACCCTGTACTCATTTGAATATTAATCCACAGAACGTCCAATATGAGTAAACTTTGGAGGTTTATGCTTAAGCTGAAAGATGAATGCCTGGTGACTTTAAGCTTTATGTGTCCTGTACTCATTTTAAAATCAATGCATTCATCATCCTATATGACTTAACGTTGGAGGTTTTCCATTACTCTGAAAGATGAATGTCTGGTATCTGTAAGGTCTATATTCCGTGTTCTCATTTAAACAACCAAAATATTCATCGTCAGATATGACTTAACATTGGAAGTTAGACTTATTTTGAAAGATCAATGTCTGGTAACTCTACGCTCTATGTACCCTGTACTCATTTTAATATCAAACCATTCATTGTTGGATATGACTTAACTTTGGCTGTTTTATCTTATTGTGAAAGATGAATGCCCTCTAACTCTAAACTCCATGTACCCTGTACTCATTTAAACATGAATCCGTTCATCGTCGGAAATGACTAAACTATGGAGGTTTTACTTATTCTGAAAGATGAATATCTGGTAACTCCAAGCCATATGTACCCTGTACTCATTTTAACATCAATCTATTCATCGTCGGATATGACCTAACGTTGGAGGTTTTCCTTTATTCTGAAAATGAATGACTGGTAACTCGAAGCTCTAGGTACCCTGGAATCATAAGAACAGCAATCCATTCATCATCCGATAGGACTTAACGTTGGAGGTTTTAATTATCCTGAAAGATGAACACCTGGTTACTCAGAGCTCTATGTACCCAGTACTCATTTGAATATCAATTCATGCATCGTTGGATATGACTAAATGCTGGAGGTTTCTCTTAATTCTGAAAGATGAATGTCTGGTGACCCTAAGCTCTATGTATCCTGTACTCATTTTAGCACAAATCCACTGATCGTCTTATCATTGGAGGTTTTGAGTTATTCTCAATGATCAATGACTGGTAAGCCTAAGCTCTATGTAAGCTGTACTCATTTGAACATCAAACCATTCAATTTTGGATATGACTTAACTTTGGAGGTTTTCGCTTATTCTGAAAAATGAATGACTGGTAACTCTAACCTCTATGTAACCTGTACTCTTATGAACATCAATCCATTCATCGTCGGATATGACTTAACATTGGAGGTTTCACTTATTCTGAAAGATGAGTATCTGTTAACTCTAAGCTCTGTGTACCGGGTACTCATTTGAACATCATTCCATTCATCGTGCAATATGACTTAACTTTGGAGTTTTACCTTATCCTGAAAAATGAATACCGGGTTACTCTAAGCCCTATGTACCCTGTACTCATTTGAACATCAATCCATTCATCGTCCGATATGACTTAACTTGTAGGTTTTACCTTATCCTGAAAGATGAATGCCTGGTAACTCTAAGCTCTATGTACCCTGTACTCATTTGAACATCAATCCATTCATTGTCGGATATGGCTAAATGCTGGAGTTTTTCCTTGGTTCTGAAAGATGAATGTCTGGTGACTCTAAGCTCCTTGTATCCTGTACTCATTTAAACTTCAATCCATTCATTGGCGGATGTGACTAAAGCTGGAGGTTTTCCGTAATTCTGAAAGATGAATGACTTGTAAATCTAAGCTCTATGTACCCTGAACTCCTTTGAAAATTATTTCCTTCATCGTCCGATATGACTTGTATCTTTACTGCGGGGTTTTTTCCCTTACCCTGAATTATGAGCAAAAGGAAATGAAATGTGTAGTGTTTAACGCCCGCTTTTACTACATACAGCACCGCAGATGGCGATACTGATGGTACATGAGATGAAGATGGTGCAGCGGTTGAATGAGATGGCGGGGTAAACCGGAGGTGCCGGAGGAAACCTGCCTCAGCGCCGTGTTGTCCAGCAGAGTCTAACTTTGCGGTCGCCTGGGATTGAACCTGGACCGCCTTGGTGAGTGACAAGCGGTCTGACCACTGAGCCACGGCGCGGCCGAATTATGAGCGGTTAGTAACTCCTGGCTCTATGTACCCTGTACTAATTTTGACAGCATTTTTGCTTGTCCCATAAGAATTAACATAGGCGGTTTTGCTTAACCTGAATGGGGAATGGTAACCTTAAACCATATGTAACTAGGACTCATTTGAACACCATTTCATTATTCATCCGAAATGACTTAACTTTGGGAGCTTTACCCTATCCTGAAAAATGAATGTCTGTTAGCTCTAAGCTCTAAGCAACCGGTACATATTTAGATAACATTTTATTCATTGTCCAATATGATTTTACCATGGAGGACTTATATAAAACTGAAAGATGAAAGTCTGCTAACTTTAAGCTCTGTGTACACTGTACTCATTTAGACAACATTTCATTCATCGTCCTATATGACTTACCATTGGAGGTTTTCTCTTATACTCAAAGATGAATGTCTGGTCACTTTTAGCTCTATGTACCCTGTACTTATTTGAACAGCAATCCATTCAACATCCTATATTACTTAACGACCAAGGTTTTACCTCATCCTGAAAGATGAGTGCATTGTGACTGTAAGCTCTATGTACCCTGTACTCATTTGAACATCAATCCATTGATCGTCCAATATGACTTAACATCGAAGGCTTTACCTCATCCTGAAAGATAAATCCATGGTGACTCTAAGCTCTATGCACCCTGCAATCATTTGAACATCAATCCATTGATCGTCCAATATGAATTTACTTTGGAGGTTTTACCTTATCCTTAAAGATAAATCCATGGTGACCCTAAGCTCTATGCACCCTGCAATCATTTGAACATGAATCCATTGATCGTCCAATACGACTTAACTTTGGAGGTTTTACCTTATCCTTAAAGATTAATGCTGGTGAGTCTAAGCTCTATGTACCCTGTACTCATTTGAACAGCAATCCATTGAACATCCTCTATGACTTAACGTTGGAAGTTTACCTTATCCTGAAAGATGAATGCCTGGTGACTCTAAGCCCTATGTATCCTGTACTCAATTGAACATCAATCCAGTCATCATCTTATATGACTTACGTTGGAGGTTTTGCCTTAAACTGAAAGATGAAAGCCTGGTGACTCTAAGCTCTATGTACCCTGCCCTCATTTGAACATCAATCCATTCATCAGCCTATAGGACTAAACGTTGGAGGTTTTAACTTATCCTGAAAGATGAATGCCTGGTGACAATCAGCTCTATGTACCCTGCACTCATTTGAACATCAGTCCATTCATCAACCTATATGACTAAACTTTGGAGGTTTTACCTTATCCTGAAAGATGAATGCCTGGTGAATCTAAGCTCTATGTACCCTGTACTCATTTGAAAATTATTTCCTTCATCATCCGGTATGACTTGTATCTTCACTGCAGGGGTTTTTTCCCTTAAACTGAATTATGAGCGGCAGGAAACTCCTGGCTCTATGTACGCAGTAATCATTTTGACAACATTTCTTGCATTGTCCGATATGACTTAACATAGGCGGTTTTTGCTTAACCTGAATAGGAAGTGGTAACTATAAGCCATATGCAACTTGGACTCATTTCAACACCATTTCTTTAGTAGTCTGATATGGCTTAAAGTTGGGGGATTTACCTTATCCTGAAATATGAATGTCTGTTAAATCTAAGCTCTAAGCAACCTGTACTAATTTAGAAATAATTTTAGTTATTGTACGATATGACAACTTTGGAGGTTTTACCTAAATCTGAAAGATGATCGTCTGCTAACTATACGCTTTATGTACACTGTACTCATTTAGACAACATTTCATTCATCGTCCGATATGACCTACCATTGGAGGTTTTCGCTTATCCTTAAAAACGAATGTCTAGTCAATTTAAGCTCTATGTACCCTGTACTCATTTGAACAGGAATCTATTCAACATCCTATATGACTCAACGTGGAAGGTTTTACCTTATCCTGAAAGGTGAATGCCTGGTAACTCAAAGCTCTATGTACACTTTACTAATTTGGACATAAATCTATCCATCGTCCGATATGACTTAAATTTGGAGGTTTCACCTTACCCTGAAAGATGAATGCCTGGTGACCATAAGCTCCATGTACCTTGTACTCCTTTCAACACCAATCCATTCATTGTCGGATATGACTAAAAGCTGGAGGTTTTCCTTAATTCTGAAAGATGAATGTCTGGTGACTCTGAGCTCTATGTACCCTGTACTCAATTTAACATTATTTAGTTCATCGCATGGTATTATTTATTGCTAGAGGTTCTGCTTTATTTTAAAAGATAAATGACTGGAAACTCTAAGCGCTATATACCCTGTACTCATTTGAACATCTATCCATTCATTGTCTGATATGACTTAACATTGGAGGTTTTCGCTTTTCCTTAAAAATGATTGTATGTTGACATTAATCTCTATATACCCTGTAATTCATTGGGCGTTCTTTCATTCATCAACCGATTAGACTTAGTGTTGGAGGTTTTAACCTATCCTGAAAGATGAATGCCTAGTGACTGTAAGCCCTATGAACACTGCACTCATTTTAACATCAAAATGTTCATCGTCTGATATGACTTAATTAAGGAGGTTTTACCTTATTCTGAAAGATGAATGTCTGCTAACTATAGCTCCTATGAACAATGTACTCATTTGAACAGCAATCCATTCATCGTGCAATATGATGTAACGTTGGAGGCTTTACCTTATCCTGAAAGATGAATACCTGGTGACTGAAAGCCCTATGTACCCTGTACTCATTTGTACATCAATCCATTGATCGGCCGATATGACTTAACTTTGGAGGTTTTACCTTATCCTGAAAGATGAAAGCCTGGTGACTCTCAGCTCTATGTACCTTGTACTCATTTGAACATCAATCCATTCATCATAGGATATGACTAGATGCTGGAGATTTTACCTGATTCTGAAAGAAGAATGTCTAGTGACTCTAAGCTCTATATACCCTATGCTCATTTGAACATCAATCCGTTCATCGTCGGATATGACGAAATTCTGGAGTTTTTGCTTGATTCTGAAAGATGAATGTCTGGTGATTCCAAGCTCCTTGTATCCTGTACTCATTTTAACAACAATACACTCATCGTCGGATATGACTAAAGCTGGAGTTTTACCGTAATTATGAAAGATGAATGACTGGTAACTCTAAGCTCTATGTACCCTGTACTCGTTTGAACATTATTTCTTTCATGGTTCAATATGACTAAATTCTGGAAGCTTTACTTTATTCTGAAAGATGAATGACTGGTAACTGTAAGCTCTATGTACCCTCTACTTATTTGAAAGTTATTTCCTTCATCGTCCGATATGACTTGTATCTTTACTGCAGGGTTTTTTCCCTTACCTTGAATAATGAGCAAAGTGAAATGAAATTTGTAGTGTTTAATGACCGCTTTTTCTACATATGGCACCGCAGGCGCTGAAACTGCTGGTAAATGAGATAAAGATGGTGCACTGGTGGAATGAGATGGCGCGGTAAACGGGAGGTCCCGGAGAATATCCGCCCCAGCGTCGTGTTGTCCAACACAATCTAACTTTGAGGTCGCCTGGGATTGAACCCAGACCACCTTGGTGAGAGCCAAACGTTCTATTTACTGAGCCACGGCGCGGCCGAATTATATGCGGCTGGTAACTCCTGGCTCTATGTACCCTGTACTCATTTTGACAGCATTTCTTGCATTGTCCGATAATACTTAACATAGACGGTTTTTGTTTAAGCTGAATGTGGAATGGTAACCATAAGCCATATGTAACTTGGACTCATTTGAACACCATTTCATTAGTCGTCCAATATGACTTAACGTTGGGGGCTTTACCCTATCCTGAAATATGAATGTCTGTTAGCTCCAAGCTCTAAGCAACCTGTACTCATTTAGACAACATTTCATTCATCGTCTGTTATGACTTACCATAGGAGGTTTTCTCTTATGCTTAAAGATGAATGGCTGGTCACTTTAAACTCTATGTACCCTGTACTCATTTGAACAGCAATCCATTCAACATCCTATATGACTTAATGTCGAAGGTTATACCTTATCCTGAAAGATTAATGCCTGGTGACTCTAAGCTCTATGTACCTTGTACTCATTTGAACATCAATCCATTCATCATCGTATGTGACTAAATGCTGGAGGTTTTCCTTAATTCTGAAGGATGAATGTCTGCTGACCCTGAGCTCTATGTACCCTGTACTCAATTTAACATTACTTAATTCATCGCCCGATAATGTTTATTGCTGGAGGTTCTGCTTTATTATTTAAGATAAATGACTGGAAACTCTAAGCGATATATACCCTGTACTCATTTGAACATCTATCCATTCATTGTCCGATATAACTTAACATTGTAGGTTTTCGCTTTTCCTTAAAAAGATTGTAAGTTGACATTAACCTCTATGCACCCTGTAATTCATTGGGCATTCCTTCATTCATCTACCGATATGACTTAACGTTGGAGGTTTTACTTTATCCTGAAAGATGAATGCCTGATGATTCTAAGCCCTATGTGCCCTGTATTCGTTTGAACATCAATCCATTGTTCGTCCAATATGACATAACCTTGGAGGTTTTACGTTATCCTGAAATTTAAATGCCTGGGACTCTAAGATCTATGTACCATGTACTCACTTTAACATCAATCAATTCATCATCGGATATGCATAGATGCTGGAGGTTTTCTTTGATTCTGAAAATGAATGTCTGGTGACCCTAAGCTCTATGTATCCTGTACTTATTTTAACATCAATCCATTCATCGTCGGATATGAATAATGCCGTGGTTTTCGTTAATTCTGAAAGGTGAATGTCTGGTGACTCTAAGCTCTATAGACCCTGTACTCATTTGAATATCAATCCATTGATCGTCCAATATGACTTAACGTTGGAGGTTTTACCTTATCCTGATAAATGAATGCCTGGTGATTCTAAGCTCTATGTACCATGTACTCATCTTAACATCAATCTATTCTTCATCGGATATGACTAGATGCTGGAGGTTTTCCCTGATTCTGAAAATGAATATCTGGTGACTCTAAGCTCTATGTATCCTGTACTTGTTTTAACATCAATCCATTCATCGTCGTATATGAATAATGCTGATGGTTTTCGTTGATTCTGAAAGATGCATGTCTGGTGACTCTAAGCTCTATAGACCCTGTACTCATTTGAATATCAATCCATTGATTATCCAATATGACTTAACGTTGGAGGTTTTACCTTATCCTGAAAGATGAATGACTGGTGACTCTAAGCTCTATGTACCATATACTCATTTTTACATCAATCTATTCATCGTCGGATATGACTAGATGCTGGAGGTTTTCTCTGATTCTGAAAGATGAATGTCTGGTGACTGTAAGATCTATGTAACCTGTAGTCTTTTGAACATCAAACCATTCATTGTCAGATATGACTTAACGTTTCAGGTTTTACCATATTCTGAAAGATGAATGTCTGGTAGCTCTAAGCTCTGTCTACCCTGTACTCATTTGAACATCAATCCATTCGTCGTCCGATATGACATAACTTTGGAGGCTTTACCTTATCCTGAAAGGTGCATGCTAACCCTATGCTCTATATACCATGTACTCATTTCAATATTATTTCTTTTATCGTCCGATATTACTTAAAGCTGGAGGTTTTTCCATATCCCGAAAGATGAATGTCTGGTAACTATAAACTCTATGTAACTTGGACTCATTTCTGGATCATTTTATTCATCGTCCGATATGACTTTATGCTGCAGGTTTTTCCTTCCATCTGAAAGATGAAATACTTGTAACTCTAAGCTCTGTGTAGCATGTACTCATTTCAATATTATTTCTTTCATCGTCCGATATTACTTAGAGCTGGCGGTTTCTCCATATCCATAAAGATGAATGCCTGGTAACTATAAGCTTTATGTAACTTGGACTCATTTCTGCATCATTTCGTTCATTGTCCGATATGACTTAACATTGGAGGTTGTACCTAATCCTGAAAGATGATCGTCTGGTAACTGTAAGCTCCCTTGTACTCAGTTAGACATTTTGTCAACATCCGATATGACTTAACATTGGTGGTTTCCTGTTCTCCTTTAGGATGAATGTCTGGTAACCTTAAGCTATATGTACCCAGTACTAATTTGAACATTATTTCATTCGTCGTCCCATTTAACTTAAAGCTGGAGATTTTCCATTATTCTGAAAGATCAATGACTGGTAACACGAAGTCCTATGTATCCTGGACACATTTGAACATCATTTAATTTACTGTCTGTTAACTCAAAGCTTTAAGGACCATTTACTCGTTTATTTACAATTCATTCATCGTCCAATATGACTGTAAATTTTATGCCTGTAACTCTAAGCTCTGTGGTCATTTTACTTATTTGTGCATCATTTCTGGCTGCCCCATGGCTGAGTGTTTAAAGCACTTGGCTCTCGTCACGGCGGCTCACGTTTGATCGCAGGTTACCGCAAAGTGAGTTATGTGAAGGACAATGTGGCGCTGTGACAAGCTTTCTCCGGTTCTTCCGATTTCCCCGCAGTAGTAAATGACCACAGCTCCATTGTCAACTTTCCTATTGGGTTGATCACCTGTGCTGGTTCTCTATCAGATCCAAAGCTTCGGTTCCTCAACCGCTGAGGTGTGAGATGGTGTGTTGTCTTGGTGAAACAGGATTCTATTTTTCCACAAATGTGGTCGTTTATCTGCAAGTTCTGCCTTCAGTTTCTCTGGTAGCGGTACGTAGTATGCTCCCGAAATGGGTTTTCCTAAACAGTCGCCATCACTTTCACAGCCGAAAAAACAGTTATTGCCTTTTTTGAGCCGGTTCCCCCTTTGCAGTATACTGTTTGGACTGTATTTTTGTTTCGGGAGTATAATGGTGTATCCAAGTCTCGTCTACAGTAATTAATCGGCACCAAAACTCGGATAAATTGCGCCTAAACTGCGCAAACAGATCTTTGGAAATGTTCACTCGAAGTTTTTGGTCTAACGTGAGCAAACGCGGCACCCAACGCGCGGATTTCTTTCTCATATCTAAATGTTGATTTAATATGCAACAAACATGTTCCTGTGACATATCCATAGCCTCTTATATCTCTCTCACTTAAATTCGGCGGTCGTCTAGCACCATTTGGTGGATTTTGCGATGTTTTCGTCGGTAGTTGGAGTTTTTGAACGTCGCGAACGTTCATTGCCTCCCAAGCACTTACGGCCACATTTAAATTCAGCTGCCCAAAATTTCAATGTGGGAATTGATGGTACAGAGTGCCCGTACACAGAATTCAGTTCATCTTTTATTTGCGTGAGCGTATTGCCTTTCAAAAACAAATATTTAATAACGACTCTAAGCTGGATTTTATCCATCTTCACAAATCACTCACCTCAACTCACTTAAGCGACAGTTGCATAACAACTGAGCGTTTAAAATGGCAGAAACTTTGGCGAATCGCTGTTAACAGATGAACAACGAAATACGTTAGCTTATATTTACAAGTGCTGCAATCTTCATGTTGAGGTCGGAAACTTTTCAGACTACCGTCGTACCTCCAGACCTTGCGGACTCCAAACTCTCATTCGCGTTTGGCGATTAAACAAAAGAAAGAGAGAGAGAGAGAGAGAGAGAGAGAGAGAGAGAGAGAGAGAGAAAGAGAGAGAGAGAGAGAGAGAGAGAGAGAGAGAGAGAGAGAGAGAGAGAGAGAGAGAACTATCGCACTGCACAGGAAAAGAAACAGAAGAGATATGGAGTCATTTGATGAGAAATTATTTATTTTATTAAAAATCATAGTAGTCTTTATGACAAAAAGCATAAATCCTACACAGATAATTTACCGAAGGGAAATATTTGCACGTAAAATGAGAATGAACCGTAATGTGAAGGTAGGCTTCATTTTTTTATATTATTTATACCGATATTTTGTCGACTATGAGGTCAGATAGATTATGAAATATTTTGCTTTATTTATATATAGAAAAACCATAATATAATTATTATGATTATTATTTGCATCACTTGTCATTGCAGTTTGGAAAGTACTGTTCCATATGAATATTTCTAAGTGCTAAATAATTCTGAAAGTTTCGAAAAAGAGTAGTTTCTTGAATTGTTAATTGTATAGTAGAAATTTAATTAAAAACATTCCATTGTAATATTTTTAAAATGTTTCATATTATTGATAAGGTAATTATTATTACATGTTGATGTTGACGTCACAATGGCATTGACAGTGGCTAAGCGAATTTGCCGTCAATGATAATCTCGTGAAAATAAACAATTTATGCCAAATACTTTATTTTGAGAAATGAACTATTTTTGAGACATTCCTTGTTATTTGTCTTAATTTTCCAATTGTTAAGTTTTTCTGGAATTTGAAGTCATTCGTATTTTTAGCACTTGGCCGTGTAAAGATAAAGTTATTTGGAAAATTATCATACACTAACGCACTCTTTAAATTTTGACTATCCCTTAAAGGCTGCTATGTTCTCATATTTCCATGCCTCTTCAAAAAATTTAGGAATAAGTTAATTTTTGCAATCTTTTTCTTTAGGTTAGGTCCTCCAACGTTATGGCATATGGCTTAAATGGTTGAAATGATGTTCAAATGGGTTCAGAGCCTATAGCTTAGCAGACATTCTTGCAAAACGAGGGAGAAAGTCTATGAAAACCTTATCGAGAGAAACTCCAGACTCGAACTCGGCACCTCTTGAACCTATGACAAACATCCATAGCAGTAAAAGTAACATATACTTTAGATAACATATACAAAATTGTTTGTGTATTCATTCAACTTCACGCCAAAAATGATTGACTAATTGATACCTTGATCAATAGTAAATATTTATAAAATAAATCTAAAGGGAGGTCATAGTCGCTACATGCGTTAGTGCCATTTTATACTCCGTGGCCTAGAGTCGCATTTCGCGCCAAGATCAACGTAAGCCACTTTTTCTTTACGAAGTATACACACAGTAAGGTGGACCCTGTAGCTTCGGACCTCCCCGATAAGTTGACCGTCAACCGCTCGTATATATGTTACACAGTGTGCGGAATGTATCCGCGAGAGTTTCCAATCTTCAAGTATTACAAATTAATGCTTATGTGATTTTATACGAGTGCTGCACTGTTCAATTTCAAAAATAACTTAAAAACGGTTGGTAAGTTAATATTGCTGGCTTATATAAACAAGTACAAAACCAAATTTTTCAGGAAAGAAAAGTGTGTAGCACAGTAAGTCTCCATTAAGATAGTTATCTCCTGTGTATATGACAACTGATAGTAGTTTACCGGAATAAATACGAGTCAGTTGGAGAATTTATACCATGCTGTTATGTTGTCATTGCACCTCAGTGGTTAATAGGAACTAGACGAAGTCTGGAAGCTCCATGGTTCAAATCCCGGCTATTAAATTAAATTTTTCAGTCTTCACTCTAGCTATCCAAAATTTAGCAATGTGTGTGAATAGCATAACTCAAAGTAATGAAATGTCGATTACATTCCAAACTGCAGCGTCTTCCATAGACGTGATACGAAGGTTATTAAAGAAAATACACATCCCAGACTTTGCTTTACATGGAATACTTTTCGAAAAAATTTTATATCCTCAAAATTTATCACGGATTTGATTAAATTTCAGCATGTTTAAGGCAAGGCTACACTGAAAATTACAACTTCCGAGTTAAAATATAAAATTAGTTAAAATTACCGAGTTCGAATCTCGGTAAGGGTGAGTTACCTGAATAAGGTTTAACCGGGGTTTTCCCTTATCCTTCAAGATTAATGTCGGGTAACTCAAAGCTCTATGTACCCTGTACTCATTTGAACATCAATACATTGATCGTCGGATGTGACTTAACGTTGGAGGTTTTATCTTATTCTGAAAGATCAATGTCTGGTAACTCTAAGCTCTATGTATCCTGTACTCATTTGAACATCAAACCACTCATTAAAGGATGTGACTTAACGTTAGAGGTTTTACCTTATTCTGAAAGATGAATGTCTGTTAATTCTAAGCTCTATGTATCTTGTACTCATTTCAACATCAATCCATTCATCGTCCGATATCACTTAACGTTGGAGGTTTTAAATTATCCTGAAAGATAAATTTCTGGTAACTCTTGGCTCTATGCACTCTGTACTCATTTGAACATCAATCCATTCACCGTCCAAGATGACTTAACATAGGCGGTTTTACCTTATTCTGAGAGATGAATTGAAAATTGAATTTCTGGTAACTCTCGGCTCTATGCACCCTGTACTCATTTGAACATCACTCCATTCATCGTCGGATATGACTTACCGTTGAAGGTTTTAGCTTATCCTGAAATATGAATGCATAGTGACTCTAAGCCCTATGTATATTGTACTCATTTGAACATTAAACAATTCATCGTCGTGTATGACTTAACGTTGAGGTTTTACCTTATCCTGAAATATGAATGCCCAGTGACTCTAAGCCCTATGTATATTGTACTCATTTGAACATTAAACAATTCATCGTCGTGTATGACTTAACGTTGAGGCTTTACCTTATTCTGCAAGATGAATGACTGGTAACTCTAAGCCCTAAGATCCCTGTACTCATTTGAACATCTATCCATTCATCGTCCGATATGACCTAACGTAGGAAGTTTTACCTTATACTGAAAGATGAATGTCTGGTGAATCTAAGCCATATGTACCCTGTACTCATTTGAACATCAATCCATTCATCGTCCAATATGAATTAACATTGGAGGTTTTACCTTATCTTGAAAGATGAATGCCTGGTAACTCTAAGCTCTATGTACCCTGTATTCATTTGAACATCAATCCGTTCATCGTCGGATATGACTAAATTCTGAAGTTTTTCCTTGATTTTGAAAGATGAATGTCTGGTGTCTCCAAGCTCCTTGTATCCTGTACTCATTTTAACATCAATACACTCATCGTCGGATATGACTAAAGCTGGAGTTTTTCCGTAATTCTGAAAGATGAATGACTGGTAACTCTAAGCTCTATGTACCCTGTACTCGTTTGAACATTATTTCTTTCATGGTCCAATATGACTAAATTCTGGAGGCTTTACTTTATTCTGAAAGATGAATGACTGGTAACTGTAAGCTCTATGTACCCTCTACTCATTTGAAAGTTATTTTCTTCATCGTCCGATATGACTTGTATCTTTACTGCAGGGTTTTTTCCCTTACCTTGAATTATGAGCAAAATGAAATGAAATTTGTAGTGTTTAATGCCCGCTTTTTCCACATACGGCACCGCAGGCGCTGAAACTGCTGGTACATGAGATAAAGATGGTGCACCGGTGGAATTAGATGGCGGGGTAAACGCTGCAATCTTCATGTTGAGGTCGGAAACTTTTCAGACTACCGTCGTACCTCCAGACCTTGCGGACTCCAAACTCTCATATTCGCGTTTGGCGATTAAACAAAAGAAAGAGAGAGAACCATCGCACTGCACAGGAAAAGAAATGGAAGAGATATGGAGTCATTTGATGAGAAATTATTTATTTTATTAAAAATTATAGTAGTCTTAATGACAAAAAGCGTAAATCCTACACAGATAATTTACGGAAGGGAAATATTTGCACGTAAAATGCGAATGAACCAAAATGTGAAGGTAGGCTTCAGTTGTTTATATTATTTATACCGATATTTTGTCGACTATGAGGTCAGATAGATTATGAAATATTTTGCTTCATTTATACATAGAAAAACCATAATATAATTATTATGATTATTATTTGCATCACTTGTCATTGCAGTTTGGAAGGTACTGTTCCATATGAATATTTCTAAGTGCTAAATAATTCTGAAAGTTTCGAAAAAGAGTAGTTTCTTGAATTGTTAATTGTATAAGTAGTAGACATTTGATTCCAAAACTTACACTGTAATATTTTAAAAATGTTTCATATTATTGATAAGGTAATTATTATTACATGCTGATGTTGACGTCACAATGGCATTGTCAGTGGCTAAGTGAATTTGCCTTTCATGATAATCTCGTGAAAATAAACAATTTATGTCAAATACTTTATGTTGAGAAATGAAGTAGTTTTGAGATATTCCTTGTTATTTGTGTGAATTTTCCATTTGTTAATTTTTTCTGGAATTTGAAGTCATTCCTATTTTTAGCATTTGGCCGTGTCAAGATAAATTTATTTGGAAAATTATCACACACTAACGCTCTCTTTAAATTTTGACTGTACCTTAAAGCCTGCTATGTTCTGATATTTCTTTGCACCTTCAAAAAATTTAGGAATAAGTTAATTTTTGCAATCTTTTTCTTTAGGTTAGGTCCTCCAACGTTATGTCATATGACTTAAATGGTTGAAATGATGTTCAAATGAGTTCAGAACCTATAGAGCTTAGAGTTACCCGATATTCTTGCAAAACGAGGTAGAGAGCCTATTAAAACCTTATCGAGAAAAACTCTAGAATCGAACTCGGCACCTCTTGAACCTATGACAGACACGCTACCACCTACGCTACAGAGGTTGGTAGAGAACCATATCAATAGCAGTAAAGCTAGCATATACTTTATATAACATATACAAAATTATTTGTGTATTGTTTCAACTTCACACGAAAATGATTGTATATTGATTCATAGTAAATATTTATAAAATAAATCAAAAGGGAAGTCATAGTCGCTACATGGGTTGGTGCCACTTTATACTCCGTGGCCTAGAGTCGCATTTCGCGCCAAGATCTATCCAGTGTTTCTTTTCAAGCATAGTGTGCGGTGCACACGCACCGAAAGGTGAACCCTGTAGCTCCGGACCTCCCCGATCAGCTAAACGGCAACCGCTCGTATATATGTTACACGGTGTGCGGAATGTATCCGCGAGAGTTTCCGATGTTCAAGTATTACAAATTAATGCTTGCGTGATTTTATACGAGTGTTGCACTGTTCAATTACACCAATAATTTAGAAACGTTTGGTCAGTTAATATTGCTGGCTTGTATAATGAACTAAGAACCCAAATTTTTCAGGAAAGAAAAGTGTGTAGGCCGGTCCTTAAAGCACTTACAGCACAGTAAGTCTCCATTAAGGTAGTAATCTAATGTGTATATGACGACTGCTAGTGGTTTACCGGAATAAATACGAGTCAATTGGAGAATTTATGCCATGCTGTTATGTTGCCATTGCACCTCAGTGGTTAATAGGAACTAGACGAAATCCGGAATATCCATAGTTCAAATCCCGGCTATGACATTAAATTTTTCAGTCTTCACTCTAGCTATCCAAACTTTAGCAATGTGTGTGAACAGCATAAATCAAAGGAATGAAATGTCGATTACATTGCAAATTGCAGCATCTTCCATAGACGTGATACGAAGATTATAAAAGAAAATACACGTCCCAAACTTCGCTTTATATGGAATACTTTTCGAAAAAAAATTATATTCTCAAAAATTGTCACGGATTTGATTAAATTTCAGCATGCTTAAGGCAAGGCTACGCTGAAAATTACAACTTCCGAGTTAAAATTAAAATTAGTTAAAATTACCGAGTTCAAATCTCGGTCAGAGTGAGTTACCTGGATAAGGTTTTTCCGGGGTTTTCCCTTATTCTTCAAGACCAATGTCGGGTAACTCTAAGCTCCATGGACCTCGGATTCATTTGAGCATCATTTCACCCAATTCATTCACCGTACGATATGACTTAACGTTGAAGGACGTAAATTACAAAAAAAAAAAAAAAAAAAATACAACTTCTATAATAATAAACCTATCATTATGAAAATTTAGTCACATAATTAGAGTATTATTTTAAACTTGAATGCAAATTTTTATGTTGCTACACCAAATAGTTCTATAATTAATAATTAATTTTTGCGAAAATATTGGAAAAATTAAAAATAGTCTACCCGTCAAAAGCTGTGAGCTTTTAAGTTTAATCTTTGTTTTTAGCTAGTACAGAGCAATTTTTAAAGACCCACATTCTTAATTTTTGGAATACTATTGTAGAATTTGTTCTAAAATATTTTCTTCGTGTTAGCTCTGAAAATTTTGAAAATATTAACTCATTTTATTACTTAATACCATATAATTTTCAAAGCATGAGCATTAACAAAAAAGGGGAATGCGAAATTCCTTATTTACATATTATGGACCTATCCTGGAAGTTTCACCAACTTAAATGGAAAACTTTGACATGTGAGGCATTTTGTATACTGAAAAGAGTTAGAAAAATAGTTTCTTCGAAAATGAATTTTAAAGTCATAATTGTTACTTTTAACGATTGTTAAAGATCTCTTTAAATTGTTATGTGATGGCCTAGTGGTGCAAATGATAAAAATGGCATGCCATCTATTACTACTACAACACTAAGCTACCAAAAATGCCAAAAAAGAAAATTCCATGATTTTCAACATTTTGGGGGAATTTTCAATGTAGCCCTGCCTTAAGATATTTTCTTAACAAATGTGTCGAATTTACCATCTGAAGTCCTCTTCATTCTGAATGACCTTTGAATACACTCAGAGTCAGAAAATCTTAGTACAGAAAAAATGTAGATCTTG